>JBBDGP010004330.1:0-399954 GCA_037952835.1 Lithobates septentrionalis | reverse complement strand
GGCACTGATGACAGATGGCACTATGTGGCACTGATGACAGATGGCACTATGTGGCACTGATGACAGATGGCACTATGTGGCACTGATGACAGATGGCACTATGTGGCACTGATGACAGATGGCACTATGTGGCACTGATGACAGATGGCACTATGTGGCACTGATGACAGATGGCACTATGTGGCACTGATGACAGATGGCACTATGTGGCACTGATGACAGATGGCACTATGTGGCACTGATGACAGATGGCACTATGTGGCACTGATGACAGATGGCACTATGTGGCACTGATGACAGATGGCACTATGTGGCACTGATGACAGATGGCACTATGTGGCACTGATGACAGATGGCACTATGTGGCACTGATGACAGATGGCACTATGTGGCACTGATGACAGATGGCACTATGTGGCACTGATGACAGATGGCACTATGTGGCACTGATGACAGATGGCACTATGTGGCACTGATGACAGATGGCACTATGTGGCACTGATGACAGATGGCACTTATACGTGGCAGTGGGGACAGATGGCAGGGGCAGATGACAGGGCAGATGACAGGGCAGATGGCAGGGGCAGATGGCAGGGCAGATGGCAGGGACTGTTAACAGCGGGACACCTTTTTTTTTTTTTTTTTTTTTTTTTTTACACTCACCGCCGCAGCGGTTCGCTCTCCCTCCTCACACGCTGTCTCTGTGTGAGGAGGGAGAGCCGGCGATGAGAGAGGATCTCATATGTTTACATATGAGATCCTCTCTCATTGGCACCGCCGATCGCACCGTAAACGGCCGCTGTCATTGGCCGTTTACGGTGATCTGTGACTGGCTGTGTCCGAGGGACACGGCCAGCACAAAACTTCCGCGATGAGCGCTCGCGGGAGCGCGCAATGCGGAAGTAAACAGGAGGACGTCCAGGGACGCCCTCCCGGCAATTGGAGTCCGCGCTGTAGCCGTCTTTCGGCTATAGCGCGGACGCCTAGTGGTTAAAGTGATTGTAAAGTCTCGTTTATTTTCCTATAAAAATAATAAACATGTTATACTTGCCTGCTCTGTTGCGGTGGATTTGCACAGAGCAGCCCTGATCCTCCTCTCCTCGGGTCCCTCTTCTGTGCTCCTGGCCCCTCCCTGAGCTGAGTGACAGCTCCCTGTGTCTATTCAGACACGGAGCCCCGACCTGGCTCCGCCCCCTCTCTCCCCTGATTGGTTAGCTGACTTTAACAGCAGTAAGAGCCAATGGCGCTGCTGCTGTGTTTCAGCCAATCAGGAAGGAGAATCTGGACGGCTGAGGCACTCGTGGACATCGCGGGACCTCAGGTAAGTGTTGGAGGGGGGCTGCTGGGGGGGGGGGGGGCAGAATAGAGATATTAAATAGCAATTGTCCATATTAGGATTTTACTGCCCATCCTTGATGGGGGCATGAGGGTAAGTAGAGCGGGGCGATTTTCTCCCAAAAAAATTCTGTGAATTTAAAAAAAAAAAAAAAAAATTTGAATCAAGGGTTTTTTTTTTTTTTGATGGACACCGCGCCGGTCCTGAGGAGCTGCGGGGGCAGGAGTTTTATGGCTGCGGCGTCCGGCCTCGCGGACTAGGCCGAAGCTGCGATCTCGCCTAAAAACTCCTGCCCGCAGCTCCTCACCACCGGCGCGGCGTCAGCGCCGGTCCTGGGGAGCTGCAGGCAGGAGTTTTTAGGCAAGGCTTCGTCCACGTCGTCCGGCCTCGCGGACTAGGCCGAAGCCGCGGCCTCGCCTAAAAACTCCTGCCTGCAGCTCCTCCTGGTGAAAAAAAAAAAATCTAAAAAACGATTTGCTGAAAATTTGAATCTGTTTGACCTCTCAACTCGAAATAAGATTCAAATCCATTTTTTTTCCCCAGCCCTAATGGTAAGGTTGCAGTTTGGGCCTTTTTCTGTCTGCTTGATTTTCTGGTGGTTGGTTTATCTGCTGCCACCTGATTTTTATGGGTAGGTTTTTGAATTTGAAAAAGCTATTGGCATTAAAACTTTTTTTTTTTTTTTAAATCCTACTTCTTTCTTCTCTGTGGTCAACTTCCGGCGCTGGTGGATTCCTCCTCCCGGCTCGCCGATCACACGCTTGTAAGAACAATGAAGCGGCTGAACTGCAGCTTTGATTGTTCTTACGTTGCAGGGAATCGCCAGCTTAAGAGAACGGTACCGGGATGATGCCTGTAGGAGGGTGGTGCGGGCATCGTCCCGGTATAACCACTGAAACGGGAGGACATCCATGTACGCCCTCCCGGCGGGAAGGGGTTCATCAAATTATAGAACTGGTCCAATACCAAGAGATTCTCGGCAACTGGTAACTTTATTTGAAGTATCAAATCACAGCAAACCTCAATAAACACCTGTTAATATTTCACACTTCCGCTCTTCTACTCCTGTACTCTCCTACTGTATTCACTCAGTAACTATTCTAACCATGTTTATGGCTTCCTTTTCTGGTGAACTTTCTTCTCTGGATGGAAAATACCCTCTCTAATTTAATTAAAAAAAAAAAAAAAAAAAAAATGTGGATTCAGGCTCTTTCATTTTCTGATTTTGTCTAAATTTCGCATTGTTTTAAGGTAGCGCATACAATCGTGTAACATTTTTACTGTTCTGTAATGTCTGGTTTTTATTTTTAACTAATCACTTTTTTTTTCTCTTTAGGATAATTGGGATGATGAGGAAGAAGCAGCAAACAAGGCTGAGGCCCAGACAGAGTCCCAGAAAGTAGGTAAGACATTGGAGGGGGGAGTACTGGGCCTTTGCAGTGAGCTACCAATGCTATGCAGGAATATAGAAAAAGGTAAAAAGCTCCTGTTGGTTTTTACTTTGCGTCTTATGTTTTTCTCGCGATTCGCTGCAGCCAGTCTGAGCAGGCCTTAGAATCCTTCCTAGGTGGAGCTACAGCTTCTTGTCAGCCTGGCTCCCGCAGTGGGAAAGTCGGGGGTGCAAAATGTTCCCGTCTGAATGTTGGGGGTTTGTGCAGGAAAAGCGGAACTAAAGCCTCGCTTTTCAAAAACTGCCAGCGGGCAGGCTCTTTAAAGTGGTGTTCCGGCCGAAATTATACTTTTTAAATAAAAATACCCCTATAATACACAAGCTTAATGTATTCTAGTAAAGTTAGTCTGTAAACTAAGGTCTGTTTTGTTAGTTTATAGCAGTAGTTTGTTATTTTGTAAACTTACAGCAGGCCGTGGCCATCTTAAGTGTGGGCATCTGAAGCCAGGCTGTATTTCTTCCTGGATCTCATCCTTGCAGATCTCGCACATGCTCAGTGCAGCACAAGCAGTGTAACAAGTTTCAGGTCAGGTTTCCATAGCAACGGCAGTTTCAGGGGAAGTTGCCGCCCCTTCCCAGAAGGCATTGCAAACAGGAAATGATGCGATGGGCCACAGCCAGGGAGGAGGAAGTGAAAAATGAATACAGCAGATATACAGGAGGTGCTGAGAGAATTTTTTAAAAAATATCCAATTCGTTTACAGTGCACAATAAATTACCACAGCACTTGTCATTGTTTATCTGCTTACCCGTACGTGCTGTACAGGCGCCCATATACACTGACAGATCTGCAGGAGAATACAAATGCCCCCCACACTTTTCACATATTTGTAAAAAAAAAATGAAAACCATTTATAATTTTCCTTCCACTTCACATTATGTGCCACTTTGTGTTGGTCTATCACATAAAATCCCAATAAAATACATTTACGTTTTTGGTTGTAACATGACAAAATGTGGAAAATTTTTCAAGGGGTGTGAATACTTTTTCAAGGCACAGTACGTCCCATGTGCCTCACAGAAGAACCCTTCTGCTCTCCTGTCACTAGGCTGAAGTCTGCTGACGTCACAGGGCTGCTCCAGACTCTGGAGGGATCCCAACAATAATAAATCCCTTACAGGCAGCTTGCTCAACCTCTCATAACGCCGCTGAGAGCCTGAGCCTGTCATTCCCACCCCCTCCACAGCCCAGCGCTCCAGTGAGCGCTGGAGGGGGCAGAGACAACCACCGCTCTCTGCTCCTGAGCAGACCGAGAATTGAGCGATCAGCAGTCATGTGTTCGCTCTGTTCTCGGGCTTAGAGCCGGCGAGGGACAGCTTGCAGCATCGGACTGATGTTGCAGCAGGTAGGTAAGTTTGTGTTTTTTTTTTTTTATATATATATTTCCACCAGCTTTACCCTTTTTTTTTTTTTTTTTTTTTCTGGTACCTGCATCCTAAAATGTTTTTTTTTTTTTTTTTTTTTTCCCCTTTTGTAGAAAGTAAAGCTAGTGAAAAAAAGAAGTTGAATGAAAAAATTAAAGAAAAAGAAAGGCTTCTGAAAAAGAAACAAGAAGAGCTTAAAAAAAGGGTGAGCAAATAGGCGCTGCTTGTTTGTAGAAAAGATGAAATCCCTTTTTGGATCCATAGGGGGGTTCTCCTTGGTCGACCACTTTTGATGTAGTTTCTCACACCTACTTATGGACTGTCCACGGGTTCATAGCGAAACCCCCGATCATTTTTCAATCTATTATTGTTACCAGTTTTCTTTATTGTATACTGCCTGTTTGTGTATTTTGTACTAACTTATGCTACCCAACAATGTCTTGTCTTTTGTTCTAAATCTTAATAAAAAAAAAAAAGAATGACACAGAAATCCGTTTTTGGACATTTCCTGTGTCTGGAGGTGTCATAGATTCAGATTGTGCTTCTGTGTTCAGATAGAGGAGCCTGAGCCTGAAGAATTGTCACCGGAGGAGCAGCTAGCAGAGAAACTGCGATTAAAGAAACTGCAAGAGGAGGCTGACCTGGAGTTAGCAAAAGAAGCTTTCGGTAAATAGTTAATAATTTTTTATTTTAGTGTAAAATATAATATCCCGTTATTGAGATCTAAAGTTGATAGTGTCTAATGTATTTGTTTTTGTAAGAATTTTTTTTTTTTTTAAATTACTAAAATGTTTGAAGAAAAAAAAAATTCAGCTACAAATATTAGACCATTTCTATAATTCCCATGACACGGGTAGACACACTGCATTCCACTCTATTTTTAGTTTATAAATTTTACAATGAGATGTATAGAACTACACCACGGGTTCAAAAAACTTTTCTAAGAAGCCGCTGCTATCCAGTTTTTAACCACTTGGAGCCCGCGCTATAGCTGAAAGACGGCTACAGCTCAACTCCAGGACTTTTCCAGAGCCTCTCCAAACCCATGGAACTCCTTAACCCAACCTGTCCGATCTCCTACTCTATTAGCTTTTAGACGATCCCTGAAAACCCTTATCTTCAGAGAAGCCTATCCGCCCCACACCCAACAACTTTATTTTCATTTTCTCCATCTGATCATCCCCCACAGCTATTACCTTTTTGTTCCAATCGACCCTCCCTTCTAGATTGTAAGCTCTAAGGAGCAGGGCCCTCTGATCCCTCCCGTATTGAATTGTATTTGTAACTGTACTGACTGCCCTTATGTTGTAAAGTGCTGAGCAATCTGTTGGCGCTGTATAAATCCTGTATAATAATACAGCGCGGGGTTAAAATGTCGGGAGGGTGTAAAATGAACGTCTTCGTGCTGCCCGCGCACCCTGTGATCATAGTCCTTGGGACGCGGCTGATCACAGAGCAGGGTAAAGGGCCAATCACAGCGGGCCCTTTACCACGTGATCAGCTGTCGGCCAATGACAGCTGATCACAGAAGTAAACAGAAGCCGATTGCCAGCTTTTTTTCTTCACGCTGTCAGCATGAAGAAAGCCATCCCAGAGCATCAGTGTTGTGAATGAAGCCTGAGGTAGAGGAAGCAAGCTGCTACAGAGCATAAGCCGATGTATAGTGCCGGTGTTCTGTTGAGAAGGGCCCCGCCCCCCCCCCCCCCAAATCGACTAGTGGCCGCGCATGCGCAGGACGGAGCCGCACTTCAACTGATTTGCCAATCAGCTGGAGTGACGTGACCGAGGGCGCAAGCACACATCGTAGGAGGCATCTCTCAATGGGAGATACCATTTCACAGGCACAATTTAAACCTATACAAACAGCGGGGGGAGACCTTAGTTCTCACATTGTGCCTCGCTGTTGCGGGGCGGCTTTACAGTGTGCTGATCCGGTTTTGTCTGTATTGCGGGGCGGGTTTACAGTGTGCTGATGGTCCGGTTTGGTCTGTGTTGCGGGGCGGGTTTACACTTGTGCTGATGGTCCGGTTTTGTCTGTATTGCAGGGCGGGTTTACAGTGTGCTGATGGTCCGGTTTTGTCTGTATTGCGGGGCGGGTTTACAGTGTGCTGATGGTCCGGTTTTGTCTGTATTGCGGGGCGGGTTTACAGTGTGCTGATGGTCCGGTTTTGTCTGTATTGCGGGGCGGGATTACAGTGTGCTGATGGTCCGGTTTTGTCTGTATTGCGGGGCGGGTTTACAGTGTGCTGATGGTCCGGTTTTGTCTGTATTGCGGGGCGGGTTTACAGTGTGCTGATGGTCCGGTTTTGTCTGTATTGCGGGGCGGGTTTACAGTGTGCTGATGGTCCGGTTTTGTCTGTATTGCGGGGCGGGTTTACAGTGTGCTGATGGTCCGGTTTGGTCTGTGTTGCAGGGCGGGTTTACAGTGTGCTGATGGTCCGGTATTGTCAGTATTGCGGGGCGGGTTTACAGTGTTCTGATGGTCCGGTTTGGTCTGTATTGCGGGGCGGGTTTACAGTGTGCTGATGGTCCGGTTTTGTCTGTATTGCAGGGCGGGTTTACAGTGTGCTGATGGTCCGGTTTGGTCTGTATTGCAGGGCGGGTTTACAGTGTGCTGATGGTCCGGTTTGGTCTGTATTGCAGGGCGGGTTTACAGTGTGCTGATGGTCCGGTTTTGTCTGTATTGCAGGGCAGGTTTACAGTGTGCTGATGGTCCGGTTTTGTCTGTATTGCAGGGCAGGTTTACAGTGTGCTGATGGTCAGGTTTTGTCTGTATTGCGGGGCGGGTTTACAGTGTGCTGATGGTCCGGTATTGTCTGTATTGCGGGGCGGGTTTACAGTGTGTTGATGGTCCGGTTTGGTCTGTATTGCGGGGCGGGTTTACAGTGTGCTGATGGTCCGGTTTTGTCTGTATTGCGGGGCGGGTTTACAGTGTGTTGATGGTCCGGTTTGGTCTGTATTGCGGGGCGGGTTTACAGTGTGTTGATGGTCCGGTTTGGTCTGTATTGCGGGGCGGGTTTACAGTGTGCTGATGGTCCGGTTTTGTCTGTATTGCGGGGCGGGTTTACAGTGTGTTGATGGTCCGGTTTGGTCTGTATTGCGGGGCGGGTTTACAGTGTGCTGATGGTCCGGTTTGGTCTGTATTGCGGGGCGGGTTTACAGTGTGTTGATGGTCCGGTTTTGTCTGTATTGCGGGGCGGGTTTACAGTGTGTTGATGGTCCGGTTTTGTCTGTATTGCGGGGCGGGTTTACAGTGTGTTGATGGTCCGGTTTTGTCTGTATTGCGGGGCGGGTTTACAGTGTGTTGATGGTCCGGTTTTGTCTGTATTGCGGGGCGGGTTTACAGTGTGTTGATGGTCCGGTTTTGTCTGTATTGCGGGGCGGGTTTACAGTGTGCTGATGGTCCGGTTTTGTCTGTATTGCGGGGCGGGTTTACAGTGTGTTGATGGTCCGGTTTTGTCTGTATTGCGGGGCGGGATTACAGTGTGCTGATTGGTCCGGTTTTGTCTGTATTGCGGGGCGGGTTTACAGTGTGTTGATGGTCCGGTTTTGTCTGTATTGCGGGGCGGGTTTACAGTGTGTTGATGGTCCGGTTTTGTCTGTATTGCGGGGCGGGTTTACAGTGTGCTGATGGTCCGGTTTTGTCTGTATTGCGGGGTGGGTTTACAGTGTGCTGATGGTCCGGTTTTGTCTGTATTGCGGGGCGGGTTTACAGTGTGCTGATGGTCCGGTTTGGTCTGTGTTGCAGGGCGGGTTTACAGTGTGCTGATGGTCCGGTATTGTCAGTATTGCGGGGCGGGTTTACAGTGTTCTGATGGTCCGGTTTGGTCTGTATTGCGGGGCGGGTTTACAGTGTGCTGATGGTCCGGTTTTGTCTGTATTGCAGGGCGGGTTTACAGTGTGCTGATGGTCCGGTTTGGTCTGTATTGCAGGGCGGGTTTACAGTGTGCTGATGGTCCGGTTTGGTCTGTATTGCAGGGCGGGTTTACAGTGTGCTGATGGTCCGGTTTTGTCTGTATTGCAGGGCAGGTTTACAGTGTGCTGATGGTCCGGTTTTGTCTGTATTGCAGGGCAGGTTTACAGTGTGCTGATGGTCCGGTTTTGTCTGTATTGCGGGGCGGGTTTACAGTGTGCTGATGGTCCGGTATTGTCTGTATTGCGGGGCGGGTTTACAGTGTGTTGATGGTCCGGTTTGGTCTGTATTGCGGGGCGGGTTTACAGTGTGCTGATGGTCCGGTTTTGTCTGTATTGCGGGGCGGGTTTACAGTGTGTTGATGGTCCGGTTTGGTCTGTATTGCGGGGCGGGTTTACAGTGTGCTGATGGTCCGGTTTGGTCTGTATTGCGGGGCGGGTTTACAGTGTGTTGATGGTCCGGTTTTGTCTGTATTGCGGGGCGGGTTTACAGTGTGTTGATGGTCCGGTTTTGTCTGTATTGCGGGGCGGGTTTACAGTGTGCTGATGGTCCGGTTTTGTCTGTATTGCGGGGCGGGTTTACAGTGTGCTGATGGTCCGGTTTGGTCTGTATTGCGGGGCGGGTTTACAGTGTGTTGATGGTCCGGTTTTGTCTGTATTGCGGGGCGGGTTTACAGTGTGTTGATGGTCCGGTTTTGTCTGTATTGCGGGGCGGGTTTACAGTGTGTTGATGGTCCGGTTTTGTCTGTATTGCGGGGCGGGTTTACAGTGTGTTGATGGTCCGGTTTTGTCTGTATTGCGGGGCGGGTTTACAGTGTGTTGATGGTCCGGTTTTGTCTGTATTGCGGGGCGGGTTTACAGTGTGCTGATGGTCCGGTTTTGTCTGTATTGCAGGGCGGGTTTACAGTGTGTTGATGGTCCGGTTTTGTCTGTATTGCGGGGCGGGTTTACAGTGTGCTGATGGTCCGGTTTTGTCTGTATTGCGGGGCGGGTTTACAGTGTGTTGATGGTCCGGTTTTGTCTGTATTGCGGGGCGGGTTTACAGTGTGTTGATGGTCCGGTTTTGTCTGTATTGCGGGGCGGGTTTGCTGTGTTGAACGGCCGGTTTTGGCTGTGTGAAAGGTCGGGTTGCAACACAGACAAAACCAGCTCTTCAACACAGCCACTAACCACCCTCCAGCAGCAGCGATGCCCAATCTGAGAACTACGGTCTCACCCCACTGTATAGGTTTAAATTGCCTGTCGCAGGCACAGTGATACCAGGGACATCGGTCTTCTTAGTGTCCTCCATTGCTGCTAATCTGTGTCTCCCGATCATTGCCTGTCAGGGAGAGGTGGCACTATCAGTGCCCACCAGTGCCGCCCCATCGGTGCCTCCTGATCCGTGCCTACCAGTGCCACCTATCAGTGCCCATCAGTGAAGGGAAAAAAAATTACCTTTTTTTTAGAACAAAATATAAACATTTTTTTTTATTTATTTTTTTTTTAGCAAAAAATAAAAACCCAGAGGTGATTCAATACCACCAAAAGAAAGCTCTATTGGTGAGAAAAAAAGATAAAACTTTCAGTGTAGCATGACCGCGCAACTGTCAGTGTGACATTGCTAAAAATTGGCCTGGGCAGGAAGGGGGGTATAAGTGCCCAATAAGCAATTGGTTAATGTAAAGACATGAAAAATAAAATCTATATATAAAGTGGGCAGCGCTAACGCCAATACACTCGGGGCCAGTTCACACCACATGCAGTCCAATGCATTTTTTTTTTTTTTCTGCCTCAAAAACGCATGGATAGTAGGTTATATGGTTTTCAATGGCATAGTTCACACCAGAGCTTGCAGTTCCAGAAAAAAGAAGTAGAACATGTTGCATTTCTCCTGCACTGGACTGTACTGGAACGCTGTAAAATGCACTGGAACACACGTCTTTAAGGTCAAGAAAAAAGAAGGGAAAATAATGTACTGTATCGCATCAAAAAAAACGAACGCTGAAAAGCATCTGGAACCGGAGTGTTTCTATGGTGTGAACTGGCCCTCAAAAAAAAAAAAAAAGTATAACCGCCTGCTGACTGTGTACTGCATATATACAACGGAAAGTCGACTCTCCTGGGCAGGATCACACACCTGCACTTGTGGGTCTGGGGCGCGCACGCGCTGCCGGCGACCCGCTGTGATTGGACACAGCGGGAGCCAATCGGCGGGTCCGATGTCTGCCAGGACACAGGCAGAATGGCGGTCTGCCTATGTAAACAAAACAGATCGCCGCTCTGTCAGAAGGGAGGGTAGTGATCCTGTGTTCCTGCCTTCCCATAGTACAAGCACCGCTCACACAGTAAGCACTCCCTAGGCACACACTTAACCCTTTGATCGCCCCTGATAATAACCCCTTCCCTGCCAGTGTCATTAGTACAGTGACAGTGCAGAATTTTAGCACTGAAGACTGTATTATTGTCACTGGTCCCCAAAAAGTGTAACTTGGTGTCCAATTTGTCCACCGCAATATCACAGTCCCAGGAAGTCGCTGATCGCCGCCATTACTAGTAAAAATAATTAAAATTCCGTAAATCTATCCTATAGTTTGTAGATGCTATAACTTTAGCACAAGCTAATCAATATACGCTTATTGGGTTTTTTTTCCACCAAAAATATGTAGCAGAATACGTATTGGCATAAATTGATGAGCTGTGGTTTTTTTTTTTTTTTTTTTTTTTATTGGATGTTTTATAGCAGAAAGTAAGAAGTATTTTTTTTTTTTTTTCAAAATTGTCGGTCTTTTTTTGTTTATAGCACAAAAAATAAGCACAAAGGTGATCAAATACCACCTAAAAAAAAAATCTATTTCTGGCAAACGTTATTTGGGTACAGCGTCGCACGATCACGCAATTGCCAGTTAAAGTAACGCAGTGCCGTATCGCAAAAATGGCCTGGTCATGAAGGGGGGGTAAACCACCTGGAGATGAAGTGGTTAACTATATGCAACTCATGTAAACCATAGATACCAAAGTGCAATGTGCACAATGTGCAAATACATCAGTTTTATTCAAGAAATACAATCAAAAAGTGCAATGCGTAAACACACAAATTCATATAAATCTTGTATAAAAGTCCTGTACAACAACAGTTCAATTCTGGTGCAACTTTCATGCAAAAGAGATAATATAAGTGTGTCCCACATTATAAAACACACAATCTTTTTTGTGCATTCTTCATAAATTCTTTCTGGTGTTCTCCAAATTTGTGCTCTGCACCACCACACATAGGAGGTGAACTCACCCAGAGCCCAGCGCTGGTAATATACAGCTGATGGCACATGAAACTCAAAGAGGAGATTCTTGAAGCTGCAGATCGTTACTCCCAAAGACCTCCTTTTAAAATGATCATTTCATATAGCTCATTGTATCGCAAAAAGGGAGCTCTCATAAAAAAACCATGTTAAAGTGTTACTAAACCAAGGAGTCTGCATTCACTATATCTGGTCTCCCCAGGAGCCTGCATTCACTATATCTGGTCTCCCCAGGAGCCTGCATTCACTATATCTGGTCTCCCCAGGAGCCTTCATTCACTATATCTGGTCTCCCCAGGAGCCTGCATTCACTATATCTGGTCTCCCCAGGAGCCTGCATTCACTATATCTGGTCTCCCCAGGAGCCTTCATTCACTATATCTGGTCTCCCCAGGAGCCTGCATTCATTTTATATCAGGTCTCCCCAGGAGCCTTCATTCACTATATCTGCTCTCCCCAGGAGCCTGCCATCACTGTATCTATCTGGTCTCCCCAGGAGCCTGCATTCACTGTATCTGGTCTCCCCAGGAGCCTGCATTCGCTGTATCTGGTCTCCCCAGGAGCCTGCATTCGCTATATCTGGTCTCCCCAGGAGCCTGCATTCGCTATATCTGGTCTCCCCAGGAGCCTGCATTCGCTATATCTGGTCTCCCCAGGAGCCTGCATTCGCTATATCTGGTCTCCCCAGGAGCCTGCAGTGGCTATATCTGCTCTCCCCAGGAGCCTGCAGTGGCTATATCTGCTCTCCCCAGGAGCCTGCAGTGGCTATATCTGCTCTCCCCGGGAGCCTGCAGTGGCTATATCTGCTCTCCCCAGGAGCCTGCAGTCGCTATATCTGCTCTCCCCAGGTGCCTGCAGTCGCTATATCTGCTCTCCCCAGGAGCCTGCAGTCGCTATATCTGCTCTCCCCAGGAGCCTGCAGTCGCTATATCTGCTCTCCCCAGGAGCCTGCAGTGGCTATATCTGCTCTCCCCAGGAGCCTGCAGTGGCTATATCTGCTCTCCCCAGGAGCCTGCAGTGGCTATATCTGCTCTCCCCAGGAGCCTGCAGTGGCTATATCTGCTCTCCCCAGGAGCCTGCAGTGGCTATATCTGCTCTCCCCAGGAGCCTGCAGTGGCTATATCTGCTCTCCCCAGGAGCCTGCAGTGGCTATATCTGCTCTCCCCAGGAGCCTGCAGTGGCTATATCTGTTCTCCCCAGGAGCCTGCAGTGGCTATATCTGCTCTCCCCAGGAGCCTGCAGTGGCTATATCTGCTCTCCCCAGGAGCCTGCAGTGGCTATATCTGCTCTCCCCAGGAGCCTGCAGTGGCTATATCTGCTCTCCCCAGGAGCCTGCAGTGGCTATATCTGCTCTCCCCAGGAGCCTGCAGTGGCTATATCTGCTCTCCCCAGGAGCCTGCAGTGGCTATATCTGCTCTCCCCAGGAGCCTGCAGTGGCTATATCTGCTCTCCCCAGGAGCCTGCAGTGGCTATATCTGCTCTCCCCAGGAGCCTGCAGTGGCTATATCTGCTCTCCCCAGGAGCCTGCAGTGGCTATATCTGCTCTCCCCAGGAGCCTGCAGTGGCTATATCTGCTCTCCCCAGGAGCCTGCAGTGGCTATATCTGCTCTCCCCAGGAGCCTGCAGTGGCTATATCTGCTCTCCCCAGGAGCCTGCAGTCGCTATATCTGGTCTCCCACAGAACATGGAAATGCAATTATTTTAGTAAATATAACTGCTAAATGCCTTTTCTCATCAGCAGTATATAGCAGTCGTGTGACTTCTATCAGTGCCTGGTTAAAGCTTGTAGGCGTTTTCTAACTTTTCTATGAGGCTGTAAGAGCTCTGACCCTCTGTCTGGACAGTGCTGATTGGCCCTGTGCTGATCACATTCAGCCTCCCAAGAAAAACCCCTCTAGCAATACACTCCAAACTGAGCATGTGCAGAGTGACTCCATAGACTCTGTTATCAGGAAATTTATCAGGGGACTCTGGAAGGAAGGGAGGGTCTGTGCATACAGGATCATACAGCCTTTTTACACATTGCAGAGGATTAACCCCTTAGGTTTCACAGTGAGTAGAACAAGCATGCTTTACTGCAGGGCTGGCCAACCAGTGGCCCTGCGGAGCCCTCTGATGTGGCCCGCGATCTCCTGCTCTTAGTTGGCAAGCCCATATCGCGGGTTGCCAACCCGCCATCCCAAAGTATCGGTGTTGTGAATGAAGCCTGCAGTAGAGGAAGCAAGCTGCTACAGAGCGTAAGTCGATGTATAGTGCCGGCTCCTGTCCCAGGCACAGTGATACCAAATGCACTCTGCCTGGGGCAGCAACAGCCGGCAATACCTGAATGGAAGACTTATTCAACGTTGATTTTTTATTTTTTTTTATTTAGTTTTTCTAAAATCAGTTTATATATGGGTATATCTGTTCTGCAGTGGGTTACTGGGCTGCTTTTAACCACTTCAGCCCCAGAAGTTTTTTTTTTTTTTTTTTTTTGCGATACGGCACTGCATCGCTTTAACTGACAATTGCGCAGTCGTGCGACGCTGTACCCAAACAAAAATTGACGTCCCCCCCACAAATAGAGCTTTCTTTTGGTGGTATTTGATCACCTCTGCGGTTTTTATTTCGCTCTAAACAAAAAAAAGCGTCAATTTTGAAAAAACACGATATTTTGTACTTCTCTGTAATAAATATCCCCCCCCCCAAAAAATGTGAAAACAAATTTCTTCATCAGTTTAGGCCGATATGTATTCTACATATTTTTTGGGGAAAAAATCGCTGATTGGTTTGCACAAAAGTTATAGCGTCTACAAAATAGGGGATCGATTTATGGCATTTTTATTATTATTTTTTTTGTACTAGTAGTGGTGGTGAGCTGCGATTTTTATCGGGACGGACAGACATTGTGGCGGACAAATCGGACACTTTAACACAGGGGGCTGTGGTGGGAAAGGGGGGGGGGGGGGCTTTGCTGTGAAGGAGGTTGCAGAGGTGCAGGGGGCTGTGCTGACGGGCAGAAGTGCAGGGGGCCGTAGTGTTGGGGGAGCAGAAGTGCAGGTGGCTGTGTGGGGGGGGGGGGGGGCCGAAGTGCAGGGGGCTATGGTGTGAAGAGGGGGGTGCAGGGGGCTGTGGTGTGAAAGGGGGGGTGCAGGGGGCTGTGGATTAAAATTTTACTGATTTGACCTCCGTGAATTTTAATTCACTACCCTTGCTCTAGGTGGATGAATTTGCTGTCATGATTTTAGGCATTTTTGTAGCTGACATGGACAGAAGGCTAAATTGGTTATTTTTGTTTTCAAAAGCGGATTGCACTTTATGTACCAATAAATCCTTTTATGACCAAGGCTTTGACAGTGATTCAATGTTTCTTTCACATAGGTGAGGTAACCAATGTCAGTGGAATAGATGCCATGAATCCGTCCTCAAGAGATGACTTTACAGAATTCGGGAGGTTGTTGAAGGAGAAGATCACACAGTATGAGAAATCACTCTATTACCCAACGTTCCTAGAAGCACTATTGCGAGACATTTGCATCTCATGTACGTAAAAGTAGCATATCCTGGGCTGAGGTTAGCAGAATTGGAACTTTTTGGTGGGTAGTGGGCTTTGATCACCAGCATATGTGCTCCATGCCTGTCTGTAGGGAGAGCATGATGAAGCAATCACAAAAGGTTACACTCCCATGTGCGCTGTATGCTTAGATCAGGGGTCTCCAAATGTGCAAAACTGCCCTTCAAACTTTAGGGGGGTGGACTGTGACCAGCAGGAGTAGAAGATGCCCTGCCATCAGTGGGAGTAAACAATAGGCCTGGTGTTAAGTGGGGAGTTAAAAAACAAATTGGTATCAGTGGGAGGAATAGTGTCCCATCATTGCAATCTGGGAGGAATAGTGCCCCATCATTAGTGTCAGTGGGAGGAATAGTGTCCCATCATTAGTGTCAGTGGGAGGAATAGTGCCCCATCATTAGTGTCAGTGGGAGGAATAGTGCCCCATCATTAGTGTCAGTGGGAGGAATAGTGCCCCATCATTAGTGTCAGTGGGAGGAATAGTGCCCCATCATTAGTGTCAGTGGGAGGAATAGTGTCCCATCATTAGTGTCAGTGGGAGGAATAGTGTCCCATCATTAGTGTCAGTGGGAGGAATAGTGCCCCATCATTGGTGTCAGTGGGAGGAAAAGTTACCCAAGGGCTGGATAAAGGCAAGCAAGGGGCCACACCTGGGCCGCAGTTTGGAGTCCCCCTGTCTTGGCGTGATCACACTGCTCCTAAATCTCCGCTCTATTAAAATCCGCATGCCTTATTGTCAGGGGAGGGGAGAAATAGACATCTTCTCTGTGCCCATACAGGACATCACTGTTGGCAAAAAAAACTTTTCTGACCAGAATTGCACAGGTCCAAGAAAACAATAACCCCCCCCCCCCCCCCCCCGCAAAGGAATCAATCTGCCTATTTTGCATTTGTATGTTTTATGGGTTATTGCATAGTTGTGTATATTTTGTGAAAAGTCCCTTTACTAACTGAATCGACTTGTCTTGCAGTGGAAGTAGATGACTTGAAGAAAGTATCAAATACGCTATCAGTTCTGTGCAGCGAGAAACAGAAACAAGAAAAGGTGAGGCTTTAGTCTTAACAGGGTCTCCGTAACTCCTTTTACTTCCCAGATCTAAACTTGTCATGGGGGACACTTGGAGGCTGCTATTGCTGAGCTCTCCTCCTGAAGATGCCGAGTGTCTTGCTTTTGCTTTAACCACTTGACCTCCGAAAGATTTACCCCTTCCTCCTCCCCCTTCCTCCTCCCCCTTCCTCTTCCCCCTTCCTCCTCCCCCTTCCTCTTCCCCCTTCCTCCTCCCCCTTCCTCGCTTTCATGACCAGGCCATTTTTTGTGATACGGCACTGCGTTCCTTTAACTTATTCCTCCCACTGACACAAATGATGGGGGCACTATTCCTCCCACTGACACCAATGATGGGGCACTATTCCTCCCACTGACACCAATGATGGGGCACTATTCCTCCCACTGACACCAATGATGGGGCACTATTCCTCCCACTGACACTAATGATGGGACACTATTCCTCCCACTGACACCAATGATGGGGGCACTATTCCTCCCACTGACACCAATGATGGGGGCACTATTTCTCCCACTGACACCAATGATGGGGCACTATTCCTCCCACTGACACCAATGATGGGGGCACTATTCCTCCCACTGACACCAATGATGGGGGCACTATTCCTCCCACTGACACCAATGATGGGGGCACTATTCCTCCCACTGACACCAATGATGGGGGCACTATTCCTCCCACTGACACCAATGATGGGGGCACTATTCCTCCCACTGACACCAATGATGGGGGCACTATTCCTCCCACTGACACCAATGATGGGGGCACTATTCCTCCCACTGACACCAATGATGGGGGCACTATTCCTCCCACTGACACCAATGATGGGGGCACTATTCCTCCCACTGACACCAATGATGGGGGCACTATTCCTCCCACTGACACCAATGATGGGGGCGCTATTCCTCCCACTGACACCAATGATGGGGGCGCTATTCCTCCCACTGACACCAATGATGGGGGCGCTATTCCTCCCACTGACACCAATGATGGGGCACTATTTCTCCCACTGACACCAATGATGGGGGCACTATTTCTCCCACTGACACCAATGATGGGACACTACTCCTCCCACTGACACCAATGATGGGGGCACTATTCCTCCCACTGACACCAATGATGGGGGCACTATTCCTCCCACTGACACCAATGATGGGGGCACTATTCCTCCCACTGACACCAATGATGGGGGCACTATTCCTCCCACTGACACCAATGACAGCGCAGGAAGGAAACCTTTCAGTTTCAGGGGGTGTAAGAGGACACGGACCAAACAATGAGGTTGGAGAAAGTGGTTTACCCTTAAAGGGGTTGTAAACCTTTGTGTGTTTATTCACCTTAATGCATCCTATGCATTAAGGTAAAAAAAAAACAAAAAACACCTGGCAGTCACCGAGACCCCAGCCCCCCTTATTTTACTTACCTGAGCCCCTTCATCTCTTCAGCGATGCACTGTCCCTCTCTCGACACGGGGTTCTCAGCTCTTGATTGGATAGATTGATAGCAGCGCAGTCATTGGCTCTCACTGCTGTCAATCAAATCCAATGAGGCGGCTGGCGGGTCCGGCATTCGTGTCTGTGGACGCAAATGCTGGACTCTGGAGCGTGCCCGCAATGTGACCCCCTCGGGAGGGCACTTCTCCGAGGGGGTTATCTGATGCAGGGAGGAGCCGCCGGGAGATCCCAGAAGATGTTTGGGGTCAATCCGTGCAAAACGAGCTGCACAGTGGAGGTAATTATATGTTTGTTATTTAAAAAAAAAAAAAAAAAAGATCCTTTACAACCACTTTAAAGGGGTTGTAAACCCTCATGTTTAAAAAAAAAAAAAAAAAATCCTAGTCTTCTAAGGTCCCCCAACGGCGCTCACGGCTCCTCCCCGCATCGGTAATCCCCCTAGGAGAAGCGCTCTCCCTGGGGGTTACCATGCGGTCGCGCTCCCATGTCCAGCATTTGCGTCTATAGACACAGAATGCCGGACTCAAGCCTGCCCCCCACCCCCGCGCCCATGTCGTTGAATTTGATTGAAGGCAGCGGAAGCCAATGGCTGCGCTGCTATTTATCTATCCAATCAAGAGCCGTGACTTCGGGCAGAGAGGGTGAACGCGTCTCTGGCGCGGGAATTACGGGGCTCAGGTGAGTAAAACTGGGGGGGCTGCTCAGTGACAAGAGGGTTTAAAACCCTTTTTAAGCTGCGTAAAGGTTTTTTTTTTTCACTTGTCAGGGTGATGAGAATGTGGAACACTCTTCCACAATTGGTGGTGTCAGCAGGAAGTATTGATATTTTTAAAAGACTCTTGGATGTGCATCTTGGTGAACACAACATACAGGGACATGGGAAATGATTCTCAACATTGACACATGTACATCTACACAGGTTGAACTGGATGGACTATTTTCTTCAACCTTACCTACTAATGTAACTGATTTTTTTTTTTTTTTCTTTTTTATTAGCAAAATAAAGCCAAGAAGAAGAAGAAGGGCGTAGTTCCCGGCGGAGGGCTGAAGGCCACCATGAAGGATGATCTATTAGATTATGGCGGCGTGGATGAGGGATATAGAGAATTTGAAGATTTCATGTGACACTCGCTTTCATGTTCACCGCTCAGACTGAAGAAGAGCCTCTTCTCCCCTCTTCAAGACTCTGCCAAATGCTACAGTGGAAGAATTCAGTCCCTTCACCCAAGCCTGCAAATGTGGTTGGGTGAATCCAGATACTACAGGGTTTAATGAGACCCAACCCCACACCCTGCATACTTGCTCGTGCACTATATATCCCGGCCTGTGATCTTTCTGCTCTGGTTGTGGCATGTGCCATGTTGCAAACAGAGTGGCCTTTTTTTTCCTCGCCTCTGTCCTGCCCCACATACAGGGAGAATAAGCGGCACAACTCTCTCTTTCTCCGCCCCCTGCTGTTTTTTTTTTTTTTTTCTCCTAGCTCCATTAGGTTTTACATTACATTGGCTGAGCCTTGTACTGGTAAGAGCTCTGACTTTGTGCATTACAGCGCAGAGCTTTATCATGTGTTTAAACATAAAGACTTCAATAACTTCAATCCACATGGGATTTTCTGACTGTGCAACCATGAAACACCCAGGAGAGGAGCGGCAGCTGCCATTGATGCCCCAGACTTGGTCCTTGCAGAGAGAGAGACTTGAGCTGCCAGCGTAAATTTATGACTGCCACATACAGTGCCCACGCTGAGAGATCACAATTTTTTTTTTTTGGGTTGGCTTGGTATTTATTTTAGGAGTCTATTTTTGCCAGCGTGATTCCAAGGTTGGTTAGATGCTTTCTAACTCTTTGCTCAAAAGTGCACGGTCTGACCCCTTTCTCTCTCTCTCTCTCAATCTTCTTTTTTTTTTTTCTCTCTTCTCAATCTTCAATTCTGCTCATTTAACGGATGAAGCTTTGCAAGCAGGTCCTTCCGTGGGAGAATTGTTATATTAACAATAAGACTGCAAATGTTTGTTTTATAAGACAACTAATTTAATAAACTCATCCTTGTGACAAGGTGGCTGCTGTTCTTTCTCTGGTGAGATTTGACTGGTCATTTTTTATTTTTTATTTATTTTTTGGCAGAGGAGATCTTAAAAGCTAATTTTATGCTTAGACCTGAGAAGCGCGACCTCTATGCGAAGGGCCAATTTGGCCATTTCTTTTTTTTTTTTTTGTATTGGCATGGGAGGGGTTTGTGCAAAACGCGACGACTTCATCTTGTAAAACTGACTTTTATGCAATGATTTTGTTTTGTTGTGAATGTTCCACACCGGTGCCCAAATAAATACTTTTATTCTCTGCAATCGACTTAGTTTACCACCTTGCTGCCACCAGAATATTCGGGGGAAAAAGGCGCACGGCTAGGCTTTTCAGGCAGGCTTTGTGAGTTAAGAGGACAATTAAAATTAGACTTGGGAAACTTAACCTTAATCACCAGGACCAGATGGCTTGCTTCCGAGGGTACTTGGGGAACTCAGTCAAGTACCGTATTTATTGGTATATAACACACACTTTTTTACCCTGAAAACAGGATAAGCCGTGCCTGCGTGTTATACGCTGATATCTGTTTTTTTTTTTTTTTTTTTTTTTAACCAACGGGGCGGGGATCGGGCGGTCTGCCCTGGGTGCCACCCATTGGGAGGGTGTCAGGCCGGCCGCATGCCAGCCTCTCGTGGCCCCGGGACAGTGCTGCCAGCACACTCCAAACTCCAGAAAACACCACTGCCAGCCCCCTCCCACACACCGCTCCCCCCCTGTGCCACTATCAATGCAAATCCAAGCCACCGACACCGCTCGTTCTGGCCGCTCTCCTCCTCCCGCTCCGCCCCCTCCTCGAGTGTAGTTTTTGATTGTTGGAGGAGAGCGGTTATATGACTCAATGAAAGAGACGAGAGCAGTCACATGACTGGGCCCACGGCGCCAATGGAGGTATTCAATAGCTCTGATCCACAACGAGTGACACAGGTGGAGCGGTGCATGAGAAGGGGCCAGCAGCGATGCCCTCTATACTCCAGAGCATGCTGGCAATGCCGTCCCAGGAGATTGGGGGTCTCCTGGGAGTGCAGAGGAGGAGGAGGGGGGCTTTATAATGAAAGGGGTCTGTGTGTTATGCAGGGGGCTCTGTGGAAAGTTTTCTTCCTAAAACTTCTCTCTAATGCCCTGTACACACAATAGGATTTTCCGATGGAAAATGTGTGATAGGACCTTGTTGTTGGAAATTCCGACCGTGTGTAGGCTCCATCACACATTTTCCATAGGAATTTCCGACACAAAGTTTGAGAGCTTGCTATAAAATTTTCCAACAAAATCCGTTGTCGGAAATTCCGATCGTGTGTACACAAATCTGACGCACAATGTGGCACGCATGCTCAGAATAAATTAAGAGACGAAAGCTATTGGCTACTGCCCTGTTTATAGTCCCGACGTACGTGTTTCACGTCACGACGTTCAGAACGATCTGATTTTCCGACAACTTTGTGTGACCGTGTGTATGCAAGACAAGTTTGAGCCAACATCCGTTGGAAAAAATCCATGGATTTTTGTTGTCGGAATGTCCGATCAATGTCCGACCGTGTGTACAGGGCATTAAAGTTAAGGGGCGTGTTATATGCCGATAAATACGGTAATTGCCAGACCATTGTTCCTAATTTTTACTGACAATCTACTGACTGGAATGGTACCAGCTGATTGGAGAAAAGCCAATGTAGCACCAATATTTAAAAAGCATCCAAAATGCATACCTGGGAATTACAGACCAGTTAGCCTAACATCATTAGTATGCAAGCTTTTGGAGGGGATGATAAGGGACTATATACAAGATTTTAGTAATGAGAACGGTATTAGCAGTAATCAGCATGGATTCATGAACAATCGTTCTTGCCAAACCAATCTATTAACCTATGAGGAGGTGAGTTACCATCTAGATAAAGGAAGGCCCGTAGACGTGGTGTATCTGGATTTTGCAAAAGCATTTGCCACAGTTCCCCATAAATGTTTACTGTACAAAATAAGGTCCGTTGGCATGGACCATAGGGTTAGTACATGGATTGAAAACTGGCTACAAGGGCGAGTTCAGAGGGTGGTGATAAGTGGGGAATACTCGGAATGGTCAGGGGTGGGTAGTGGGGTCCCCCAGGGTTCTGTGTTGGGACCAATCCTGCTTAATTAGTTCATAAATGACCTGGAGGATGGGATAAAGGGTTCAATCTCTGTATTTGCGGACGATACTAAGCTAAGCCGGGCAATAACTTCTCTGCAGGATGTGGAAACCTTGCAAAAAGATCTGAACAAATGAATGGGGTGGGCAACTACATGGAAAATGAGGTTTAATGTAAAAAAATGTAAAATAATGCATTTGGGTGGCAAAAATCTGAATGCAATCTATAGACTGGGGGGAGAACCTCTGGGGGAATCTAGGATGGAAAAGGACCTGAGGGTCCTAGTAGATGATAGGCTCAGCAATGGCATGCAATGCCAAGCTTCATCTAACAAAGCAAACAGAATATTGGCATTAAAAAGGGGATCAACTCCAGAGATAAAACGATAATTCTCCCGCTCTACAATACTCTGGTCCGGCCGCACCTGGAGTATGCTGTCCAGTTCTGGGCACCAGTCCTCAGGAAGGATGTACTGGAAATGGAGCGAGTACAAAGAAGGGCAACAAAGCTAATAAAGGGTCTGGAGGATCTTAGTTATGAGGAAAGGTTGTGAGCTCTGAACTTATTCTCTCTGGAGAAGAGACGCTTGAGAGGGGATATGATTTCAATGTACAAATACCGTACTGGTGACCCCACAATAGGGAGAAAACTTTTTCGTGGAAGGGAGTTTAACAAGACTGGTGGCCACTCATTAAAATTAGAAGAAAAGAGGTTTAAACTTAAACTACGTAGAGGGTTCTTTACTGTAAGAGCGGCAAGGATGTGGAATTCCCTTCCATAGGCGGTGGTCTCAGCGGGGGGCATCAAAAGTTTCAAGAAACTATTAGAGAATCACCTGAACGGCCGCAACATACAGGGATATACAATGTAATACTGACATATAATCACACACATAGGTTGGACTTGTGTCTTTTTTTTTTTCAACCTCACCTACTATGTGACCTGGGAGAAGAAGACGTCTGTACTGTACAATGGGGTGAAACTGGCGCAAGCTGTTAGATAAAAATGCTTAATCTGACAGGAGATGAGGGAGTAAAACCACTCAATCGGGTGGTCGGCAGTCTGGGTGGGGCCTGTGGATGATAGGGGGAATAAGTCTATGTACAGGCAACGGATGATGGTCCAATGGTGATAATGGGGGACAGTTCTGTACTTGGGGCAAGCCTCTTGAGGGAAACAGAAGCAAAAACTCCAGGAACATGTAAAACAAAGATAGAAGCGCCGCGGAAGTAAACTGTATGACATTTAATTAAAACAAGGCTTAACAGCAATTACATCTAGGTAAATGAAGTGAAGCACATTGTGGAGTCCTGTGAAGTGAGTCTCTGCGCCCCAGCCAGGGTAGCAGTGGTGGTTCGGTAGCCCTCTCTCCTTATCTCCTGTGGGTGCCGATCATCAGGTAGATGTATTAGACTGGAACACACGTGGACCGCAGCGGCGTCTGACGTCACCGGATAGGAGGCAACGCGTTTCTGAGCGTGCGCTCTGCCGATGGTGGTTACAGGCGTCTTCCTTTTTCAAGCTGGCTTTGTTGGAGTGTGGGCGCCTATGCACACATAAAGAGCTATTTTTAATATATACCTGTTGTATCAGTAGGTAATGTTTCTCACATAAAACACACCACACCAGCGGAGTCTATTTTATTACAATGTTGAATTTTATGCGGGCTCTCCTTAGGCTCTCTAGATGTTGTTTATTTAATTTTTCATTATTCAACAATATGTTATTTACATTCATTTCTAATTGGCTTGTCTAAGATGCATGTTGTCTTCCTGTGTTTTTTTTTTTTTTTATGATTTTGCACCAATTGTCCAGCCAGTATTAAGCACTGGTAATCTTACTATGTCCTTTTCATGAGTAGTTTTTGTTCTAAGCCACAAGATGGCGACAACCTCGGCCACTAGAGGGTCTCTAAGAGCCCATTCACACAGGGGCAACACGACTTCCAGCGCGACTTTGGGAGGCAACTTGGACACGACTTGAGTATGAATCACAGCACGACTTGGGGCAACTTACAACACAACTTGAAGTCGCCTGCAGGACAGGGAACTTTACAAGTGGGCAATCAGAGCTTATCAGCTGTGTGTGAGAAGGAGGGGGTTGGCTGTTTAGTGGAGAAAATTACTTTCTGTTTCCTTTCTGCTTCCTGTAAAGTTGCCTCAGTATGAACAGTGATCAGACTTGGAGGCAACTTCCATTGAAATCAATGGGTACAAGTTGCCTTCAAGTCGGATTGAAGTAGTACAGGAACCTTTTCTGAAGTCGGAGCGACTGCAGTAGTGTGCATTAAGACGGATCCATTCACTTACATTGATTTTTTCATGTAGCGCGACTTGAGGCGACTAGGGGCGACTTGGGGCGACTTGAAGTCGGATCCAAAGTTGCCCCTGTGTGAATGGGCTCTTACTGTCCATTCATGTGAGTGATAACAGATGCACCAAATCAGCCAATCAATGCCCCTCATATAAGGCACTCGCACTCCAGCATAAGCCAGCTTGAAAAAGGAGCGCGCCTGTCATCACCATCACTCAGAAACGCGTTGCATCATATCCGGTGACGTCAGACGCCACTGCGGTCCACGTGTGTTCCAGCCTAATACATCTAGCTGACGATCGGCGCCCACAGGAGATAAGGCTACCGAACCACCACTGCTACCCGGCCAGCGCAGAGACTCACCTCACAGGACTCCACGATGTGCTTTACTTTATTTACCTAGATGTAATTGCTTTTATGCCTTGTTTAATTAAATGTCATACAGTTTACTTCAGCAGCGCTTCTATCTTTGTTTTATCTGTACTGTCCACACTACAAAATACAATCATCTACAGCGCCTTGAAAGTATTCATATCCCTTGAAATTTTCCACATTTTTGTCATGTTACAACCAAAAACGTAAATGTATTTTATTGGGATTTTATGTGATAAACCGACACAAAGTGGCTCATAATTGTGAAGTGGAAGGAAAATGATAAATGGTTTTCAAAATTAAAAAAAAAAGTGAAAAGTTTTGTATGCAGCCCCCCTTTACTCTGATACCCCTAACTAAAGTCTAGTGGAACCAATTGCCTTCAGAAGTCACCTGATTAGTAAATGGAGTCCACCTGTGTGTAACTTAAACCTCTGAGGGCTTCACAGAACAGCTGTATTAATACCGAGATTGAGAAAACCCTAGTGAACAAACAGCATCATGAAGGCCAAGGAACACACCAGACAGGTCAGGGATAAAGTTTAAAGTTCTGGAGAAGTATAAAGCAGGGTTAGGTTATAAAAAAAATATCCCAAGCTTTGATCATCTCACGGAGCTCTGTTCAATCCATCATCCGAAAATGGAAAGAGTATGGCACAACTGCAAACCTACCAAGACATGGCTGTCCACCTAAACTGACCGGCCGGGCAAGGAGAGCATTCATCAGAGAAGAGCCAAGAGGCCCATGGTAACTCTGGAGGAGCTGCAGAGATCCACAGCTCAGGTGGGAGAATCTGTCCACAGGACAACTATTAGTCGTGTTCTCCACAAATCTGCCCTTTATGGAAGAGTGACAAGAAGAAAGACATTGGTGAAAGAAAGTCATAAGAAGTCCTGTTTGTAGTTTGCGAGAAGCCATGTGGAGGACACAGCAAACATGTGGAAGAAGGTGCTCTGGTCAGATGAGACCAAAATTGGCCTAAAAGCAAAACTCTATGTGTGGTGGAAAACTAACACTGCACATCACCCTGAGCACATCACCCCCACCGTGAAACATGGTGGTGGCAGCATCATGTGGTGGTGATGCTTTTCTTCAGCGGGGACAGGGAAGCTGGTCAGAGTTGATGGGAAGATGGAAGGAGCCAAATACAGGAAAATCTTAGAAGAAAACCTGTTAGAGTCTGCAAAAGACTTGAGACTGGGGCGGAGGTTCACCTTCCAGCAGGACAACAACCCGAAACATCCAGTCAGAGCTACAATGGAATGGTTTACATCAAAGCATATCCATGTGTTAGGTCACAGTCCAGACCTAAATCACATTGAGAATCTGTGGCAAGACTTGAAAATTGCTGTTCACAGACGTTCTCCATCCAATCTGACAGAGCTTGAGATATTTTACAAAGAAGAATTGGCAAAAATGTCCCTCTCTAGATGTGCAAAGCTGGTAGAGACATCCCCAAAAAGACTTGCAGCTGTAATTGCAGAGAAAGGGGTTCTACAAAGTATTGACTCCGGGGGGCGCCATACAAATGCCCCCCCCCCTTTTCACATATGTATTTGTAACAAATTTTGAAAACCATTTACCATTTTCCTTCCACTTCACAATTATGTGCCACTTTGTGTTGGTCTATCACATAAAATCTCAATAAAGTACATTTACGTTTTTGGTTGTAACATGAGAAAATGTGGAAAATTTCAAGGGGTATGAATACTTCTTCAAAGTACTTTATATAATATATATATATATATATATATATATATATATATATATTATATAATCTCCATATATATGTTTATTAGGGCCACACCCTCTCTCTACTCCCCCCCCCCATATGAAATGGATAGATTCATGCATGGCATACTGTTTGACCCCCCTCCCCAAAAAAGAAATGTC
The DNA here is from genome assembly GCA_037952835.1 of Lithobates septentrionalis. Lineage (NCBI taxonomy): Eukaryota > Metazoa > Chordata > Amphibia > Anura > Ranidae > Lithobates > Lithobates septentrionalis. The sequence goes on along the minus strand of JBBDGP010004330.1, from coordinate 373,767 downwards.
CACCGGCCACCACTGTTGGGGACACAATCTCAGTTTGTATTAGGGTGGAGGATCCAGGGAATGACACAGCGCTGAATTTACAAAGCAGTAAAGTTATTCTGGACTTTGGGGCTGTTACCCTAACCTAGTCCAGATCGGGTTCACGTTCGATCCTTCAGAATGTAAATGCGCACTGCGTGGGGTTCTGCTTGGGGAAACGGAGTCTGTATCGGGATCAGAGATGGTAAAGGTTGGGAATATGGTAAATTGGCAGACTGGATTCTTTATACCCCTTATAATTGAAGGATAAGACGGTACAGTTACATGGCTTGGTATTTTATGATCATGATGAGTGGGGGAACTTGATCTGTTCGGAGCCAGTTATTACCGGACCCAGTGGGAAAAAATAAAAACAAGGTTAAGGGGTCAAATACAAAAGGTAAGTACAGGTGCATCTCATAAACTTAGAATTGCATCAAAAAGTTAACTTATTTCAGTAATTAAATTCAAAAAGTGAAACTCCTATATTTTCTATAGATTCATTACACACAGAGTGATATATTTCAAGCACTTCTTTCTTTTAATTTTGACGATTATGGCTTACAGCGAGTGACACCCCAAAATTCTGTATCTCAGAAAATTCGATTATTACATAAGACCAATAAAAAAAGGATTTTTAATACAGAAATGTTGGCTTAGTGAGAAGTCTGTCCATGTACAGTATAGGATACACTCAATACTTGGTTGGGGCTCCTTTTGCATGAATTACGGCATCAATGCGGCGTGGCATGGAGGGGATCAGCCTGTGGCACTGCTGAGGTGTTATGGAAGGTCAGGTTGCTTTGATAGCGGCCTTCAGCTCGTCTGCATTGTTGGGTCTGGTGTCTCTCATCTTCCGCTTGACAATTCCCCACAGACTCTCTATGGGGTTTAGGTCAGGCGAGTTTGCTGGCCAATCAAGCACAGTGATCCCATGATCATGTGACCAGGTATTGGTAGTTTTGGCAGTGTGGGAGGTACCAAGCCCTGCTAGAAAATGAAATCAGCTTCTCCATAAAGCTGGTCAGCAGAGGGAGGCATGAAGGGCTCTAGAATTTCCTGGTAGAGGACTGCGCTGACTTGATAAAACACAGAGCACCATCACCAGCAGATGACACGGCCCCCCAAATCATCACCGACTGTGAAAAATGTTGCATTTCATTTGGAAATCGCGGTCCCAGAGTCTGGAGGAGGAGTTGAGAGAGGCACAGAATCCAAGTTGTATGAGGTCCAGTGTGAAGTTTCCACAGTCAGTGAAAATTTCCAATCCTGTTGGCCACAGTCCGGCACTTCTAAAGTCTGAAGGACAATAAACCGGTCCTTTGCTTAGATAGTTTGGAGACCCCTGGTCGATAGCCACTTTAAATCTGAGGTCCGCCCACCGCTGCGAAAATTAAAAGCCAGCAGCTAGACATACTGCAGCTGCTGACTTTTAACAATCGGACCCTTACCTGTCCTGGAGTCCAGCGATGTCGGCACCGCGGCCGATGTTTCCATCAGCTGTCGGGTGCTGCCGCCGCCATCGCGTGTAAGGGAACCCGGCAGTGTAGCTTTACGGCTTCATGGCCGGGTCCCTACTGCGCAATGCGCGAGGCACCGCTGCTCTCTCCTACTGGCCCGGCAGCGGGGGAAGGAGGAGGGAGCTAAGTTTCTGACGTAATGCGCAGCGGCCCGGTCTCCCGGAAGTGGGGAAGGGGACAGGATACCTGTCAAAAACAAATATCCGCTCCCCCCTCCCCCCCGAAAAGGTGCCAAATGTGGCACCAGAGGGGGGAGGAGGCAAATGAGCAGAAGTTCCACTTTTGGGTGGAACTCGGCTCAAGTCCAGGCCTTTTTTGGCACTTTTTGTTTACATGTAAAAATCAGTATTTTTTTTTTTTTTTTAGAAAAAGACTTAGAATACCAAAAATTTTATATATATATATATATACATATAATTTTTTTTTGTTTTTTTAAAGCAGAGGCCCGTTTTTTTCATACGCAAATTTTTGGGAAAAAATACACGTTTTTTTAATCTTAATGCACAGAAACAAAATATAATACCCAATTGTTTGCTAAAATATAAAAGATGATGTTATGCTGAGTAAATACATACCAATGATGTTGTGCTTTAAAATTATGCACGCTCGTGCAATGCCGACAAATGACGTAAATAGTACTATCCATAGGCAATGCTTTACAAGCCTTTACAGGTCACCAGTTTAGATTTACACAGGAGGTCTAGCACCAGAAAATCCTGCCCATTTGCCGTGAGATACCTCTCACATGTGTGGGGCAATCGATGTTTGCGTGTGTGTGGGACCGACGCGTGGGTTCACCTTTGCACATGGGGATGGTTTATAAAAAAATGTTTCTTTTTAAATAATTTATTTTTACAGTCGCTTTAATTTTTTATATAAATATCCAGTGATAGCAATAGGCAGTGACAGGTACTCTTTATGGAGAGCTCTGGGGTCTATTAGACCCCCAGATTTCTCCTCTGCCCTTAAAAGCATCTGAACACATCTAGATCAGTGAGATCAGATGCTTTCCCTATTTAAAAATGGCGCCCTTTACATCCGGGGAAACCGGAAGTGATGAATGATCATCGCTTCCGGTTTCCTTTACTATAAAGGTGATCATATCCGTTCTGGTCTCTGATTGCCTCTATGGTCAGGTGATGGAAGCGCTGGCTGGTCGCTTGGGTCTCCCAGTGGGACAGGAGAGCCTGAGAAAAAAACTTGTGGAAAAAAAATGACATGTTCGAAAGACTCATTATGCCTCATAAGAATATACATTGGGGTGTTAGCTTTCCAAAATGGGGTCATTTTGTGGGCGTTTTCATTGTCCTGGTGCTCCAGGGCCTTCAAAAAATGTGATAGGTAGTCAGGAAAATAGATGCGTAATTTATGCTCCTAGGACACCTGAAGGGTGATCCTTAGATATTGGGCCTCTGTATGTGGCCAGGCTGTGGAAAAGTCTCATGTGCACTGAAAAAAAGTTAGTTAGTTTTCGTTTCATTCTTTTTTTGCTTTTTTAGGAAATTTGAGAATTCGGACATCCGAAAATTCGGGTTTTCAAATTTCCAAATGGTGAAATTCCGAATTTTCGAAATTTGGAATTCCAAATTTCGAATTTTCAGAATTCGGAAATTTAAAAATTTGAAAATCCAAAAATCTGAAAAAAAGAAAGAAAATCAGTAAAAGAAAGAAAATCAGTAATCAGTAAAATCAATTCGAAATAATAACTAACTAATAATAACTATTAAATTATAGGTATTGGAATTTCCTTTCAAATTTGACTGTGAACGTAACGAATACAAATTTATCTGAAGTTACAAATGATCAGAAATAAGGAATGCTGCATCTAAACAAATGGAATGGAACAAATTAATAATAAATAATAATAATAAAAAGGTTTTATTATTATTGTTATTTATTATTATTAGATCATTACGTTCCATTCGTTTAGATACGGCATTCGTTGTTTCAGATAATTCATAACTTCGGATAAATTCGTACTCGTTACGTTCACTAACAGCCAAATTTGGAAGAAAATTCCAATACCTATCATTTAATAGTTATTATTAGTTAGTTATTATTTCAGATTTTTGGGTTTTCGAATATTCATTCTTTTGAATTTTCAGATTTTCATTCTTATTTTCGGATTTTCAAATTTCCAAATTTTTTATAATTTCCGAAATTTTCCAATTTACGAAATTTAGAATTTTAGAATTTCTGAAAATTCAGAGTTTCGGAATTCGGAAATTGGAAAATTTGGAAATTGGAAAATTCAAAAATTTGGAAATAATGATTTTGTCAAAATTTGTTAAAAAACAAATTCGGAACTAAACGAATTGCACATGTCTAAGTCTCACACATGTGGTATCGTCATACTCAGGAGATGTAGCAGAATATATTTTGGGGTGTAATTGCAAGTATGCCTTTGCCGTGTGTGAGAAATAACTTGTTAATATGACATTTTTGTGGGGGGAAAAAAGAGAGAACTTCTCTTTGCTTTGTGTTTTTTTTTTTTTTTTCTTCCTAGAGCAAATAGTGGGTGTTTTGGTTATTAACTTGAAAAGGGCAAAAGAAAAGCCCAAGTTCTTCATTTAACCACTTGCTTACCGGGCACTTAAACCCCCCTCCTATCTAGACCAATTTTCAGCTTTCAGTGCTGACGCACTTTGAATGACAATTGCGCGGTCATGCAACACTATACCCAAATTAAATTTTTATAATTTTTTCCCCACAAATAGAGCTTTCTTTTGGTGTTGGTATTTGATCACCTCTGCGGTTTTTATTTTTTGTTAAAAAAAATTTAAAAAGACCGAATTTTTTAATTTTTTTTTTTTTTTATATTTTGTTATAAAATTTTTTAAAAGGATAATTTTTCTCCTTCATTGATGTACGCTGATGAAGCGGCACCAATGGGCACTGATAGGTGGCAGTGATGGGCACTGATGGGTGGCAGTGATGGGCACTGATGGGTGGCAGTGATGGGCACTGATTGGTGGCAATAATGGGCATTGATCTTGTACACTGCTAGGTGGCACTGATTGGCACCACTGGTGGGCATTGTTAGGTGGCAATGGTGGGCATTGATAGGTGGCACTTGTAGGCATTGATAGGTGGCACTTATGGGCATTGATACGTGGATCGGTGATCACCCGAGTCTCAGTGACTCAGTGATCACAGCGCGTCCTGCAGGGCGCGCGCAGGGCACGTGCACAGGGGAGGCCGTCATATGACGGCCTCCCGGGAATGCAGGTCCGCGCTGTAGCCGTCATTCGGCTATAGCGCGGATATCAAGCGGTTAAACATGCAGCATAGGTGATTGGGACAATGAGTTTAAACGTTAGCCAGGGCTCAATGATACTACAAATTACTGTAAATTACTGTAAACTCCCTAAAAGGTATATAACCGCCCAGATCACTTTTATCAGAAAGCCGGTTGCCAAAGCTGATGCCAAGGTCATGGCTGAGCCACTTTGTAGAAGCTTTTGCCATTGTCTTCCCCTCTATAGGCACTACTTTTGGACATTTCATTCATGAAGAATAGAGCTTTGTCTGTCAATGAACAAAAAAATAAATAGGATTTTTTTCACTCACTGTAAAGTCCTTTTTCTTTGCATGGCAGCATACTCGTGGGTAAGCTCTGCCTCTGCTTACCCCAAAGGGTCAACTACCCAATAAATGTAAGCCCCATTCAGCAATCTGCATTCCTTTTCTGCTCACAGGATCTGACATGAACCTGCAGTCTGCTAGCCAGGTTCTTTCCCTCTCCTGGTCGAAGACTTTACAGCATTTAAATGTCACTTTATTTTGGGACCCCCGTTTCTGGTGGTCTAGCGCAAGATTCTCTTAGAGGGTGTCTGCTACAGCTGGGGCAGGCTGCCTTTACCAAGATGGCCGTGTGACTCGGTGTTCAGTGTTGTCACATGAAACGATAGAAGAAAATATTTACACAAATGTGAGGGGTGTATATATATTACACACTGTGTATACATACATACAGCAGTAAAATAAGTATTGAACATGTCACCATTTTTCTAGGTAAATATATATCTAAAGCTGCTATTGACACGAAATTTTCCCCACATGTCGGTAACAACCCATCCCATCCATACATACAAAGACACCAAAACAAATAAGTTCAGAAATGAAGTTCTGTGTAATAAAATGGAAGGACACAGGGAAAAAGTACTGAACACATGAAGAAAGGGAGATGCAAGAAGGCATGGAAAGCCAAGACACCAGCTGAAATCTATCAGTAATTAGAAAGCAATCCTGCCCCTTGTCAGTGCAAATTAATATCAGCTGGTTCAGTCGCACCTGATGGCCTATAAAAAGGTTTCATGATAAGTCTAGAAAATGGGGGACAAGGAATCAGAGGTTGTCCAAATTGTCTGTACCGGGAGCTGTGGAAGGAGCCTGCAGGAGGGGGACCGGGTGCACAAAACATCATCCCCAGGAAAAACAAAAGGCAGAAATCCAGGTACCAGACAGCCTCTGATTCATTGTTCCCCATTTCATAAACCGGCCACGACCAGGGGCTCCTCACAAGATTTCTGACAGAGGAGTGAAAAGAATTATCAGAAGAGTTGTCCAGGAGCCAAGGACCACTTGTGAAGAGCTTCAGAAAGACCTGGAATTAGCAGGCACAACAATAAGTAATGCCCTCCCCCGCCATGACCTGTATGCACGATCACCGTGCAACACTCCATTACTGATGAAAAAGCATGGTGAATCTCGTTTAAAGTTTGCTGCACAACATTTAGACAAGCCTGTGAAATACGGGGAGGATATAGTCTGGTCAGATGAGACCAAAATGGAACTATTTGGATGCCATAATACACACCATGTTTGGAGGTCACATGGCACATCACCCCAAAAACACCCCCATGTCATACAGTGAGGTCTGGAGGTGGGAACATCATGGTGGGCGGGCGGGGCTTTTTTTTCAGCATACGGTACAGGCAAACAAAAATCTGATGCCATCTACCAGGATGATGAAGATTAAACAAGGGCGGACATCTCAGGAGGACATCTCAGGAGGACATCTCAGGAGGAGATCTCAGGAGGACATCTCAGGAGGAGATCTCAGGAGGACATCTCAGGAGGAGATCTCAGGAGGACATCTCAGGAGGACATCCCAGGAGGAGATCTCAGGAGGACATCTCAGGAGGAGATCTCAGGAGGACATCTCAGGAGGAGATCTCAGGAGGACATCCCAGGAGGACATCCCAGGAGGAGATCTCAGGAGGACATCTCAGGAGGAGATCTCAGGAGGACATCTCAGGAGGAGATCTCAGGAGGAGATCTCAGGAGGACAGCTCAGGAGGACATCTCAGGAGGAGATCTCAGGAGGACATCTCAGGAGGACATCCCAGGAGGAGATCTCAGGAGGACATCTCAGGAGGACATCTCAGGAGGACATCTCAGGAGGAGATCTCAGGAGGACATCCCAGGAGGACATCCCAGGAGGAGATCTCAGGAGGACATCTCAGGAGGACATCTCAGGAGGACATCTCAGGAGGAGATCTCAGGAGGAGATCTCAGGAGGACATCTCAGGAGGAGATCTCAGGAGGACATCTCAGGAGGAGATCTCAGGAGGAGATCTCAGGAGGACAGCTCAGGAGGACATCTCAGGAGGAGATCTCAGGAGGAGATCTCAGGAGGACATCTCAGGAGGAGATCTCAGGAGGAGATCTCAGGAGGACATCTCAGGAGGAGATCTCAGGAGGACATCTCAGGAGGACATCTCAGGAGGACATCCCAGGAGGAGATCTCAGGAGGACATCTCAGGAGGAGATCTCAGGAGGACATCTCAGGAGGAGATCTCAGGAGGAGATCTCAGGAGGACATCTCAGGAGGAGATCTCAGGAGGAGATCTCAGGAGGACATCTCAGGAGGAGATCTCAGGAGGACATCTCAGGAGGAGATCTCAGGAGGACATCTCAGGAGGACATCTCAGCAAGACAATGATCCCAAACACAACGCCAAGGAAACTCTCCATTGGTTTCAAAGAAAGAAAATGAAGCTGGTAGAATGGCCCAGCCAATCACCTGACTTGAATCCAATAGAAAATCTATGAAAGGAACTAAAGATCAGAGTTCATAGAAGAGGCTCTCGGAACCTTCAAGATTTGAAGACTGTGTGGAAGAATGGGGCCAAAATCAAACCTGAGCAACGCATGCGACTCGTTTCTCCATACAGGAGCCTACGTCTTGAAGCTTTCATTACCAACAAAGTATTTTGTACCAAGTATTAAATACATTTCAGGTAGCGGGTTCAATACCCCTTCCCCCATTTTATTCCACAGAACTTCATTTATGAACATATTTGTTTTGGTGTCTTTGTATGTGTGGATTGGATGGGTTGTTACCGACATGTGGGGAACATTTCACGTCAATAGAACCTTTACCAATAGATTTAACTAGAAAAATGGTGACGTGTTCAATACTTATTTTAGTAGCTGTATATAGGGAAAGATGACAGGCTCACATCAGCACCCCCCGGAGACAGAGATGGGGGGCTCGGTGCAGACTTATGGGGGTCAGCCGGTAACACAAGCATGCCGTTTTAGGAAATCACAGCGTGTTCAAGACTGCAATTGAAAAGTTATTTTTTATAACAACGTTACATTATACATTACAAAATATGGCAATTTTACAGAGTAGATCAGTTTTTTTTTTTAGAGATCCCCTTAAGATATACTATATACACAGGAGAACAGAGCTTTGTTCAGAGAAAATGTAAAGCCCGGGCTGGACTACAAACATATCCGCCTTTGTTCATCTCCATGACGACGGGGGGTGGAAAGATTCGTCGTTCACAGAAGAAAAGTAACATTGTTTATCTAATACTATAATCCTTTCCTGTCCCTTTAAAAGGTTCTGAATGCCAAGGGACGGGAAAGATCAGCTGATCACATGACCACTGTGACTGGTTATCATTGTGGGTCACGTGATCAGAAACCGGCCCCGCTGGCTACCAATCATTAGCAGGGACCGAGAGCTGTCTTTTACAGTCTCTGTACAGTGAGCGCATCTCGGCACAGAAACATTGGCTGGCCAGTGAGGCATATGTGGGGTGTGAGAGCGTTAAAGCCCACCCTTTTTCCCTCCCGCATATACACTACATTACCAAAAGTATTGGGACGCCTGCCTTTACATGAACTTTAATGGCACCCCAGTCTTAGTCTGTAGGGTTCAATATTGAGTTGGCTCCGCCCTTTGCAGCTATAACAGCTTCAACTCTTCTGGGAAGGCCGTCCACAAGGTTTAGGAGGGTGTCTATGGGAATGTTTGACCATTCTTCCAGATGCGCATTTGTGAGGTCAGGCACTGATGTTGGACATGAAGGTCTGGCTCCCAGTCTCCACTCTAATTCATCCCAAAGGTGTTCTATCGGGTTGAGGTAAGGACTCTGTGCAGGCGAATCAAGTTCCTCCACCCCAAACTCGCTCATCCATGTCTTTATGAACCTTGCTTTGTGCACTGGTCCAAATCATTTGGTGGAAGGGGGATTATTGTGGGGGGTTGTTTTTCATGGTTTGGGCTTGGCCTCTTAGTTCCAGTAAAGGGAACTTTTAAGGCATCAGCATACCAAGACATTCTGGACAATTTCATACATTCCAAAGGTGTTGTATCGGGTTGAGGTCAGGACTCTGTGCAGGCCAGTCAAGTGCCTCCACCCCAAACTCGCTCATCCATGTCTTTATGGACCTTGCTTTGTGCACTTGTGCGCAGTCATGTTGGAACAGGAAGGGGCCGTCCCCAAACTGTTCCCACATGTCCAAAATGTCTTGGTATGCTCTTAAGAGTTCAATTAAGGGGCCAAACCCAACCCCTGAAAAACAACCCCAAACCATAATCCCCCTTCCCCCAAATGATTTGGACTAGTGCACAAAGCAAGGTCCATAAAGACATGGAGGAGCGAGTTTGGGGTGGAGGAACTTGACTGACCTCAACCCGATAGAACACCTTTGGTGATGAATTAGACCAGAGACTGCGAGCCAGGCCTTCTCATCCAACATCAGTGCCTGACCTCACAAATGTTCTTCTTGAAGAATGGCCAAACATTCCCATAGACACACTCCTAAACCTTGTGGACGGCCTTCCCAGAAGAGTTGAAGCTGTTATAGCTGCAAAGGGTGGGCCAACTCAATATTGAACCCTACGGACTAAGATTGGGGTGCCCTTAAAGTTCATGTGCGTGTAAAGGCAGGCGTAATAATACTTTTTAAATATAGTGTATATGTTAGGCCAGTGGTCTCCAAACTCATGGCCCGGGGGCCAGATGCGGCCCTTTGCTTACCTTTATCTGGCCCTTGGGACACTTTTCCACTGACACCAATGAAGGGACAATAATCCTTCCATTGACACCAATGATGGGACAATAATCCTTCCATTGACACCAATGATGGGACATGGTTTATTCCCCACTGATACCAGGGCATTTTCTGCTCCCACAGTCCGGCCCCCCTAAAGCCTAAAGGACAGTAAACTGGCCCTATGTTTAGAGCCCCCTGTGTTAGTGTAAGTTCACTTTCATCAACATTTTCCTAAAAGCCCCCCCCCCCCCCCCCGCCCGTGCAATTCCATATCTCCTGAATAGAACATGTCAGTAGAATTGAACCCCTACAGCTCCTACTTTTTCAAATACTGCACCTACCCCCATTACACATGCAGCTGTGAGGGTTCCTTTCTGCAAAAAACACTGGCCCCTCAACGGCCCCCCCCCCCCAATCCTGCTGTTTGCTGTGCCCTCTAGCAGCCACTCTGGACCATTCAAATTGCACACATGAGCAGTGCGCTCTGTTGTCTATACAGTGGAACCTTGGTCAATGAGTAACGCGGTTAACGAGCGTTTTGAGAGACAAGCAACTTTTTTTTTTTTTTTAAATCTGACTCGGTTTGCGAGTGTTGTCTCGCGAAACAAGCAGAATTCAAGCTAATGGGCGGTGCAGTACCACATTTGGCCAGAGGTGCAGGGGGCGCCGGTGACACTCGGAACGGTTCTGAGCCGTTCGGAAATACTCCGTTCCCAAACCTTTCCGAGTTCAGCCGAGCTGTCCCTGAGTATTTCCGAGGCTCTCCAGCGCCCCCCCCCCACCTCTGGCCACATGCGGTATTGCATGCAATAGAAGTCAATGCGGAACGAATTATCTTCGTTTCCATTGACTTCTATGGGGAAACTCGCTTATATATACAAGTGCTTTGGATTACATGCATTCTCCTGAAACGGATTATGCTCATAATCCAAGGTTCGACTGTAGCTGCACTTAGTGAGCTCAGCTAGAGAAGGAAAGAGCGAACTGCGCATGAGGGGGATCAAGGGGCCAGCACATGTGTAATGGGGGTAGGCATATTATTTAAAAAAAGAAGGAACACCGGTATGTACTATTCTGAGGATATGGAATTGCATGGGGGGGGGGGGGGGGGGGCACTATTTGGAAAATGTTGCTGAAGGTGAACTTACACTTTATTGGGGGGGGGGGCAGGAACTGGTGCTGGCTTATCAGCAAGAAACAGCCGCATATGAGACGGGTTTGCTAACACTGTTCTGAGCATAATCTTCCCAGACCTTCCACATCAGATGAATAAACACTTTTGCAGCAAGGGTGATGAGACCACAGAGTCTGCCTTTGGAATACCCAGCATTCCTCATTGTGGGCGGTCCTGCTACAATGCGGCACGTTGCCATTTGCGGCATATTTTGTCAATGGAATGCCTGGCAGTTTCATGTTACATTTGTGGCTCCATCACCATTATTTGCTGTCTAATGTCATCACACTGCCCACCCATCTGCACCTGGAAGGGTCCTAGGAGGTCATACACGCTCCCATCTGACATCGCACTTAGGCCATACACGGTTCCAATCTCGGCCAGTTCAGCAGAAACCAGGACAACTCACGGGGCTGCTGCTAGAAATCATGGGGGCCTTATACATCCTACCTGACAGGACCCCCGCCCCCCTTCCCCCCCCCCAGCCGAAAGTAACGAAGGACATTGATTTATCAATCCCTTTCTCTACAGACTCAGCTGCACAGATCAATGAATAGGAAGCGCTCTGAAGCTTCCTGCATCTTTCACAAACCGAAGCATAGTAAACACTGTTTACTATTATTCATTGATGAATGGACACAGGGGTGATTGGCACCAATCGCTCACTGTGTTCGTTCAGGAAAGGAAGGGGCCAGTAAATTACATATTTACCGGCCTCTTCGCCCGCTCTCTATCCTGAAACATCTCCCTTTGTGCCCACAGTAGCTGCAGACGAGGGAAGCCGAAAGTGCTGCGGAGGGAAAGGGGCACACGGGGGGGGGGCAGACAGCAGATGGAAGGGGTGCATGCGCTAGGACCAATCCCCCGGCAGTACAGCTGGAGGGAGAAAGAAGAGGAGAAGCTGGAAACGCTGCAGGGGAAGGCAGAAAAGGATCGATGTCTGCAATAAGACAGTACCGCCTCCCTGGTGCCTGGGCTCCCCCCCTTTTGAACTGAAGGTGCCCGGGCCCAGTACAGGAGTGCTGGCTGTACTGCCTTATCAGTGGCCCTGTGGATGAGATTCAAACCGTGTTTGGGCTGAATGTACCAAGTCGATCGATCAATAAACTTGGGTACAACCAGCATGCTGGGTTTTACTTACGATTATCGCTAGCGGCAGTTTCAGCCGCTACCACTAATCACTGTCTTCCCCTGGATCCCCCTGCCGGGATGGGGACAATAGCTCGCCAGGAGGGATTCCCGCATCAAGACTGTCTGTGCTGATGGGGGAATCGACCGAATTTCTTTCCTGCATGTGGCAGGCCTTCTGCCTCGTTCACACCGGTGTGCGTTTAAGTGTACACCTGTGTGAGGGTCCTGTTTGCCAGCAAGGGGATACACGGAACCCCTGTGTGTGTTTGGGGGACCCGCATGCACCCGCACAGATGTCAAATTGGGAGCAGCCACTGAATTCCAATGGACGTGAATAGGAATGTCTGAACATCTGTGCATCCCCGTGCAGGAAAAAGCCGCCCTCGCACGAGTGTACGCTTACTTACGCCCGTGTGAATGAGGTCTAAGGCTCCGTTCAAACATAGGCAATTTGAATCGCTGGGCGGAATCGCGGCACAACGCAGGACGCGTTTTTGCGATGCTATTATTTCTTGATGGCACGCTAAATACGTTGTGATTTTGCAGCGCAACAAATCACGCTACAATCTCGCAAACAAAAATTGCGCGACACGTGTTGCCCAAAAAAAGCAGTTTATTCACTGATAAAAAATACAAGGCTTCTCCTAAATAGTGGGTGACGTCACAATCCCCATCTCAGCCAATAAGAGAAAGTCTTGTATTCATTGATAGAAAAAAATACAAGGCTTCTCCTAAATGACGGGTGACGTCACAATCCGCTTTCCCGGCCAATAAAAGAAAGTCTTGTATTCATTGATAGAAAATACAAGGCTTCTCCTAAATGACGGGTGACGTCACAATCCGCTTTCCCGGCCAATAAAAGAAAGTCTTGTATTCATTGATAAAAAATACAAGGCTTCTCCTAAATGATGGGTGACGTCACAATCCCCATCTCAGCTAATAAGAGAAAGCCTTGTATTCATTGATAGAAAAAAATACAAGGCTTCTCCTAAATGGTGGGTGACGTCACAATCCCCATCCCAGCCAATAAAGGAAGCCTTGTATTCATTGATAAAAAATACAAGGCTTCTCCTAAATGATGGGTGACGTCACAATCCCCATCTCAGCTAATAAGAGAAAGCCTTGTATTCATTGATAGAAAAAAATACAAGGCTTCTCCTAAATGGTGGGTGACGTCACAATCCCCATCTCAGCCAATAAGAGGAAGCCTTGTATTCATTGATAGAAAAAAATACAAGGCTTCTCCTAAATGATGGGTGACGTCACAATCCCCATCTCAGCTAATAAGAGAAAGCCTTGTATTCATTGATAGAAAAAAATACAAGGCTTCTCCTAAATGGTGGGTGACGTCACAATCCCCATCTCAGCCAATAAGAGGAAGCCTTGTATTCATTGATAAAAAATACAAGGCTTCTCCTAAATGATGGGTGACGTCACAATCCCCATTTAAGCCAATAAGAGAAAGCCTTGTATTAATTTATAAAAAATACAAGGCTTCCCCTAAATGATGGGTGACGTCACAATCCCCATCTCAGCCAATAAGAGGAAGCCTTGTATTCATTGATAGAAAAAAATACAAGGCTTCTCCTAAATGGTGGGTGACGTCACAATCCCCATCCCAGCCAATAAAGGAAGCCTTGTATTCATTGATAAAAAATACAAGGCTTCTCCTAAATGATGGGTGACGTCACAATCCCCATTTAAGCCAATAAGAGAAAGCCTTGTATTAATTTATAAAAAATACAAGGCTTCTCCTAAATGGTGGGTGACGTCACAATCCCCATCTCAGACAATAAGAGAAAGCCTTGTATTCATTGATAGAAAAAAAAAAAATACAAGGCTTCTCCTAAATGGTGGGTGACGTCACAATCCCCATCTCAGCCAATAAGAGGAAGCCTTGTATTCATTAACTAAATTGCACGACACGTGTTGCCCAAAACCAGTTCCAGAACTTCGCGAGCAGGAAAATCGCACAGTGTTTAGGGTGCCATTAAGGAATAATGGCATCTCAAACTCGTCCGGCATTTTTTCGGCGAATTCCAATCGCGTATGTGTGAACAGAGTCTTAGGGTCTGTGTCGAAGGGCTTTGATGGGAAAATGTATTTAACATCAGATTGGGACGTTACGGAGATCATTCAGGATTTGTTTCAGGTGCAGTTGACATGCGTTTGATCTGCTTCAGCCGCTTTTACATTCCCGCGGACTTGTTTAGGGAGAGAAGCAGTTCTGAAGCGAACAAAAGCCGGGCAAGAGAGGCCCTTAAGCCCTGGTTCCCACCGGTGTGATTTGATAGTTCAAAATCGCATTGACAAGTCGCAGCCCATTGCTTGCAATGGAAGCATTCAAATGGTTGCGACTCAAGTTGCAGCGACTTTGAAAAAGGTTCCTGCGCTACTTTTTGGGGGATTTTATTGCGACTTGTAAAGACTTCTGTTAAATGAAGTCTCAACGAAAATGGAGGTGCAAATCGCACTAATCTGCGGCTTTGAAATTGCACTGAAGTAGCGCGATTTCAAAGCTGGTGTGAACCAGGGCTAAAAGGTTCAAGGTTTCCAGGCACTTCACAAACATCCTTTGGGCCAGCTTAAAACAGACGTATGGGGATAAGTGTGCCATCCTTCGGGCGGACCGGGTGATAATCGGATTTGAAACGGGCGTGCAGTCCGTTTGCATCCGACCGCCCCATAGAGAACAGCGGGCTGTGTCCGTGTCTGCTCTGTATGGTGGAGCGGACACGGACCTGTCATCTGCCTGCTCAGCGGGGATCAGCAGAGAGATCCCCCCCCCTGCTGAGCAAGCGGATCTGCTTGGATTCCACCCGTGTGAAAGGGGCCTAAAACTACCCACAGATGGATTGTTTTTTTTGTTTTGATCTGCCAGGCGGGGGATCAAAAAAAAAAAAAAAACAGGTTCCACCATTAACACAATTGAGGTGGATGGGGGGGTATCCTCCCTGCTGCACGATTGTATTCTGATGGCAGTAACTCCTCCTCTTCGCAGGCGATTGGCTGCAGCCACTGTTTTCCAACAGTTCCATTCAAGAGAAGTCAATTGGTAACGGCCACAGATGGATGGAAATTCAGACCGTCCCTGCTGAACCAGCTGAACTTTGATCCATCCATGGTCAGCCTAAAGAGAGTTGTAAACCCTTGAGGTGGTTTGCATTCTATGCATTAAGGTGAAAAACTTCCTGTGATGCGGCAGCCCCTCCCACCTTTTTACTTACCCAATCTTTCCAGCGACGGAGGCGAGCACACCCGCGAGCACACCCGCTCCAGCCGCTGTCTAAGGTCCTGGTTGCATAGATTGATAGCAGCGCAGCCATTGGCGAAAGATGGCAGCTGCCTTGGCTGAAAGGGATAGGAGGGGTTTAGTATCACTTTAATATGAGATGATTTAAAGAATGTAAATTAGCTGATTGAGATGATGTCATTGGATGGAGGTAGCTAAAAGTTTTCTGATTGACTACAGATACATTTGGCAACACTGTATTGAGTAAATTAAAAGAAAGTGCAAAATTGTATATTCTCTTATCACTGTGATTATTGCGTCATCTTATCGCTGTGATGATTACGTCATCTTATCACTGTGATTATTGCGTCATCTTATCACTGTGATGATTATTACGTCATCTTATCACTGTGATTATTGCGTCATCTTATCACTGTGATGATTATTACGTCATCTTATCACTGTGATTATTGCGTCATCTTATCACTGTGATGATTATTACGTCATCTTATCACTGTGATTATTGCGTCATCTTATCGCTGTGATTATTGCGTCATCTTATCACTGTGATTATTACGTCATCTTATCACTGTGATGATTGCGTCATCTTATCACTGTGATGATTGCGTCATCTTATCACTGTGATTATTGCGTCATCTTATCACTGTGATTATTGCGTCATCTTATCACTGTGATTATTGCGTCATCTTATCACTGTGATTATTGCGTCATCTTATCACTGTGATTATTGCGTCATCTTATCACTGTGATGATTACGTCATCTTATCACTGTGATTATTGGGTCATCTTATCACTGTGATTATTGCGTCATCTTATCGCTGTGATGATTATTACGTCATCTTATCACTGTGATTATTGGGTCATCTTATCACTCTGTGATCACATAATGATAGAACGGCTCCAGTTTGTATTACTGAGACAGCATATCAGTGAGACAACAGCGTGTCTGAGAGTCTCTCATCAGGACATCAGTGATTTCGTAGAAATTGTTCTCAATAGCCAGATTGTATTGCAAGTTAATGTCCTTGCAACAAGAGATGACACGTCTCAGGTTCTGCAGTCCAGTCCCTCCCGGGGGGTTCACTTTACATCTGAAAAAAAAAAAAAAAACCCCACACATTAGATACACACCTGCATGTCTTGCCACTTTAAGACCAGGTCTTTTCTGGAACTCTTTGATTACAAATTTAAATGAGTATTTTTTGCTAGAAAATTACCTAGAACCCCCAAACATTATATATATATTTTTAGCAGAGACCCTAGAGAATAAAATGGCATATCATTGCAATATTTTATGTCACACTGTATTTGGGCAGCAGTCTTTAAAATGCAATTTTTTGGGGGAAAAAAACACACTTTAAAAAACAAAACAAAAAAAAAACCAGGAAAGTTACCCCGATTTTTTTGTATAATGTGAAAGATGATGTTACTCCAAGTAAACAGATACAGATCAGTGGGAGGAATAGTGCCCCATCATTGGTATCAGTGGAAGGAATAGTGCCCCATCATTGGTGTCAGTGGGAGGAATAGTGCCCCATCATTGGTATCAGTGGGAGGAATAGTGCCCCATCATTGGTGTCAGTGGGAGGAATAGTGCCCCCTGAGTGGGAGGAATAGTGTCCCATCACTGGTGTTAGTGGGAGGAATAGTGCCCCATCATTGGTATAAGTAGAAGGAATAATGTCCCATCATTGGTGTCAGTGGGGGAAATAGTGCCCCATCATTGGTATCAGTGGGAGGAATAATGCCCCATCATTGGTATCAGTATGAGGAATAGTGCCCCATCATTGGTGTCAGTGGGAGGAATAGTGCCCCATCATTGGTGTCAGTGGGAGGAATAGTGCCCCATCATTGGTGTCAGTAGAAGTAATAATGTCCCATCATTGGTATCAGTGGGAGGAATAGTGTCCCATCATTGGTGTCAGTGGGAGGAATAATGCCCCATGGTTGGTATCAGTGGGAGGAATAGTGCCCCATCATTGGTGTCAGTGGTAGGAATAATGCCTCATCATTGGTGTCAGTGGTAGGAATAATGCCTCATCATTGGTATCAGTGGGAGGAATAGTGCCCCATCATTGGTATCAGTGAGAGGAATAGTGCCCCATCATTGGTATCAGTGAGAGGAATAGTGCCCCATCATTGGTATCAGTGAGAGGAATAGTGAGTGCTCCATCATTTATATCAGTTGAAGGAATTATGCCCCCTTGGTGGAAGCAGTGGAAGGAATAGTGCCCCATTTCTAGTGTCAGTGTGTGGAGCAGTGCTCTATCGTTGATGTCAGTGGGAAGAAGAGTGCCCCATAATATTTATAATTTGAACAAATTATGCCACCTTGTTGGAGTCAGTAGAAGGCATAGTGTTCCATTTTTGGTGTCAGTGGGAAAAATAGTGTTCCATTTCATTTATATCAGTAAGAAGAATTATCCCCCCCTTGTCACAGTTAGTTTAAGGAATAGTGCCCCATTGTTGAGTGTCATTGGGACAAATAGTGCCCCATTGTTGGTGTCAGTGGGAGGAATAGTGCCCCATTGTTGGTGTCAGTGGAAGGAATAGTGCCCCATTGTTGGTGTCAGTGGGAGGAATAGTGCCCCATTGTTGGTGTCAGTGGGAGGAATAGTGTCCCATTGTTGGTGTCCGTGGGAGGAATAGTGCCCCATTGTTGGTGTCAGTGGGAGGAATAATGCCCCATTTTTGGTGTCAATGGGAGGAATAGTACCCCATTGTTGGTGTCAGTGGAAGGAATAGTGCCCCATTGTTGGTGTCAGTGGAAGGAATAGTGCCCCATTGTTGGTGTCAGTGGAAGGAATAGTGCCCCATTGTTGGTGTCAGTGGGAGGAATAGTACCCCATTGTTGGTGTCAGTGGGAGGAATAGTGTCCCATTGTTGGTGTTTGTGGGAGGAATAGTGCCCCATTGTTGGTGTCAGTGGGAGGAATAGTGCCCCATTTTTGGTGTCAATGGGAGGAATAGTACCCCATTGTTGGTGTCAGTGGAAGGAATAGTGCCCCATTGTTGGTGTCAGTGGGAGGAATAGTGCCCCATTTTTGGTGTCAATGGGAGGAATAGTGCCCCATTGTTGGTGTCAGTGGGAGGAATAGTGCCCCATTGTTGGTGTCAGTGGAAGGAATAGTGCCCCATTGTTGGTGTCAGTGGGAGGAATAGTGCCCCATTGTTGGTGTCAGTGGGAGGAATAGTGCCCCATTGTTGGTGTCAGTGGGAGGAATAGTGCCCCATTTTTGGTGTCAATGGGAGGAATAGTACCCCATTGTTGGTGTCAGTGGAAGGAATAGTGCCCCATTGTTGGTGTCAGTGGGAGGAATAGTGCCCCATTTTTGGTGTCAATGGGAGGAATAGTGCCCCATTGTTGGTGTCAGTGGGAGGAATAGTGCCCCATTGTTGGTGTCAGTGGGAGGAATAGTGCCCCATTGTTGGTGTCAGTGGGAGGAATAGTGCCCCATTGTTGGTGTCAGTGGGAGGAATAGTGCCCCATTTTTGGTGTCAATGGGAGGAATAGTACCCCATTGTTGGTGTCAGTGGAAGGAATAGTGCCCCATTGTTGGTGTCAGTGGGAGGAATAGTGCCCCATTTTTGGTGTCAATGGGAGGAATAGTGCCCCATTGTTGGTGTCAGTGGGAGGAATAGTGCCCCATTGTTGGTGTCAGTGGAAGGAATAGTGCCCCATTGTTGGTGTCAGTGGGAGGAATAGTGCCCCATTGTTGGTGTCAGTGGAAGGAATAGTGCCCCATTGTTGGTGTCAGTGGGAGGAATAGTGCCCCATTGTTGGTGTCAGTGGGAGGAATAGTACCCCACTGTTGGTGTCAGTGGGAGGAATAGTACCCCACTGTTGGTGTCAGTGGGAGGAATAGTACCCCACTGTTGGTGTCAGTGGGAGGAATAGTGCCCCATTGTTGGTGTCAGTGGGAGGAATAGTGCCCCAAGGGTTGGATAAAGGGCAAGCCACAGCTTGGTAGACCACTGCTTTAGACCAAAGCATTGTGCCACTAATCATACATCTACATGTTGCCCCTTCATACACAGTTCTGTATCTTACTTGTTGGATATCTGCTCAAAGACTCCTTTGCTGAGTAATTGCCGCTGCTTCAGTTCCTCTAAATACTGGAAGTCGCCTCCAACAATCACCTTCTGATAGAGAACCTCGGCCCAGTCTGGCTGCACTTCATAGGCTTCAGAAACAATTACAGCCTAAAAGATGAGAGAGGAACAGCCGGATCCATCAGGGAGGAATTCAGTGACCCAATTCATTATGGATTAAAGAAATGAAAGATTATATAGAAGACTCAGGATACTGTATTGTGTTTGCAGTATGTTTGTACTTTTATGTGTCTTCCTAAGCAGTGTAGGATGATATACTGGTGTAAAGTCCCCAATTCATACACTGGGTGACTCTATCACAGACCAATGGCCTTTATGTTCAAATGTCCCACATCTTTTAGGCTGCCAGACCCTGTAGAAATCTTCTGTGCAGGGTGCTCAGTCCTCTTCCTGGCATTGAACCTCTAAAGCTGCGAAGGTTAATAGGTTCAGATCTCCAGACTGACCTCAATAGAGGAAGCTCCCAATGGAGACCC
This sequence comes from Lithobates septentrionalis, assembly GCA_037952835.1. Classification (NCBI taxonomy): domain Eukaryota; kingdom Metazoa; phylum Chordata; class Amphibia; order Anura; family Ranidae; genus Lithobates; species Lithobates septentrionalis. The sequence continues at coordinate 353,786 of JBBDGP010004330.1, read as the reverse complement.
GCCCTCTGCCAAATCCTCTCTTAACCATTGTGAAAAGACTGTGCATAGTGTGCACTGCATGTAACACGGATCTGTGATTGGGGGAGCGTTGGATGAATGACCGGATCCTCTACCCCCATTCAAAGATTGTGTTACATGCAGTGTAATTAATATACAGGCTTTTCTCAATGGATGAGATCCCTGTTGGGAACTTCTACTGAGCTCAGCCTGGAGACTCAAACCGAATAACCCACCTCAGCAGTTCAGTGCCAGGAAGAGGACCAGGCACCCCGCACAGAAGAATACCAGCCTGCATGATGTGGATAAGTTAGGTCACAAAGCTAAATGAACTAAACTTCATCTCCATATAATACAATCTTTTCTCCAGTTCCAGATCAAGTCCTGGTCTGGACATTAATTAGGAGGGTCTCCTTTACCTGGGCAATCTCACATGGTAAATCTACGTGACCTAAAGTGAATTTTCACCAACATGCAGCATAAACTTGCACCGTTATGTAAATACAGGAACCTAGAAGTGCCTGCACATACAGTTGTGCTCATAAGTTTACACACCCTGGCAGAATTTATGATTTCTTGGCCATTTTTCAGAGAATATGAATGATAACACGTGATATCACTCATGGTTAGTGTTCGGCTGAAGCCATTTATCATCAACTGTGTTTACTCTTTTTAAGTCATAATGACAACAGAAACCACCCAAATGACCCTGATCAAAAGTTTACATACCCTGGTAAATTTTGGCCTGATAACATGCACACAAGTTGACACAAAGTGGTTTTGAATGGCTATTAAAAAAGTAACCATCCTGGAAGTTCAACATGGCACCTCATGGCAAAGAACTCTCTGAGTATCTGAAAAAAAGAATTGTTGCTCAGCATAAAGATGGCCTAGGCTATAAGAAGATTACCAAGACCCTGAAACTGAGCTGCAGTATAGTGGCCAAGACCATACAGAGGTATAACAGGACAGGTTCCACTCAGAACAGGCCTTGCCATGGTCCACCAAAGAAGTTGAGGTCACGTGCTCAGCGTCATATCCAGAGGTTGTCTTTGTGAAATAGACGTATGAGTGCTGCCAGTATTGCTGCAGAGGTTGTAGGGTTGGGGGTCAGCCTGTCGGTGCTCAGACCATACGCCGCACACTGCATCAAATTGGTCTGCATGGCTGTCGTCCCAGAAGGAAGCCTCTTCTAAAGATGATGCACAAGAAAGCCTGCAAACATTTTGCTGAAGACAAGCAGACTAAGGACATGGATTACTGGAACCATGTCCTGTGGTCTGATGAGACCAAGATAAACGTATTTGGTTCAGATGGTGACAAGCGTGTGTGGGGGCAACCAGGTGAGGAGGACAAAGACAAGTGTGTCTTGTCTACAGTCAAGCATGGTGGTGGGAGTGTCATGGTCTGGGGCTGCATGAGTGCTGCCGGCACTGGGGGGCTACAGATCATTGAGGGAACCATGAATGCCAACATGTACTGTGACATACTGAAGCAGAGCATGATCCCCTCCCTTCAGAGACTGGACCGCAGGGCAGTATTCCAACATGATAACCACCCCAAACACACCTCCAAGACCACCACTGCCTTGCTAAAGAAGCTGAGGGTAAAGGTGATGGACTGGCCAAGCATGTCTCCAGACCTAAACCCTATTGAGCATCTGTGGGGGATCCTCAAACGGAAGGTGGAGGAGCGCAAGGTCTCTAACATCCACCAGCTCTGTGATGTCATCATGGAGGAGGGGAAGAGGACTCCAGTGGCAACCTGTGAAGTTCTGGTGACCTCCATGCCCAAGAGGGTTAAGGCAGTGCTGGAAAATAATGGAGGCCACACAAAATATTGACACTTTTTGCCCAATTTGGACATTTTCACTTAGGGGTGTACTGACTTTTGTTGCCAGCGGTTTAGACATTAATGGCTGTGTGTTGAGTTATTTTGAGGGGACAGCAAATGTACACTGTTATACAAGCTGTACACTCACTACTTTACATTGTAGCAAAGTGTCATTTCTTCAGTGTTGTCACATGAAAAGATATATATATATACACTACCGTTCAAAAGTTTGGGGTCACCCAAACAATTTTGTGTTTTCCATGAAAAGTCACACTTATTCACCACCATACGTTGTGAAATGAATAGAAAATAGAGTCAAGACATTGACAAGGTTAGAAATAATGATTTGTATTTGAAATAACATTGTTTTTACATCAAACTTTGCTTTCATCAAAGAATCCTCCTTTTGCAGCAATTACAGCATTGCACACCTTTGGCATTCTAGCTGTTAATTTATTGAGGTGAGCTGGAGAAATTGCACCCCACGCTTCTAGAAGCAGCTCCCACAAGTTGGATTGGTTGGATGGGCACTTCTGGCGTACCATACGGTCAAGCTGCTCCCACAACAGCTCAATGGGGTTCAGATCTGGTGACTGTGCTGGCCACTCCATTACCGATAGAATACCAGCTGCCTGCTTCTGCTGTAAATAGTTCTTGCACAATTTGGAGGTGTGTTTAGGGTCATTGTCCTGTTGTAGGATGAAATTGGCTCCAATCAAGCGCTGTCCACTGGGTATGGCATGGCGTTGCAAAATGGAGCTATAGCCTTCCTTATTCAGAATCCCTTTTACCCTGTACAAAGCTCCCACCTTACCAGCACCAAAGCAACCCCAGACCATCACATTACCTCCACCATGCTTAACAGATGGCGTCAGGCATTCTTCCAGCATCTTTTCATTTGTTCTGCGTCTCACAAACGTTCTTCTTTGTGATCCAAACACCTCAAACTTGGATTCATCCGTCCACAACACTTTTTTCCAGTCTTCCTCTGTCCAATGTCTGTGTTCTTTTGCCCATCTTAATCTTTTTCTTTTATTGGCCAGTCTCAGATATGGCTTTTTCTTTGCCACTCTGCCCTGAAGCCCAAAATCCCGCAGCCGCCTCTTCACTGTAGATGTTGACACTGGTGTTTTGCGGGTACTATTTAATGAAGATGCCAGTTGGGGACCTGTGAGGCGTCTGTTTCTCAAACTAGAGACTCTAATGTGCTTATCTTCTTGCTTAGTTGTGCAACGCGGCCTCCCACTTCTTTTTCTACTCTGGTTAGAGCCTGTTTGTGCTGTCCTCTGAAGGGAGTAGTACACACCGTTGTAGGAAATCTTCAATTTCTTTGCAATTTCTCGCATGGAATAGCCTTCATTTCTAAGAACAAGAATAGACTGTCGAGTTTCAGATGAAAGTTCTCTTTTTCTGGCCATTTTGAGCGTTTAATTGACCCCACAAATGTGATGCTCCAGAAACTCAATCTGCTCACAGGAAGGTCAGTTTTGTAGCTTCTGGAAGGAGATAGACTGTTTTTAGATGTGTGAACATGATTGCACAAGGGTTTGCTAATCATCAATTAGCCTTCTGAGCCAATGAGCAAACACATTGTACCATTAGAACACTGGAGTGATAGTTGCTGGAAATGGGCCTCTATACACCTATGTAGATATTGCACCAAAAACTAGACATTTGCAGTTAGAATAGTCATTTACCACATTAGCAATGTATAGAGTATATTTGTTTAAAGTTAGGACTAGTTTAAAGTTAGCTTCATTTAAAAGTACAGTGCTTTTCCTTCAAAAATAAGGACATTTCAATGTGACCCTAAACTTTTGAACGGTAGTGTATATATATATATATATATATATATATATATATATATATATATATATATATATATATATACACACACACTTACACAGTGCCTTGAAAAAGTATTCATACCCCTTGAAATTTTCTACATTTTGTCATGTTACAGCCAAAAACGTAAATTAAATTTATTGGGATTTTATGTGATAGACCAACACAAAGTGGCCCACAATTGTGAAGTGGAAAGAAAATGATAAATGTTTTTTTAAAATTTGTTACAAATAAATATGTGAAAAGTGTGGGGGGACATTTGTATAGCGCCTCCCGGAGTCAATACTTTGTAGAACCCCTTTTCTCTGTAATTACAGCTGCAAGTTTTTTTGGGGGTGTCTCTACCAGCTTTGCACATCTAGAGAGGACATTTTTGCCCATTCTTCTTCTTTGCAAAATATCTCAAGTTCTGTTAGATTGGATGGAGAGCGTCTGTGACTGTCTGCTTGTTACAACCCTTGTTCAGCACTGACTGACAGGTGGAACTTTAATGCCTTTCTCTTGTTTCCCTGGGGAATGTTTTGATTATCAGACCCTTCCTCCTTCCTCTAGTTTTGGAAAAAGGGGGGCTCTCGTGATTCAGCATTTAGAGGCAAAGCAAGTCAGTAGTACCTCGTGGGAAGGCGATTGTTTATTGAGGTTTTCCAAAGTTTGAAGTGGACAAGCGGAGCAAGGTATGCAGTAAAGGTGCGTTGTCTATAAATGTATATATGTTTTTAGGCATAAATTGAGTCTATGCTGTTAGTTAAAAGATATGCTGAGTGTAGACATTCCAAATCTTTGAACATATAGTCATGTTTCCTTAGATGTTTATTTAGATATGTGTGTAGATATAAGAACTCCACCTTGTAATTCCACATTTGTAATTCTGTTGTAACCCCCTTTTTGGTGATCTCTGTAAACTAATGTATTGTATGTCATTTTACAGTTTTCGCAGTGTTTAAGGAGTTAAAATTACTAACCTCTGTGGTGGTCAACCCTACTGCACACCTTTGAGGCAAAAGAAGAAAAGCAGTGCACCCGTCGGAAGCTCTCCTCTCGTTATTTACCCAAATCCAATAGGGCCGCTACAGCCTGTGATCAGCAATTTTCATGTCTTGCCGCAGATTCTCAATGTGATTTAGGTCTGGACTGTGACTGGGCCATTCTAACACATGAATATGCTTTGATCTAAACCATTCCATTGTAGCTCTGGCTGGATGTTTAGAGTCGTTGTCCTGCTGGAAGGTGAACCTCCATCCCAGCCTCAAGTCTTTTGTAGACTCTAACAGGTTTTCTTCTAAGATTGTCCTGTATTTGTCTCCATCCATCTTCCCATCAACTCTGACCAGCTTCCCTGTCCCTGCTGAAGAAAAGCATCCCCACCACATGATGCTGCCACCACCATGTTTCACGGTGGGGATGATGTGTTCAGGGTGATGTGCAGTGTTAGTTTTCCCCACACATAGCGTTTTGCTTTTAGGCCAAAAAGTTCAATTTTGGTCTCATCTGACCAGATCACCTTCTTCCACATGTTTGCTGTGTCCTCCACATGGCTTCTCACAAACTACAAACAGGACTTCTTATGACTTTCTTTCTCCAATGTCTTTCTTCTTGTCACTCTTCCATAAAGGGCAGATTTGTGGAGAACACGACTAATAGTTGTCCTGTGGACAGATTCTCTCACCTGAGCTGTGGATCTCTGCAGCTCCTCCAGAGTTACCATGGACCTCTTGGCTCTTCTCTGATGAATGTTCTCCTTGCCCGGCCGGTCAGTTTAGGTGGACGGCCATGTCTTGGTAGGTTTGCAGTTGTGCCATACTCTTCCCATTTTCCGATGATGGATTGAACAGAGCTCCGTGAGATGTTCAAAGCTTGGGAGATTTTTTTTTATAACCTAACCCTGCTTTATACTTCTCCACAACTTTATCCCTGACCCGTCTGGTGTGTTCCTTGGCCTTCATGATGCTGTTTGTTCACTAAGGTTCTCTAACAAACCTCTGAGGGCTTCACAGAACAGCTGTATTTATACTGAGGTTAAATGACACACAGGTGGACTCTATTTATTAATTAGGTGACTTCTGAAGGAAATTGGCTGCACTAGATTTTAGTTAGGGGTATCAGAGTAAAGGGGGCTGAATACAAATCCCCCCCCCCCCACACACACACTTTTCACATATTTATTTGTAAAGAATTTGGAAAACCATTTATCATTTTCCTTCCACTTCACAATTATGTGCCACTTTGTGTTGGTCTATCACATAAAATCCCAATTCACCTTTTTGGTTGTAACATGACAAAATGTGGAACATTTCAAGGGGTATGACTACTTTTTCAAGGCACTGTATGGAGGGGGATCGGGGACAATGTCCCCCTGAAGAAGTGGGTTGACACGAAACGCGTAGGGATGAGCCTATTTTGTGATGTTGAGCACACCATTATTGACGGCTAATGCTGGATTACACGTTCCGATGTGACTTTTGTGAGTACCTCGCATATGCATAATAAAACCGTTTTATATAAGATATTGGGCCATGGACTTTGTTGTTGTCTTTTGAGTGATACCGGCGATCCTCTGATGGTGAATACATTGGACTGGATTGGATGGTGAAGGTCTATCGGACTCCATCCATGAGAGGTGCAGACCATTGTGCTGTGGACTGGTGATTATTTTATGCTTCATAAAGCTCTTATAATGTGGAGGTTTCTTTTTTGGTAAGCGCTTTGTGTTGGAAATCTCTAAGACACAGGTCCAGTCTTAAAAAACCACGCCATCGATCGGTCTTCTTATGCTGGCAGCAGTGGATGGACTTTTTCACATATTTCATTTACGGACACTTAATTAAATATTTTTGTTGCACTTTATGTATAGAAATAAATGAGGTTATCTGAATTTTTGTGCACATTGACTCCTTATTAGTCACGAATTGATGCACTTATAAGTATCTGCATAGCAAGCACTTTATGAATTCAGTTTTTTTTGTTCTTTTGATATTTCACATGCATTGAGCACTCTCTAGTGACAGCGCATCTGTTTTCATAGGAGCAACTAGCTTGAACAGCAGAGGAGGAGGTATGTAGTGTAATGTGCTGGGGATGCCACACTTACCGGTCACTTTATTCGGTCCACCTGTTCAATTGCTCGGTAACACAAGTTGCTAATCAGACAATCACTTGGCAGCAACTCAATGCATTTAGGCATCTAGACGTGGTGAATACGACTTGCTGAAGTTCAAGCCGAGCATTAGAATGGGGGAAGAAAGGGGATTGAAGTGACTTTGAATGTGGCATGGGTGTTGGTGCCAGACGGGCCGGTCTGAGTATTTCTGGGATTTTCACACACAACCATCTCTCGGGTTTACAGAGAATGGCGGGAAAAAGAGAAAATATCCAGTGAGCGGCGGTTAGGTGGAGGAAAATGACTTGCTGAGGTCAGAGGAGAATGGGCAGATGATAGAAAGGCAACAGTAACTCTAATAACCACTCGTTACACCCAAGGTATGCAGAATACCATCTCTGAACACACAACACATACAAACTTGAAGCAGATGGGCTACAGCAGCAGAAGACCCCACCGGGTGCCACTCCTGCTTGCTAAGAACAGGAAACTGAGGCTACAATTGGCACAGGATCACCAACATTGGACAATAGAAGATTGGAAAAACGTTGCCGGGTCTGATGAGTCTGGATTTCAGCTCCGACATTCAGATGGTGGGGTCAGAATTTGGCGCCTGGATCCATCCCGCCTTGTATCACCGTTTCAGGCTGGTGGTGGGGGTGTAATGGTGTGGGGGATGGGGTATCACCGGTTCAGGCTGGTGGTGGGGGTGTAATGGTGTGGGGGATGGGGTATCACCGGTTCAGGCTGGTGGTGGGGGTGTAATGGTGTGGGGGATGGGGTATCACTGAATCAGGCTGGTGGTGGAGGTGTAATGGTGTGGGGGATGGGATATCATCGGTTCAGGCTGGTGGTGGGGGTGTAATGGTGTGGGGGATGGGGTATCACTGGTTCAGGCTGGTGGTGGGGGTGTAATGGTGTGGGGGATGGGGTATCACTGGTTCAGGCTGGTGGTGGAGGTGTAATGGTGTGGGGGGATGGGATATCACCGGTTCAGGCTGGTGGTGGAGGTGTAATGGTGTGGGGGATGGGGTATCACCGGTTCAGGCTGGTGGTGGGGGTGTAATGGTGTGGGGGATGGGGTATCACCGGTTCAGGCTGGTGGTGGGGGTGTAATGGTGTGGGGGATGGGGTATCACCGGTTCAGGCTGGTGGTGGGGGTGTAATGGTGTGGGGGGTATATATTCTTAGCACTTTGGGTCCTTTAGTACCAATTGATCATGGTTTAATCACCACGGCCTACCTGAGTATTGTTGCTGACCATGTCCATCCCTTTATGACTACAGTGTCCCCATCTTCTGATGGCTCCTTCCAGCAGGATAATGCACCATGTCACAAAGCTCCAATCATCTCACCACTGGACAATGAGGTCCCTGTCCTCCAATGGCCTCCACACTCACCACATCTCATCCAATAGAGCACCTTTGGGATGTGGTGGAAAGGGAGATCGGCATCATGGATGTGCAGCCGACAAATCTGCAGCAACTGTGTGATGCTATCATGTCACTATGGAGCAAAATCTCTGAGGAATGTTTCCAACACATTCTTCTATCTATGCCACGAAGGATGAAGGCAAAAGGGGGTACAACCCGGGACTAGCAAGGTGTACCTAATAAAGTGGCCGGTGAGTGTAGAATGCATGGGCTGTTTTTTTTTTTAATGCCCATTAAAGGTGAACTAAACCTCTAAGCAATCAACTTTTTGCTAAATTAGTAGCAAAGCTGGATAGATTTCCCACTTATCTACCATTTTGTGAATCAACTTTGTACAGAGAGTGAAATAAGTATTTGATCCCCTATCACTCAGCAAGATTTCTGGCTCCCAGGTGTCTTCTATACAGGTAATGAGCTGAGATTAGGAGCCCTCTTCTAAGGGAGTGCTCCTAATCTGAGCTTGTTACCTGTATAAAAGACACCTGTCCACAGAAGCAATCAGATTCCAATCTCTCCACCATGGCCAAGACCAAAGAGCTGTCCAAGGATGTCGGGGACAAGATTGTAGACCTACACAAGGCTGGAATGGGCTACAAGACCATCGCCAAGCAGTTGGTGAGAGGGTGACAACAGTTGGTGCGATTATTCGCAAATGGAAGAAACACAAAATAACTGTCAGTCTCCCTCGGTCTGGGGCTCCATACAAGATCTCACCTCGTGGAGTTTCAATGATCAGGACGACGGTGAGGAATCAGCCCAGAACTACACAGGAGAATCTTGTCAATGATCTCAGCTGGGACCATAGTCACCAAGAAAACAATTGGTAACACATCTACACCGTGAAGGACTGAAATCCTGCAGCGCCCGCAAGGTCCCCCTGCTCAGGAAAGCTCATGTACAGGTCCGTCTGAAGTCTGCTAATGAACATCTGAATGATTCAGAGGAGAACTGGGGGAAAGTGTTGTGGTCAGATGAGACCAAAATCGAGCTCTTTGGCATCAACTCAACTCGCCGTGTTTGGAGGAGGAGGAGGAATGCTGCCTATGACCCCAAGAACACCATCCCCCACCGTCATACATGGAGGTCCTATGACCCCAAGAACACCATCCCCACCGTCATACATGGAGGTGGAAACATTATGCTTTGGGGGTGTTTTTCTGCTAAGGGGACAGGACAACTTCACCGCATCAAAGGGACGATGGACGGGACCATGTACCATCAAATCTTGGGTGAGAACCTCCTTCCCTCAGCCAGGGCATTGAATATGGGTCGGGGATGGGTATTCCAGCATGACAATGACCCAAAACACACGGCCAAGGCAACAAAGGAGTGGCTCAAGAAGCAGTACATTAAGGTCCTGGAGTGGCCTAGCCAGTCTCCAAACCTTAATCCCATAGAAAATATGTGGAGGAAGCTGAATGTTCGAGTTACCAAACGTCATCCTCGAAACCTTAATGACTTGGAGAGGATCTGCAAAGAGGACAAAATCCCTCCTGAGATGTGTGCAAACCTGGAGGCCAACTACAAGAAACGTCTGACCTCTGTGATTGCCAACAAGGGTTTCTCCACCGGTCGAATTTCGAAAGAATTTTCTTTTGAAAATCAGAAAATTTGTAAGTGATCTGATGACGCTACCATTAATTTCGAAATTCAGCCAACCAAACCTTCAATTTCACCTCATGTTGCTACAGAAAAGAATTTTCGTGGCCGGAAATCTTATTTTCTTTCCTGGAATTTTCTTTTCTTGCACATGCGCATTTCTTTTTCGATTACATTTCTCGCACGATTCTCCCATCATTGATTAGAAAATCGTTCGTTTTTCAAAAAATTTCCATGTCCGATTACTCAAATTTGATTGCCGCACGAAAATCGGCTGTTGCTGCAGCCCCACTAATGGTGCGAAATACGAACTAAAATTCATGGATAAGATTTTCGAAAAGAAAATTCTTTGGAAATTCGACCCATGTATGGGCCTGCCTTAGTCATGTTATGCGAAGGGGTCAAATCCTTATTTCACTCAATTTAAGAGAGTGCTCCTAATCTCAGCTCGTTACCTGTATAGAAGACACCTGGGAGCCAGAAATCTTGCTGATCGATAGGGGATCAAATATTTATTTCACTCATTAAAATGCAAATCAATTGATACCTTTTTATGAAATGTGTTTTTCTGGATATTTTTGTCGTTATTCTGTCTCTCACTGTTAAAATAAACCGACCAATAAAATTATAGACTGATCGTTTCTTTGTCAGTGGGCAAACGTACAAAATCAGCAGGGGAGCAAATACTTTTTCCCCTCATTGTAACACTATGAAAACTGAACAATTACAGGGGACAGACGGTTGTTGGAGATTTATGCAAAGCCCTGTAAATGGGACAATTGTAATCCACATTGCCATGGAGTACATGCAGCACCAATCAAATGGAATGACATGGAGGATGGATCACGGTGCAGTAACAATGACTAAATTTATATACTAAATTTCCTTTTTTTCCGGTAATAGGTTGTTCTGCTGTATATTAGAATGTGCAGAAAGCACGCCTGAAAAGGTACAAAAGGCAATCACATGACGGAAGTCTCGGCCGCACATACCTGGTAGAACCGCGGCAGCGCCATTATGGGCTCTATTAAGCTCTCTCGTTCCAAATTGATGAGCCGAGTTTTGTGGCCGCTCTTCAGTAGGTGAAGCTGGAGAGTCAGAAGGCGGGTCAGACGGGCACATCGCAGGGACTGACGGACACAGGAATCCTACATAGAGATGTATACAAGAAATACAGAATGAAGGCAACAAAACAGTTCACTGTAGAGCTGCACGATTCTGGCTAAAATGAGAATCACAATTTTTTTTGCTTAGAAGATAGATCACGATTCTCTCACGATTGTTGTGGCGTAACATCATCTTTTACATTAAAACAAAAAAAAATTGGGCTAACTTTACTGATTCTTTTTTTTTTTTATTCATTGAAGTGTATTTTTTTCCCCAAAAAATTGCATTTGAAAGACCGCTGGGCAGATACAGTGTGACATAAAATATTGCAGCAATTGCCATTTTATTCCCTAGGGTCTCTGCTAAAGTATATATAATGTTTGGGGGTTCCAAGTAATTTTCTAGCAAAAAATATTGATTTTTAACTTAAGAAAGAAGTGTCAGAAAAAGATTTAGACTTTAAAGCGGGGGTCCACCTATACCGCCAAAAAAAAAAAAATATTGAAAGCCAGCAGCTACAAATACTGCAGCTGCTGACTTTTAATACATGGCCACTTACCTGTCCCGGGGTCCAGCGATGTCGGCAGGCGATGCCGAGAACCCGCTCGGTTCTCGGCAGCTGCCGCCGCCATCCTAGGTGAGGGAATCAGGAAGTGAAGCGTTGCGGCTTCACTTCCCGGTTCCCTACTGCGCGAGTCGCGCTGCGCATCGTAACTGGTCCCCGCTCTCTCCTGGGAGCTGTGTGTTTTCCAGGAGACAGTGCGGAGGGACAGGAAGAGGCATAGACTCCCATGGGAGTCTATGCCGGAAGTGGGTGCAAATACCTGTCTTAGACAGGTATCTGCACCCCCCTCCCCCCTGAAAGGTGCCAAATGTGACACCGGAGGGGGGGGAGGGTTCCGAAAAGCGGAAGTTCCATTTTTGTGTGGAACTCCACTTTAAGTGGTTAAACTTCCTGCATTTACACTTGTTGAAAACTTGGCAGACTGCCTGGATTATTTATTTACACAGAAGTTCTATCCCTTTGATCTAAGAAGGAAGAGTTAGTTACAATGTTTCAAGTTATAAACTTGGCAGACTGCCGGGATGTTTTCTTTTGACAGCTGAGTGAGTAGGTAATCTCTGCACTTGTTTATATGAAAGAATCGGCAAACTCTGCAGGAGAGATGTCACAGGGGGTGCATCGAGATCACGATTTTTTAACGAATAATTGTGCAGCTCTAGTTCACTGCAAGTCAATGTAGTTTTATTAAAGGGGTTGGAAACCTTCGTGTTTTTTTTGTGAAAAAACACCTGGCAGTGACTGGCCCCCCCAGACCCCCCCCCCTTTTACTTACCTGAGCCCTGGAACTTCACCCGGCAGGGACACGCTGTCTCTCTTCCCGGGGTTATCAACTCTTGATTGGATTGCTTGATAGCAGCGCAGCCATTGGCTCCCACTGCTGTCAATCAAATCCAATGACGCAGGTGCTGGGGGGCGGGGCCGAGTCATACATGTTGGACTCGGGAGCGCCCCTGTAAGGTAACCCCCTGGGAGAGCACTTCTCCTAGGGGGTCATCTGATGCGGGGAGGAGCCGCGAGACCGGCCAGGGGACCCCAGAAGAGGATATTCAAATGTGTGCAAAACGAGCTGCAGAGTGGAGGTTAGTATGATATGTTTGTTATTTAAAAAATTTAATAAAATTTAAAAAAATTAATAAATAAAAACCCTTACAATCACTTTAATTATAAGCAAGCGTTTGCTCTGTGCACTGGATATGGGTGATCAACCTGCTATTCTTGGAGGCCCCCTGATGTGACACCAAGAAAATGGCTTCATATTACATTGGGCCACGTTAATAAAGAACAAGAAAAAAAAAAACAGGAACATATTTATCATTATTACTTCTAATCTGTACTTTAAAGTGTCTGTAAAGGCTGAAAGTTTTTTACCTTCATGCATTGAAAGTAACAAAACCTCCTGTATGCTGATCATACCCCCCCCCCCAATACTCACCTGAGCCCCCTCTCGATCCAGCATTGTGCAGGAGAGCCTCGGCTGTCCCAGGACTCCCTCTCCTCTCTGGCTGAGAGGAGAGGGACTGCTGTCAATCACAGTCACTGAGCCAATGAGGAAAGAGAGCGTCTTATAGACACATAGAGCATTGCTCGGGAGTGAGCACACACCAGTGCCTCCATAGCAAGCGGCTTGCTATTTAGGGCACTGGTCAAGGGGGAGGAACCAGGAGCGCCAGCGGGAGACCCGAGAGGAGGAGGATCCAGGGCTGCTTTGTGCAAAACCGTTACACAGAGCAAGTAAGTATAACATGCTTGTTATTTTCACAGCCAGAGGTAGCCTCCTCTGCTTAGTGCTCCAGTGAGCGCTGGAGGAGCCAATTTGGAGGCCAAATCAACACCATCAACTCATTAAAATTGCGCTAATATTATAAAAGTCCGTATATCTGACCAAATGAAAGATTCAAAATGTACAAAGAGTCCACATTTCATGTGATGAAGTGAATAATTCCATGGTAGTGTCCATCATCCATCACCAATAATGCCACAGTCAATCCACCACCAGCTGTAGAAACTCCAGCTCCAGTTGACCCCTTATATTAGAGGGGGTCGGTGAACGCCTATGGCTTAAAACCCAGCCGGGGGGCCTTTCTCCACACCACGGGGTCAACTCCACTTCTCCCGATGGTACTCAAGGGATTCGGTAGGAAATGGACACCAGAAAGGAATCAGAGGCTCCAAATAGTGTCAAATCCTTAGGTTTATTTAGATGGAAATTCTCACTTACAGCAATAAAAGCCTGAAATTTTCATGTGCCGGCCGACGCGCCAAACTTTTCATTTAACCACTTACGGCCGCCCGCCGTCGTTATACGTCGGCTCATTGAAGAGGAATATCGTTGCTATGGCAGCAGCGTGCGGTCCGCTTTCAGATAAAAGTGGTCTCTGCGGCGGATTCGCCGAAAGATCGCTTTTATTGGGGGTGGAAGAGCCCCCCCCTCCTGCTGCACTCTGGGGGTCTCTGTCGCTTACCGGACCTGCCAGTAGCGGCGGCGAACAATCGCATCCTTCCCCCTGATTGGCTGGCTGCTGAGTTTGGGGAAGATGACCCCCACTCAGCTCCATAGCATTGACTGGCGGAAGAGACGTCAATCGTCACTTCCGCCCCATGCTCCTAAAGGAGAATTTTTTTTTTTTCAAATTACATTTTTTTTAAATTTTTTATTGCATTTTAGTGTAAATATGAGATGTGATGTCTTTTTGACCCCCCATCTCATATTTAAGAGGACCTGTCATGCTTTTTCTCTATTACAAGGGATGTTTACATTCCTTGTAATAGGAATAAAAGTGACCCAAATTATTTTTTTAAAAGGACAGTGTCAAAATAAAAAAGAAAAAGTAAAATAAATTAGAAAAAAAAAAAAATTTAAAGCGCAGAAGTGAACGCATACGTGAGTAGCGCCCGCATATGAAAATGATGTTCAAACCACACATGTGAGGTTTCGCCGCGATCGTTAGAGCGAGAGCAATAATTCTAGCACTAACTGTAACTCAAAACTGGTAACCTGTAGAAATTTTTAAACATCGCCTATGGAGATTTTTAAGGGTAAAAGTTTGTCGCCATTCCACGAGCGGGCACAATTTTGAAGCGTGACATGTTGGGGTATCAATTTACTCGGCGTAACATCATCTTTCATAATATAAAAATAAAAATTGGGCTAACTTTACCATTGCCTTTTTTTTTTTAATTTAAAAAAGTGTATGTTTTCCAAAAAAAAGTGCGCTTGTAAGACCGCTGCTCAAATACGGTGTGATAGAAAGTATTGCAACGACCGCCATTTTATTCTCTAGGGTGTTATAAAAATATATTTATAATGTTTGGGGGGTTCTAGCAAGAAAAAATGATTTTAACTTGTAAACACCAAGTCTAAAAAAATAGGCCCGGTCCTTAAAGTGGTTGTAAACTCTCCCCGACAACTTTGCATAAAAAAAACCCTAATGAACACTGCTTGTAGATATCTCCTTACTTGCTTAGTATTGTTGTAATCCTTTTTGTTCTTTAGAATGACTTCACTGAGCATGCCCAGATCTGCCCTGACTTACGGCACACTCTGTGTACTTGTCTGTCTATTATCAGGACTTCCTACGGCGCAACTCTGAAATCCCACTCGACTGCATAATCACTCAGAGCTTCCTACTACACCCCATGTGACCATGTGACATCACAAGGAGTGTAAACCTGGGCATGGGACAGCATTACTGCAGTCTTATCAGCTGAAGCTGATAAGACTGACATAGGCAAACACTAGATAAACGGCACAAGTAAATACTATGAAATAAATCAAGTCAGCTATGAGCAGTGAAACAGGGTTGCCATAGAAACGTTGGATTGAGAAGGAGGCTTGGTTAACAGTACAGGAAGTGCTCAATGTAAGGGCAGAAATACACTCGACTGTGGACTCCGAAAACAATACTTAAGATGGCGCTGCCTAATCCCCTGGAAACAAGTTTTTTTAAAGTTTCTTTAAACAGTAAGTAACATGCGATTTGGGCTGGATTACAGTGGCTATAGTTTGATAATTACTTATTATAATGGACTAAATGAAAAGCAGCATCAGAGTGGGAGAGTTTACTTCCTCTTTAAGTGGTTAAATAAACCTAAGGATTTGACACTATTTGGAGCCTCTGGTTTCTTTCCGGTGTCCATTTCCTACCGAATCCCTTGAGTACCATCGGGAGAAGTGGAGTTGACCCCGTGGTGTGGAGAAAGGCCCCCCGGCTGGGTTTTAAGCCATAGGCGTTCACCGACCCCCTCTAATATAAGGGGTTAACTGGAGCTGGTAAGCAGTTTCTACAGCTGGTGGTGGATTCCCTGTGGCACTATTGGTGATGGATGATGGACACTACCATGGAATTTTGTCACTTCATCACATTAAATGTGGACTCTTTGTACATTTGAATCTTTCATTTAGTCAGATATATGGACTCTTATAATATTAGCGCAATTTTTATTGTTTTTCTTATTTTGATTGTGTTGCACAAAATTGCTGCTAAAGTTTGTTTGTAGGGATAGATGTTATTTAGCGCAGTTTTTCACGTTTTAGACTATGAACTCATTGTTGTGTTCCTCAAGCCATTCATGAACCATTTTTGCTGTGTGGCAGGGCGCATTATCTTGCTGAAAGAGGCCACTGCCATCAGGGAATACTGTTACCAGTGAAGGGGTGGACTTGGTCACCAACAACGTTTAGGTAGGTGGTACGTGTCATAGTAACATCCATATGAATGGGAGGAGCCAAGGCTTTCCCAGCAGCACACTGCCTCCGCCGGCTTGTCTTCTTCCCATACTGCATCCTGGTGCCATCCCTTCCCCATGTAAGTGACGTACACGCACCCGGCCATCCACATGATGTTAAAGAACATGCGATTCATCAGACCAGGCCACCTTCTTCCATTGCTCCGTGGTCCAGTTCTGATGCTCACGCACCCATTGTAGGTGCTTTTGGCTGTGGACACGGGTCAGCATGGACACCCTGACCGGTCTGCAGCTACACAGCCCCCCCATACACAACAAACTGTGATGCCTAATTTTTCTGCTTTCAACATATCAACTTCAGGGACAACATGTTCACACGCAGTCTAATATATCCCGCCCACTTTCAGGTGTCATTGTAACCAGATAATCCAATGTTTTTCACCTTACCTGCCACTGGTCATCATGTTATTGCTGATTGTTATATGGAGTCTGTAAGTAAATACAGTGCCCAGTCCTAACTCTAGCTGTTGGCCATACAATGCAAGACTGGAATATGACTAGCAGTCAGGAGATGGGTTTACCTTGGAATAACTCTCAGCCGCATCAATGAGCAGAGTGAGCGCCTTCATAATGGACGACTTCAGCTCTTCTAGTTCAGACATCCAGTGTTCTGCACACAAACAACATCTCAGTAAAGATCCCGATAATAGACTTTGTGATATTTACTTAAAGAGTAACTCCACTTTTGTTGAGAAAAGCCCCTCCCCTCTGGGTGATCTACAGTGCTTTAAAAACCAAAAAAACGTAAATGTATTTTATTGGGATTTTATGTGATAAACCAACACAAAGTGGTACATAATTGTGAAGTGGAAGGAAAATGATAAATGATACAAATAAATATGTGAAAAGTGTGTGTGTGTGTGTGTGTGGGGGGGGGGGGGGCATTTGTATTCAGCCCCCTTTACTCTGATACCCCTAACTAAATCTAGTGGAACCAATCGCCTTCAGAAGTCATCAAATTAGTAAATAGCGAAGCATGCCAGGGGGGTCACAGTGAGCAGATTGCTTTCATCAGAAAGCCGGTGTTCTATCGAATAGTGCAGATCGTCGGATAATGCCTCTCTATACGATCTCCCGACCAGGTGGCGTGATGCAATGCGCAGATCGACGGAATCCCTATCCAACGATCAGCAAAGCGCAGAGGGAGAATGTAATCGTCACATTCTGCCTCGCGCTCTCTCTGCCCGCGCGCGCGAGACATCACCGATCAGGTCACAGGAGGAAGACGATCTGCACTATTCGACAGAACATCGCGCTTTGCTGATCGCCGGATAATGCCTCAGACGATCTGCGCATGCGAAGTGGTGACGTCACTCCAGCTGATCAAGAGCTGGAATGACGTTACATAGTTACATAGTAGGTGAGGTTGAAAAAAGACACAAGTCCATCAAGTCCAACCTATGTGTGTGATTATATGTCAGTATTACATTGTATATCCCTGTATGTTGCGGTCATTCAGGTGCTTATCTAATAGTTTCTTGAAACTATCGATGCTCCCCGCTGAGACCACCGCCTGTGGAAGGGAATTCCACATCCTTGCCGCTCTTACAGTAAAGAACCCTCTACAAAGTTTAAGGTTAAACCTCTTTTCTTCTAATTTTAATGAGTCTTGTTAAACTCCCTTTTGCGAAAAAGTTTTCCTCCCTATTGTGGGGTCACCAGTACAGTATTTATAAATTGAAATCATATCCCCTCTCAAGCGTCTCTTCTCCAGAGAGAATAAGTTCAGAGCTCGTAACCTTTCCTCATAACTAAGATTCTCCAGACCCTTTATTAGCTTTGTTGCCCTTCTTTGTACATCGCTCCATTTCCAGTACATTCCTCCTGAGGACTGGTGCCCAGAACTGGACAGCATACTCCAGGTGCGGCCGGACCAGAGTCTTGTAGAGCGGGAGAATTATTATTATTATACAGGATTTATATAGCGCCAACAGTTTGCACAGCACTTTACAACATGAGGGCAGACAGTACACTTACAATACAAATCAATACAGGAGGGATCAGAGGGCCCTGCTTGTTAGAGCTTCCAATCTAGAAGGGAGGGTCAAGTGGAACAAAAGATAATAACTGTGGGGGATGATCAGATGGAGAAAATGAAAATACAGTTGTTAGGTGTGGGTAAGATAGGCTTCTCTGAAGAGAAGGGTTTTCAGGGATCGTCTAAAAGCTAATAGAGTAGGAGATAAGCGGACAGATTGGGGTAGGGCATTCCATAGGATTGGAGAGGCTTTGGAAAAGTCCTGAAGGCGAGCGTTGGAGGAGGTGACGAGGGAGGAGCTAGAGAGCAGGAGGTCTTGAGAGGAACGAAGAAAACGAGTAGGTTGGTATTTAGAGACTAGGCTTGTGATTATGGGGGCGAAATTGTGGATGGCTTCGTACGTAGTTGTTAGCGTTTTGAATTTAATTCTTTGGCCGAGCGGAAGCCAGTGGAGGGATTGACAGAGAGGAGTAGCAGACACAGAGCGATTGGTAAGGTGGATGAGTCTGGCAGCGGCATTCATGATAGATTGAAGAGGTGATAGACTATGTAGAGGTAAGCCAATGAGAAGGGAGTTGCAGTAGTCGAGGCGAGAGAGGACCAGCGAGTGAATTAAGAGCTTTGTTGTGTCATTGGTTAGAAAGGGGCGTATTTTGGAGATGTTGCAGAGGTTGAGGTGGTAAGATTTGGACAGTGATAGGATGTGTTGCTTGAAGGAGAGTTCAGAGTCCAGGACTACACCTAGAACCTTGGCATGTGGGGATGGGCTTATAGTTGTGCCATCGATTTTGACAGAGAGATTAGGGGAAGGGCATATGGGGGAGGAAAAATTATAAGTTCGGTTTTGGATGGATTGAGTTTGAGGAAGTGGTGTGACATCCAGACTGATACAGTGGGGACAGAAAGTATTCAGACCCCCTTAAATTTTTCACTCTTTGTTATATTGCAGCCATTTGCTAAAATCATTTAAGTTCATTTTTTCCCTCATTAATGTACACACAGCACCCCATATTGTACACACAGCACCCCATATTGTACACACAGCACCCCATATTGTACACACAGCACCCCATATTGTACACACAGCACCCCATATTGTACACACAGCTCCCCATATTGTACACACAGCACCTCATATTGTACACACAGCACCCCATATTGTACACACAGCACCCCATATTGTACACACAGCACCCCATATTGTACACACAGCCCCCCATATTGTACACACAGCACCCCATATTGTACACACAGCATCCCATATTGTACACACAGCACCCCATATTGTACACACAGCCCCCCATATTGTACACACAGCCCCCATATTGACAGAAAAACACAGAATTGTTGACATTTTTGCAGATTTATTAAAAAAGAAAAACTGAAATATCACATGGTCCTAAGTATTCAGACCCTTTGCTCAGTATTTAGTAGAAGCCCCTTTTTGATGAGTCTTTTTGGGAAAGATGCAACAAGTTTTTCACACCTGGATTTGGGGGTCCTCTGCCATTCCTCCTTGCAGATCCTCTCCAGTTCTGTCAGGGGGGATGGTAAACGTTGGTGGACGGCCATTTTTAGGTCTCTCCAGAGATGCTCAATTGGGTTTAAGTCAGGGCTCTGGCTGGGCCATTCAAGAACAGTCACAGAGTTGTTGTGAAGCCACTCCTTCGTTATTTTAGCTGTGTGCTTAGGGTCATTGTCTTGTTGGAAGGTAAACCTTCGGCCCAGTCTGAGGTCCTGAGCACTCTGGAGAAGGTTTTCGTCCAGGATGTCCCTCTACTTGGCCGCATTCATCTTTCCCTCGATTGCAACCAGTCGTCCTGTTCCTGCAGCTGAAAAACACCCCCACAGCATGATGCTGCCACCACCATGCTTCACTGTTGGGACTGTATTGGACAGGTGATGAGCAGTGCCTGGTTTTCTCCACACATACTGCTTAGAATTAAGGCCAAAAAGTTCTATCTTGGTCTCATCAGACCAGAGAATTTTATTTCTCACCATCTTGGAGTCCTTCAGGTGTTTTTTAGCAAACTCCATGCAGGCTTTCATGTGTCTTGCACTGAGGAGAGGCTTCCGTCGGGCCACTCTGCCATAAAGCCCCAACTGGTGGAGGGCTGCAGTGATGGTTGACTTTCTACAACTTTCTCCCATCTCCCGACTGCATCTCTGGAGCTCAGCCACAGTGATCTTTGGGTTCTTCTTTACCTCTCTCACCAAGGCTCTTCTCCCCCGACAGCTCAGTTTGGCCGGACAGCCAGCTCTAGGAAGGGTTCTGGTTGTCCCAAACGTCTTCCATTTAAGGATTATGGAGACCACTGTGCTCTTAGGAACCTTAAGTGCAGCAGAAATTTTTTTGTAACCTTGGCCAGATCTGTGCCTTGCCACAATTCTGTCTCTGAGCTCTTCAGGCAGTTCCTTTGACCTCCTCATTCTCGTTTGCTCTGACATGCACTGTGAGCTGTAAGGTCTTATATAGACAGGTGTGTGGCTTTCCTAATCAAGTCCAATCAGTATAATCAAACACAGCTGGACTCAAATGAAGGTGTAGAACCATCTCAAGGATGATCAGAAGAAATGGACAGCACCTGAGTTAAATATATGAGTGTCACAGCAAAGGGTCTGAATACTTAGGACCATGTGATATTTCAGTTTTTCTTTTTTAATAAATCTGCAAAAATGTCAACAATTCTGTGTTTTTCTGTCAATATGGGGTGCTGTGTGTACAATATGGGGTGCAGTGTGTACAATATGGGGTGCTGTGTGTACAATATGGGGTGCAGTGTGTACAATATGGGGTGCTGTGTGTACAATATGGGGTGCTGTGTGTACAATATGGGGTGCTGTGTGTACAATATGGGGGGCTGTGTATACAATATGGGGGGCTGTGTATACAATATGGGGTGCTGTGTGTACAATATGGGGTGCTGTGTATACAATATGGGGTGCTGTGTATACAATATGGGGTGCTGTGTATACAATATGGGGGGCTGTGTATACAATATGGGGTGCTGTGTGTACAATATGGGGTGCTGTGTGTACAATATGGGGGGCTGTGTGTACAATATGGGGTGCTGTGTGTACAATATGGGGGGCTGTGTGTACAATATGGGGTGCTGTGTGTACAATATGGGGTGCTCTGTGTACATTAATGAGGAAAAAAAATGAACTTAAATGATTTTAGCAAATGGCTGCAATATAACAAAGAGTGAAAAATTTAAGGGGGTCTGAATACTTTCCGTCCCCACTGTATATCTGATAGTAAATTAGTGATACGTGAGGAGACAGAGGGAGTGAGCTGAGGGGTAGAGAAATAGATTTGGGTGTCGTCAGCGTAGAGGTGGTATTGGAAGCCATGGGAGGCTATCAGTTGACCCAGGGAGGAGGTGTAGATTGAAAATAGGAGAGGTCCAAGAACAGAACCTTGGGGGACCCCAACAGAGAAAGGAAGAGGAGAGGAGGAAGTAGAGTTGTAAGAAACACTAAAGGTGCGGTTGGATAAGTAGGAAGAGAACCAGCGAAGAGTACAGTCACGGAGACCAAAGGCTTGGAGTTTTTTTGAGGAGGAGGGGGTGGTCAAGCGTATCGAAGGCAGCAGAGAGGTCCAGGAGTAGGAGTACAGAATAGTGTCGATTGGCTGTTAGTAGATTGTTTGTTAGTTTTAGGAGAGCAGTTTCTGTGGAGTGTTGAGGACGAAATCCAGACTGAAGGGGATCAAGAAGGCTATTATCAGCGAGGTGGACGCTCAGTCAGTTGTAGACCAGACGTTCGAGGAGTTTGGATAAGAAGGGGAGCAAGGAGATGGGGCATAGGTTGTTAAGATTGGATGGGTCCAGTGAGGGCTTTTTAAGTATGGATCTGACAAGTGCATGTTTTAGAGAGTTGGGGAAGGTGCCAGAAGAGAGGGAGAGATTGAAGATGTGGGTTAGAGAGTGTAGCATAGGGCCAGAGGGTGAACGTAGCATTTGTGAGGGAACAGGATCCAGAGGGCAGGTGGTAAGGTGGACATTACCAAGTAGTTTAGCAACCTCGTCTATAGTGGTGGGGTTGAAAGAGGGAAGTAATGATTGTGCCTGTGGACATGAAGTGTAAAGCGTGGAGGGTATCGGAACAGTAGAGGTCTCCTCGAGATAAAATTATTGTGTTATCTCTGGAGTTGATGCCCTTTTTAATGCTTGCCAATATTCTGTTACATGCTGCGCATGTGCAGATCATCGGAGCCATTATCTGACGATCTGCTCTATTCGACGGGACACCGGCACTCAGCCACAGCAGCCGGGAGTGTATGTAAAACCCCCCTCCCCCTCTCTGCCATCACTAAATAACATACGGCAGTGACAGTAAAAGGATTAAATTTTGCTAAATTTCACATAAGTTCTCGAGATAATCCCTATAAATTTCCTCACCACACTTACCCCAAGGTTGAGACTGGATTAACTTGAGTTGGATCTTTGCCGCCTGTTCGTGGTTGTGGCCGATGTCACGGTTCATGCTAAAGCACAGCGCGGCCATGTTGTGTTTTTCACTGTCACCAGGATGACAACGCTTAATATACTCCAGGAGTGCCGTCTGCAATCCACCTTTCTGAAAGGTAAAATTGTGGAAGACATATCAAGGATTCCGGATCTACAAAAGATAACCAGCATTCATCATACAATGAACATGCATCTTGTAGAACAAGGGTGGGCAACCTCGGCCCTCCAGCTGTGGTGAAACTACAAGTCCCATGAGACATTGCAAGACCCTGACAATGACAGGTATGACTTATAGAGGCAGAGGCATGATGGGATTTGTAGTTTTCACCACAGCTGAAGTGCCGAGGTTGCCCACTCCTGTTGTAGAACCTTGTTTTGAGAATCCTACTCACAGTATCAAGCTGTTTCCTCAGCAGAAGCTCAAAGTGCTGGTTCTTATGTAGAATGTCAAACACATAAAACATATCGTTGTATCGACCAATCCCAGACAGGAGCCTAACCTGGAAGAGAAGTCATTGTGAAGCAGCTGGAATTATTTATCTCAGGGTCAGAGGTCGGGGGGGGGGGAGACATACCATGAGACTATATTCCCGTTTTGGCGCTAAGTGCATCTCCGTCAGATGGCGGCACACATGAAGAACACGCCGGATCCCCTCTAAGTGGCATGTCAGACTGAAGCACTCATGTGCAGAGATAAGGACCTCGATAACTAAAAATGTAACAGGAAAATTAACAGTTAAACAAGGAACTATAAAAAATAAAATAAAAGGCAACATACAGATAAAAAGTTCAAAAAAGGGGGGGCGTGGCTTAGCTATGGCCGAGTGAAGACGTGCTTTGGAGGAGCTCCCTGTCCAACTCGGCCTGCACGGATCACAAGACGCCTTTTTGCTCCAGTAATCACGGCATGAGCAACCCCAAACGATACAGAACGAGATCGTCGTCCCGGGGAACCCATCACCGGACCACTCAGACGGGCATCCCACACTTTTTCAGAGGTCAGGCGGACCTATCTCCCGGCGCCATAGCTGGCGCGCCACGTGGGCCCAAAACTCCTCCGCGCTGCACGGAAACCCCGATGGCTTCCTCCACACAGAGCCCGACGCCCTTACTCCTTACGGGCACGCCAGCCCTACTCTGCACGGAGACGGAGAGACACCCGAGCAGCCAACCCATCCTGGAAGAAGACCTCCGCAGCATGCTCAGGGCTCTCCCCACAAGAGCGGACCTGGAGGCCCTGCCCACGAGAGCGGACTTTGAAATTATGATCCTAAGGATCGAGGAGGCACACAGGAAAGACATCCAAGAAGTAAGGGATGACTTACAAATTGTGGAAACCAGAGTCACCTCGGGCGAATCTAAGATTGCTGCTCTGGAGGTGAGGATGCAGGCGATGGAGCACTCACAGCGGACGCATACTCTGGAAGCACAGGACATGCAGCTTCACCTGGAGGAATTGGAGGACCGTAGCCGCCGCAACAACCTGCGGCTACGGGGGATACCAGAGGCCACGGGACCGGAGGACTTGGCGGCGACGGCGATCTTCCAGAACCTACTGGACCATCCGCCGCCGCATCTGGAGATCGACAGGATCCATCGCACCCTAGGCCCAAAGCCCTCTGACCCAGCTAGACCGAGGGATGTTCTATGTCGTATACACCGCTTTGCACAGAAGGAGACTCTGCTAAGAAAAGCATGGGACCAGGGAGAGATAGAATTCGATGGGGCCCGCATCCAAATTTTGCCTGACCTGTCGAGGGCTACGTTACAGCGCCGCACCATGCTGAAGCCCATCTTGGAACTAGCAAGAAGACATGGCTGCACGTACAGATGGGGCTACCCGCTAGCAGTGACTTTTCGTAATGATCGGGCCCACTACACACTACGCACCCCAGCAGATCTACCGTCCCTCTTTGACTTCATGGGGGCGGATCCGATACAGGTCCCGAATTGGCTATCGAAGATCCCACGGCCGACCGGCCGCTCGGGCCTGAACACGAGCAGAATCAACCCGTCTACCCGCACACAGAGGTCCCGAGGAAGATCCCGCGCCAGACCAGAGAACGGTGCACGTGAGTCTTGAGTCTGCTGTGAGTAACCGTGGTCATTGTGCTTACCACACACCTACTCCTTTTATCAGTTACAGTTGGGCATTCTACACCCATTTGTTTGGTGACCCCCGAATCAGTTGGCATTCATACCTGATCCAGGCGGTTTGTAAGCCGCCGACTGTCCCTTGCACCCCTGTGGGCGATCGGGCGGTGCCTGCTCCCCTGCCCCTTGAGGCATGTTATGTCCCGTTTACGTGCCTGCCAGGATTTCTACTGAACCACCTAACCCCCTCCGGTTGGACACAGCAAGGGACAAAATAGTCCTGGGAAAAGTACATGGGGTAACTAGAAAGTCCCTGGGACCTACCTGGCGGCACCCCCCCCCCCCTTTTTACCCTGGACTGTCACCTGAACAGACGATATGCTTGGGGGTAGTGTTTGTCCTACCCCCCCCCACCCCCAGCCTCTCGTACACCCTGTTGTTGAAATAAGCAGTGAAGTCAGAACATATTGATTACTCCCGTGCAGCGTTAGGGGATGTGGATAGCTGCACTGGGAACGTTATCACACTGCAAGATCTACTGGCAACAAACAAGTTCGGTGAACTTTCGGAGGTGTATATCAGCCTTGGGAGACGCGGGGGTTTCTGGCTGGTCTTTTGGGGGGAGAGGGGAGGGGGACATGGTGCGGGGGTACTGATTGGGGAGTATAGCAGTGCCTCTGAGTAGTAGGACACAGATAATATGTAAGAAGATGTCGACCCGTACAGGTGGTGTCGTAAATAGGATGGAGAGATGAAGGCTGTGCGGTGTACTGACTGCAGTGGGGATGTAGTAAATAACATGTTTTTTGCTGCTGGAACCAGCGGCACAACGCGCAGTCCTTGCATCGCTGGAATATTACCGGCAGCCATCACCTGTTAAAACAACATTTTGTACGGGGTTTGCTGAAAATCATCAGAGGGGGTTTTACCACCAATATTACACTTATGCAGGGTGGGAGTGCCGGTTAAACGGGTTCATAACCCAACTAGTTGAGTAGGAATGAAAGTATTACACGGTTGTTTATAGACTGCTAGTTTACCGTTAGCATTTAATGTTTACAGTGATGCTCATGCCACACAGAAAGTATGCTCATACATAACTTCACAGTATTAGTTTGTAGATATGCTACGAAAGTTAAAGTTTTGATTACCTGGAGTACCAATTATATCATAGATCCGTGGGCTTGGGGAGGACATAGCCCTCCTCCCGAGGCCCTGGCTTGACACTTCCCCACTTAGGAAAACGACTACACCCAGTTAATACTGGTGTGCGTGGAAGAATATCTTCAGTTTATAGTAACCACCCACTCTTTGTATTAGGTGTTCGGGAGGATCTTTCTCCTCGACGCCTGCTGCAAACAGAGTGGCCCTTTGCCTCTTTCTAAACTTTTCCCCCCTTTCTAATTAACCACTTTTCCTCCCCCTCACCTTCCCCCTTCTACCCCTCCCCATACCTATAACCGGTTCTCGCGGACATGGGGGTACTCAATGTGGTCACCCTTAATGCAAAGGGACTGAACGTCCCGGAAAAACGGAGAATGCTTCTAAACGAAATGAGACACATGAAAGCAGACATAGTGCTCATACAAGAGACACACTTCAGGGAAGACAAGTTCCCAATTCTAAAAAATAGGTACTACCCGACTGCATATCACTCCACCCACATAGCCGCTAAATCCAGGGGAGTATCTATCCAGATTTCCGCATCCATACCGTGGACACTGGTAGACAAAAAGACAGACCAGGCAGGAAGGTTCCTTTTTATAAAAGGCCTGATAGGTAGCACCAAGGTGACCATCGCTAATTTTTACGCCCCAAATGAACACCAAGACACATTCATGAAACGACATCTCAAAACACTTCAGAATTTCTCTGAGGGCCAATTGATTGTGGGTGGTGATCTTAACATCCCCTTGATCCCGGCAGAAGATACCTCGACAGGCTCTTCCTCGGTCACACGTGGCACCCTCAGGGAAATGTCCCTAGCCCTCCATACGGCACAGCTAATAGACACCTGGCGCCTCTTTCACCCCGGGGAACGAGACTACACTTTCTTCTCCCGACCACACCAGGTGTATTCTCGTATTGACTTTCTCCTGGTCCCACACAACCAACTCCGGGCCGTCAAACACACAGCCATCGGTTCCATTACATGGTCCGATCATGCCCCAGTATCCATGCAATACGACCTCACAGACTATTTCAAGAGTCAAAGGAAACCCTGGAGACTAAATGAAAGTCTTTTACAAGACCCAGCCATAGTAGCAGACATCACAAAAGAGATTTCACATTACTTCCACACTAACACCTTAGAAGAGAGTGACTTTGGCCTAACATGGGAAGCACATAAAGCGGTGATCCGCGGAGTGCTTATTAAGCACGGGTCAAGAGTTAAAAAACAAAAGTCAGCGCAATTGGCATCACTGTTTGACAAACTCCATAGACTAGAATCTGCCCACAAAATGACACCGACTAGATCCCTGGGTAGCGAACTTGATACGATACGCATGCAAATAACAGACCTACTCCAATTCAAAGCTAAGGCAGCTCTTCAGATCTCCCGGAAAAAAATATACGAATCGGGTAACAAGTGTGGCAGACTTCTAGCCCAATCTCTTAAAGCACAAAACACGGCATCATATATCCCGCACATTAACTCTCCTACGGGACGAAGAGCTGCCTTACCCCAACAAATCACGCAAGAATTTAGATCATACTACGAAAACCTATATAACTTAAACATGACTCAACCCTCTCCAGAGAAAATTGCAGAATACCTAGCGAACTCCAAATTGCCATCCCTATCGACTGAGACGAGAGACATGCTGGACGAACCCATTACTCTGACAGACATACAATTGGCGATAAAAAATACTAAGCAAGGGAAAGCTCCCGGACCTGACGGACTCACACTCCAATATTACAAGACACTACTCCCATCATTAGGACAATACCTAGCTAAACTATTCAATGACATAGGCAAAGGGAAACTACCACACAAGGACACACTACAGGCCCAAATAACTGTAATCCACAAAGAAGATAAAGACCCGACCCAATGTGGCAGCTACCGTCCTATATCCCTACTAAACACAGATCTGAAGCTTTTCACAAAAATCCTGGCCACCAGACTACAACAACACATAACCAGCTTAATACACCTAGACCAGGTGGGATTCGTCCCTACCAGAGAGGCGAGGGACAACACTACTAAGGTCCTGAACCTACTCTATCACGCCACTAAAACAGCCACACCGATGGTCTTGCTCAGTACAGATGCTGAAAAAGCATTCGACCGGGTGAATTGGTCGTTTATGCTTTCCACATTGAAACACATTGGCCTGGGCAACTCCATGGTAAACTGGATTACAGCATTATACGCAACACCGACGGCTAGAGTAAGGGTGAACGGAGTAACGTCCGATGCTTTCCAGATCTCGAATGGTACAAGACAGGGATGCCCACTCTCCCCCCTCCTTTTTGCACTATCACTGGAACCATTCCTCTGCCACATAAGACTTAACCCGGACATAACCGGCCTTATCTTAGACAATACTCAATATAAAATTTCAGCATACGCTGATGATTTGATGTTTTCCTTAACAAACCCGATGATATCCCTTCCAAACTTGCTAAAAGAATTCTCCGAATACGGGTCCCTAGCCTACCTAAAAATTAATTGGGCCAAATCAGAAGCTATGAGCGTAGGTATCCCTGATTCAATGCTCAAGCCCCTTAAAGCCAGTTTTAAACTGAAATGGACAGACAAAGCCCTAAAATATCTGGGCACGTTTATCCCCCAAACAATGACAAAGCTGTATGAAGTGAATTTCCCCCCACTAATTACGAAAATAAAAACACTGTTGAATTCTTGGCAATCGGGTCTTCACTCTTGGGTGGGGCGTGGTAACATTCTGAAAATGTCTATTTTACCCAAAATATTATATCTAATGCAAGCCATTCCGATACGTATTCCCCCCGGTTTTTTCAAGCAAATTCAAACAATATTTACTGAATTTGTATGGGCTAAGAAAAAACCCCGCCTGCCGCATAAATTACTTGTCCTCCCCAAATCGCACGGGGGGTTAGCGATACCCGACATACGCGCCTACCACCAAGCAATACACCTGGGCAGACTCATAGACTGGCGCAGACACAGAGAGACTAAATTATGGACCCACCTGGAACAATCCCACACCTGTATTCCGCTGGGAGGTACACCTTGGTGCTACTCTAGTCTACCTAGGGAACTTAAACAACACCCTCTGATAGGCAACACAGCCAGAATCTGCGCTAAATTAATCTCCAAACCACACATCTCATCTCGGAACTCACCTCTAGTCCCAATTATAGGACATCCCCTATTCACCCCTGGACTACAGGACAGAGTCTTTCGGCTATTAGGGGAATTTGGAATTCACTCGGCCCTACATTTCAGCACAGGTGGGGTTTGGAAAACATACACGGAACTATCTAGCCCACAAGGGTTATTCCGTCTGGATTTCATGCGTACTCTTCAACTTGGACATTTCCTCCACTCCATTACACCCCCCGCAGACGTAGACCAAGGACTCACAACCCTAGAAGAAATCTGCTCTAACACAGGTACTCTACCACATACAATATCACTAATGTACAGCCTCCTGATCACACCCCCCTCAGACTACATACCCCCGGGTCTGACCAAGTGGGAAGAAGAGCTGGGATGCAGCTTTAATCTCACACAGAGACAACGCATTCTTCGCTTCACACACAAGTCTTCCATTTGCGCTAAAACCCAAGAAACTAACTATAAAATTCTTTCTAGGTGGTACAGAACCCCGACAATCCTACACAAAATATTCCCTACCACATCTGAAGAATGTTGGAGATGTCTGAGGGACAAGGGAACCCTATTACACATTTTCTGGTCATGCCCTAAGCTTTCACGGTTCTGGAAGGTTGTACACGAGACGATACAATTGTTTACAGACAGGATAATTCCAAAAGATCCGGCACTCTTTCTACTACACGCCACTGACATACCAGACAAAGTATACAAACGATCAGTCATACGACATCTGTTAGATGCAGCCAGAGCTTGCATACCTCTTTGCTGGAAGCTCACCACACCACCGTCTATTGACATGTGGCTTTGCAAGGTAGAGGACATAAAGCAAATGGAGGACCTGATCCATACGGCACAACATAGGGAAGAAGCATTCTCTAAGACATGGCAATTATGGACGATGTTTATATACTCGGCGGCTGGTCAATCTCTGAGAGGTACAGACGCGTCCCGGTGAGTGTGCAGACACATGAGCAGTGTCTCCAGCACTCTGTGACAGAGCCGTAGTTAACCGTACTCTGGATATTATATGAGCCCTCATGCTCGCGGGAACCTTCCCCCCCCCTCCCCCCCCCCCCCTACCTCCCAACTAACCCCCTGCTTTCTCCACCCCCCTCCCTACACTCTCCTTCACCTCTTACTTTCCTCCCTCTCCTCCCTGTCACTCTACCCTCAATCTCTCTTAATTTCTATTCCTAATAATTAATATAGAAAATAGAGGACCGGCGCAATGGGAACCAGCAGTGATTGATGTCATACGTACACTTCGACCCTATGGTTCAACTTACTATAATCATATAAGAATTGATGTATGGTCTTAGAATGACAAGCTGGATATTGATATGGTGGAAAAGAATTGTATAAGAATTTATATCTTGATACTATACCATGTATATGTTCAAACGAATGTATATTTATGTATCTGTGGGCCCATGTGGGCCGTGTTCTTGTCCTAAATAAACAATTTAAAAAAAAAAAAAAAAAAAGTTCAAAAAAGAAAAAGCTGAAATTTCAGTTTTCAATAGACGCCTGACAGTTTCTTATATCTCCACTGGTGAGATCTCGGCTCTTGTAAGGAAAGGCATAATGCATTGAGTCACATGTGTGTGCGCAGGCGCAAGACTACACGGAGCCATACTCATGCACGGGGATGTGCGCAAGCCTGTCACTAAGGTTGGCGCCATTCGGGCTATTTAAGCACTGGATGCTTGCCGTTTGGTCTATAGCATTCCCTGAATACCCTGTCACCCGTTCCTGTGTCTACCCGTCCCCCCAGACGACGTCATCTATGACGAAACGTGCAGGGTGGGGCCTACAACGGTGACGTCATCATGCACACGGACCGTAAGTAATGGCCGGGATCGATTCGTTCTTTATGTCTTGTTTTTGAGCGAATCTGTTGGTACATCTTATATTGGCCCTGGCGAAGGAGGCTGACAGGTTAAAGGGAGACCTTAACTCCTTAAGTACTGTTTAATCATCTGTTGTACAGGGGTCAATCCCTTCTGGTAAGGAGCTACCTTGTACTTCTGGTTGGGGTGAACCATTCACTGGTTTTATGATTTTGGTCAGGGACTTCTCACAAGGTGTCTGACTAGTTTACGAAGATCGTTTTTTTAATTCTATTTTTCACTTTTGGATCGCCTTTTCAAAAGAAAAAAAGCCAAGGAAAAAAATACAAGGAAAATTCCAAGCTCAACTTACCGACCAGCTTGCGGACAACCAATTAACTTGTCTAACAATATGCATTAAAAATGGGTTTAGTCTGTACACATTGCGTAAGCTACAGAGCCTCGCCAAGGCACCCTGGTATTTGTAGTCCTATCACTGACTTATAAGTGACTCCACAGTGGAAGAACATGCATTCTGATGGATAGAGGGCAGATGGGACTGATGGGAGCCCACCCCTTCTTAAAGGCACAGGGGCACACTGAACACCCAGCACATAGCACCATGGCTGCAAAGGTGTCAGTGCGTTGCCTGACCAGTCTATCAACAGTACAAAAAGGTAAGCCACTGCCCCCACCTATGCGGGTGCTTGTCAACCTGCACCCAGCTGTCTACCAGGCTCCCCCTAGTGGCCACAGGGCGAATTGACGTTACATAACGTAATTTCGCCCAGTCGTGCCATTCTGCCGCAGTACAACTGTGCAGTACAACTGTGCAGTGCTATCATTCCCATACAGAAATAGAAGGGACAATGTAAATCAAGCAGTGTGTAGTATCACTATAATAGGGTTTACATGGAAGTCTATGGCCCACAAGTCGCATGAAAGTCAGATCAAAGCATTGCAGGAACTACTTTTAAGTCGCACAGATATGAACGGTACTCATTGGAAAACATGGGTTGCGACAAGTCGCACAAGTGTGAATGGGGCCTAAATGAGGATTGAATAAAGTACTGACTGGCTTGTAGCTCAGTAAGGGGAACCGTCTCCAGATGCTCCAGAAGGTTTAATCCCACCAAAGTTGGGTCAGGGCACAGCTTGGCAAGTTGCAGAAAGTTTTCTCTCTTCTCCGACACATTATACATTTCGGTTTGCCCTGAATACAATGACAAAGAATTAGGGTGTTAAAAAGTGATGAAATAGTAAAAAAATGTACCATCACATGGCTCAAAACCATTCTCCTAGTATTAGAAAGACTGCTGGGATGCCATTGGTTTTGATCCAACACTGACCTCCTTCCTTGTCCATAGTCCTCCAGAATTTCAGGCACTCCTCAGCCACTATTTTTGCTACCGTTTCTGGGGTAAGCCTATGGGAGCTTATAACTGCCTGCGCTCTATCAGCAAGCTCTGGGCGATTCTTGGACACCACAGTACGCAGAACTTCACTTGGATCTCGAGAAGACACTTCGGAGAAGGAGCAACGAAGATCCTAAATTTAAGGAACAGGGAGAAAGTAATGCAGAGCTATAGAAACTCAAACACATATTAGTACAGATATGGAATTAGCAGGTCTTATTTCCAAACCTTCATGGAAGATTACCTGGCTCAGCTCATACATACACAGCAGTTGTCTGCAAAAGGCCTTGCCATGCCTACACTTATCTTTTAGGATCTCCATATTCACCAAGATGGGATCGGTGGGGCTCCAAGAGGCTGGGGATTCCACACTGGATGCTGCAGGGAAAAGGAAAAAAAGTATAAAATAACACTTTAAAATATAGAAGACTGAGAGCAGAAAAATAGGATTTTTTTAAAACAGCTTACCTGTAAAATCCTTTTCTTTCGAAGGACATCACGGGACACAGAGCCACAGTAATTACTGATGGGTTATATAGGTATCACTGGTGATTGGACACTGGCACACCCTATCAGGACATTCAACCCCCTATATAATCCCTCCCCCTTGCAGGGATACCTCAGTTTTGTAGCCAAGCAATATAGTGTATTAGAAGAGGGGCGGGACCTCTGTGTCCCGTGATGTCCTTCGAAAGAAAAGGATTTTACAGGTAAGCTGTTTTAAAAAATCCTATTTTCTTTCTCGAACATCACGGGACACAGAGCCACAGTAATTACTGATGGGATGTCCCAGAGCAATGCTACCTGAGGGGGGGGAACCACGACCAAGTAGGGTGCAATCAGACCTGAGGACCCTGTACCGCTGCCTGCAGCACACTACGCCCAAAGGCGATATCCTCATGCCTTCTCACATCCACCTGATAGAATCTGGTGAATGTATGAACTGAAGACCAGGTTGCGGCCCTGCAGATTTGAGCCATAGAGGCCTGGTGATGCACTGCCCAAGAAGCACCAATAGCCCTTGTGGAATGTGCCCTGATCTGAAACGGAGGAATCTTCTGTTTCAAACCGTAAGCTTGAATGATCAACTGTCGAATCCATTTAGAAATGGTAGCTTCGGTAAAAAACTAGGATGAGGGCGTAGTACCACTCTATCCTTGTGTATAATCAAATAAGGCTCCTTACAGAAAAGAGCTGCTAATTCTGATACTCTTCTAGCAGAAGAGATGGCCACCAGAAAAATGTATTTCCTTGTCAACAAGACCAAAGGAATCTGACTTATTGGTTCAAAAGGCTGTTTCTGTAACACAGCCAGGACCAAGTTCAAGTCCCAGGGGTTTAGGGGCGCTTTAACCGGAGGATTAAGACGCATCACCCCCTGCATAAAATTTCGGACCAAAGAATGCGAAGCAAGTGGCCGCTGAAATAATACTGATAAAGCAGAGACCTGGCCCTTGATGGTACTCAAGGCCAGCTTCATCTCTAATCCTAATTGTAGAAAATCAAGAATTCTATCTATGACATATTTCCTGGGATGCCAACCTCTGGATTCACACCAGGTTATATAAGCTTTCCAGACTCTATGATAAATCATCCTGGAAGCTGGCTGCCTTGCATTAATCAAGGTAGATATGACAGGACCTGAGAGCCCACGACTCTTCAGAACGTGGGTCTCAATAGCCAAACCGTCAAATTTAGCGTTTGTAAGGCAGGATGGAACACTGGACCTTAACAGGTCTGGGCGTACCGGTAGGGTCCACGGGGAACCCACCGTCATCCTTACTATTTCTGCATACCAAGTCCTTCTGGGCCAAGCGGGGGGCCACCAGAAGTACCGACTTCCTTTCCTGCCTGATCCTGCGAAGGAGTCGTGGTAATAGCAGAATAGGCGGGAATGCGTAAATCAGTGAGAACCGATGCCACGGAATCACCAACGCATCCGTCCCGCATGCAAGAGGATCTTTTGTCCTTGCCACAAATCTGTCTATCTTTGTGTAGAATCGGGATGCAAAGAGATCTACATCTGGAACCCCCCATCTTTGGCATATGGCCCAAAAGACCTCGGGATGCAGAGACCATTCCCCTGGAAGTAACTGCTGGTGACTTAGATAGTCTGCCTGCCAATTCTCTATTTCCGGGATGAAAACTGTCGATATGCATGGCACATGCATCTCTGCCCAGACTAAGATCTGGTTCACCTCCTTTTGAGCAGCTCGGCTCCGGGTGCCTCCCTGATAATTGACATAAGCCACTGCTGTGGCATTGTTGGACTGGATCCTGACCGGACAACCCTGTAGCCTGATAGTCCAGGCTTTTAGAGCTAGATGTATCGCCCGGATCTCCAGAATGTTGATGGGTAAGGTCCTCTCTGTCTTGGACCATATCCCTTGGACCGCAGCCTGTTCCAGAACTGCTCCCCAACCTGACAGACTGGCATCTGTTGTTACCACCGTCCAGGTAACCGGTAGAAAGGATTTCCCCTTCTGCAGATTCTCGGGTATGAGTCACCATTTGAGGCTCTGACGCACCGCATGCGACAGGTGCATCGGAAAGTCTAATGCCTGAACCTTCTTGTTCCAGGTCAACAGAATACTGTGTTGCAGCATTCTTGAGTGAAACTGAGCATAGGGAACTGCTTTGAATGAAGACACCATCTTCCCTAGTAGCCTCATACAAAGGCGGACTGAGGGACCCTTCTTGGTCCTTACTGTCAGAATCAGCTCTCTCAAAGCAGTGATCTTTGCCTGGGGTAGAAATATTTTCTCCCGGCTTGTATCTATAATCAGACCTAAATACTCCAGTCTTCTTACTGGTTTTAGGAAAGACTCTTCTAAGTTGAGGATCCAACCCAGGTGTTCTAGATACCTGACTGTGGTCCTCAAGTTTCCATTTAAAGAGGCTACCGACCGGTCTATCAAGAGCAGGTCGTCTAGGTATGCTATGACAGCTATACCCTGAGCCCTTAATCTGGCCAGAGGAGGAGCCAAGATCTTTGTGAACACTCGAGGTGCAGTGGCTATCCCGAAAGGCAGAGCCACAAACTGGAAATGGCGCCCTCCTACCTCGAAGCGCAGAAACTTCTGATGAGCAGGAAAAATGGGCACATGCAGATATGCATCTCTGATGTCTATTGATGCCAGAAATTCTCCTCCCTGCAGGGTGGGAACTACTGTTCAAATTGATTCCATGCGGAAGGATTGAATCCTTAGGAATCGGTTCAGATCCCTTAAGTCCAGAATGGGCCTGACATCCCCATTTGGCTTTTGGACCGTAAAAAGGTTGGAATAGAAGCCCAATCCCTGGTCCTTTGCGGGAACTATCATAATGACCTCCTGCGACAAAAGTCGCTCTAACGCTAGAAGGAGCGACTGGTTCTTCTCTGGGTCTCTGGGAACACCTGATCTGAGGAACCGAGGAGAGGGGAATTCCTGAAACTCCAGCTTGTACCCTAAGGTTACCGTGGAGATTACCCATCTGTCCTGGAAGTCCTCCTGCCAGAGCTCTGAGAACTGTCGCAGTCTTCCCCCCACTCGAGTGAGCGGGGGCGCCCCCTCATGCAGAGGTCTTAGTGTTTTGCCTAGTAGGCTTCTTTCCCCACGACTTCTTTTGTCTCTGGGGTTGACTCTTGTCTCTGGACCCCGATGGAGGCGGCCGTCGAGACTGCCTGGAGGCTGAAGCCCCCGGCGTTGGGGAAAGAGTCCGTTTGAAAGAGGGACGCTTACTCTTCTTCTTGACAGGTAAGAGAGTGCTTTTCCCACAAGAGATTCTCTTGATATAGTTATCCAAGTCCTCTCCAAACAACCTTGCACCACGAAATGGAAACCCAGCCAGTAGCTTCTTACATGGTGCTTCGGCTGACCAATCTTTCAACCATAGGATTCTACGTATATGCACCAACCCCAGTGAAAGACGGGAGGTTTGCACGATAGAATCTCTAATGGCGTCAACCACAAAGCATAAGGCCGCTGGAAGGTTAGCAAACCCCGGGCCTGCTGTTCAGGTAATACTTTGATGACCTGCTTAACATGGTCTCTTAAGTATTGACAGACTCCAATCGCTGCTACTGCAGGTTGGGCCACTGATCCTGCTAAGGAGAAAACATCTTTCAATAGGGATTCCATCCTTTTATCTACCGGATCCCTGAGCATCTGAGCATTGTCTACAGGACAAGTCAGACTATTATTTACGGAGGAAATGGCGGCATCAATGGCCGGTATTCCCCACATTTTAATAAACTTTTCTTCCATCAGATAAAGTGTTGAAAACTTTCTCGGCGGAAAAAAACGTTTGTCTGGGTGATGCCACTCAGAATAAATGAGCTTTTCAAGTAAATTATGAACAGGAAAAGCATGTGCTGCTTGGAAAGGCTTCAGTGACCCCAAAGCAGAAGAGGATTCTTTAGCAGTTTCAGGTATGGGCAACTTAAATGTGGATCGGACCAATCCAGTGGGGATCTGCACTAAGACTTTCTCCTCTTGGGAAGTCGCAGAGGGTCCCTCTCCACCTGAGTCCTCCGAAGAGGAATCATCCGTCCCATCCTGATCCTCTGAAAGGGATTCATCTCCTTTATCCCAGAGCTCCTCTTCCTGAGGGTCTTGGGGAACAGAGGAAAGCCTTGTGCGTTTTCTTCCACTGAATGAAGACGTAATCACGGCCATTAATCTTTCCTCTAGACCATTAATGGTTGAGGAAAAAACCTCTTGTGTTATATATACAGGGGCTGAAGTGCCAAAAGCAGGTGTAGCCCCTGACCCCGATGGCTCTCCCTGGCTAGCCGTCCCTGGCCCATCTTTTAGGCGGGGAGGATGCTGCCGACAGGGGGCCCTCAGAACCTGAACGAGATCCCCTAGTGTCTCTGGTTCCTGGGGTGCTTGAACCTCTTCTACCCATAGTGCAAAGCAACAAGGTGTGAGGTATACAAATGAACACTGCCCGCTGAGCGATGTAGTCTGGCTAAAAGCCTTGCTACCCAATGCTCAGTCTGGTGTTACTTCAGTAAATGCTGCCTAGGAGAATGCCTGTGTCCCACCTTACATGCGACCGTCAGCTCTGTGTCTCTCAGAAGGCTGAGTGCACCTGTACAGAGTGCCTTTAATAGCCTGCAGCTGGCCTGAGTGGGGAGTCTAAGCACTCAGTGCTGACGTCCCGCCCCCCCCCCCCCTCTACCGCCCCCCCCCTTTGAGTTTTGAAAAAAACAAGCGCTTCCCACGCTGGCCGACTCTCCTGTCATGCTTCTGAAGAAAGGCTGGGGATGGGGGGGGGGGGGGGGAGAGAGGCTGGTAACAAGATCTGCCTGAACGGCTATCTTCAGAGATGGTGGCCATTAGGCCGCAGAGTCCGGGTGGTATAACCACTTTCTAGACCCCTGTGGCCCCTCTAGCCTGGGGGGAACATTCAAACATGAGAAATCCCTCCTCCATCCTACCTTCTTTGCAGCCGGCTTGAGACGCTGTGAG
The DNA here is from genome assembly GCA_037952835.1 of Lithobates septentrionalis. Classification (NCBI taxonomy): domain Eukaryota; kingdom Metazoa; phylum Chordata; class Amphibia; order Anura; family Ranidae; genus Lithobates; species Lithobates septentrionalis. The sequence continues at coordinate 315,990 of JBBDGP010004330.1, read as the reverse complement.
GAAAAAACACCAACGATGAACACTGAGACAGACAGTCAGCATGTGCAGGTTTGTGCTCTTGGCAGCCCCCGGTGGTCACAATAGGCATAGCATGCATTTACCTTAAAGGAGAAAAGCCACTAGAACTCAAAAATTCTGTGGAATCTCCTCTTACCTTATCCAGCCGCAGGGTGCTGTTTACACAGACCCAATCTTCACCTCTCACGGTGGGCTCCGTTTGAAAAAACCGTCAGAGACTGGGGCCCCCATCAGTAGGGGGATCCAACAGTTCTGGGACCGTAAAGCACCTCGCCAGAAATTAGGAAGTTTAAAGCCACTTTCTGATCTGCAGGGTCCAGCTCTCTAAAAAGAGAAGCGTTACGGGTAAAACCTCGTTTCTTCGGACACGAGGCCGGGGTACCATTCAATTCGGCCATGAAAAGACACTTTGAATGGATCTGGTTCGCATGGCTTGCCCCAGTATAGGATATCAGGATATTCCCTTTGGAGCTCAGCACAGGACATCTTTACACGTCCATCACCTAAGACACTGGCGTAAAAACTGAGGTATCCCTGCAAGGGGGAGGGATTATATAGGGGGTTGAACTTCCTGATAGGGTGTGCCAGTGTCCAATCACCAGTGATACCTATATAACCCATCAGTAATTACTGTGGCTCTGTGTCCCGTGATGTTTGAGAAAGAAAAGACTAAAGTCAATACTACAGCAACTCCAAAGGTGCAATACTTGTCACCCTCAAATAAAATGGTCGCCCTCCGGTTCACAGGAACACACATGGGAAAAAAAGCCAGGGGGTACCATCCACGTAAATGATTTATTAAAATGTGTCAAAATACTCACATAAGTAAAATGATATATCGCCTGTAGTAAACAAGGCCAGTCCCAGGAGCAAAATGGAAGATGTCATTTGGGACGAAACGCGTAGGATGGACCTAATGTTTATGATGCCATCACGCACCCGGAACCTGGAAGTGGCCTGCTTTTATCCCGGGTACTGGCATTGCTTACTACAGGCGATATATATTTTTATTTATGTGAGTATTTTGGCACATTTTAATAAACTATTTACCTGGATGGTTTTACGCTATGTGGTACCCTTGTATTTTCTTTCCACGACTGTACTTGTGAACCAGAGGGTGACCATTTGATTTGAGGGTGATGAGTATCGCCCATTGCCACAGAGGCTTCCTTATATTAAGCGCTACGTGACTTCTCTTATATAGGAGAGTCAAAACGATCTGGTAAGCATGTATTATTAGGCATACAGGGGAGGAAAACCGTTATGTGGTGTTAAAGGACACATTGCAAGTTAATTGCATCACATTTTTTTTTTTTTAGATGGTGGACTGATCTTTGGATTTATATTTGGGAGGACCTATCCCCTTTTACGATTCTTTTGTGCACATTTGATTTTATTTTTTAATTCCGATAAGCTACCCCCCTCCACACCCCTACAATCAGTGGGCCAGGGATGTGGGGAAGAGGTCCTTGTTATGGGCATTTGGTCTGGTATGGTTCAGGAGGGGGGTGCCATTCCTGTGTCCCCCCCTTTCCTGGCCTGCCAGGCTGCATACTCGGACAAACGCCTGGTATTGATTTTGGGGGGACCCCCACGCATTTTTTTGTTTGTTTGTTATTTTGGCATGGGGATTCCCTTCAAAATCTATACCAGAACTAAAGGGCCAGGTATAGATTGGGGGGGGGGGGGGGGTGAGGGGGGGGGCACACTGTTTTTTTTTTTTTTTTAATGCCGGCTCTTTTGTTTACAACCTGTTGTCAAGTAGGGATGAATCACTGTTGCTAGGACTTTGGCGGGTGCTGCCTTCTTAGCAACCGCTGACTCATCCCTGCTGCTGACAGCAGGGATGAGTCACCAGGTTGTTAGGATGCTGGTGGGTGCCAGCCCTTAATAACCAGCACAGAATGCTTCAAATACAATCTTCCTAAAGGTGTATCATTAGCCACTTCCCATCCAGGCCAATTCTGACATTTCTCTCCTACATGTAAAATTCCTATTTTTTTTTTTTGCTAGAAAATTACATAGAACCCCCAAACATTATATATGTTTTTTTTTTTATCAAAGAGAGAATACAATGGCGGTCATTGCAACTTTTTATCTCGCATGGTATTTGCGCAGCAATTTTTCGAACAGGTTTTTTTTTGTTTAAAAAGTTTCATGCTTTAAAAAGAACAAAAGCATTAAAGTTAGCCCAATTTTTTGCATAATTTGAAAGATGAAGTTACGCCGAGTAAGATACCCAACATGTCACGCTTAAAAATTGCACACGCTCGTGGAATGGTGCCAAAATTTGGCACTTTAAAATCCCCATAGGCGATGCTTTAACATTTTTTACTGGTTACATGTTTTGTGTTACAGAGGAGGTCTAGGGCTAGAATTATGGCTCTCGCTCTAATGTTTGCGGCGATACCTCACATGTGTGGTTTTAACACAGTTTTCATATGTGAGCGGGACTTACTTATGTGTTCGCTTCTGCGTGCGAGCTCACGTGGACAGGGTCACTTTAAATTTTTATTTATTTTTTTTTATTGGTAATTTTACTTTTCTTTTTTTAGTTTGACACTTAAAAAAAAAATAGTTTTGATCACTTTTATTCCTATTACAAGGAATGTAAACATCCCTTGTAATAGGAATATGGCATGATCTGTCCTCTTTACAGTGAGATGTGGGGTCAATAAGACCCCACATCTCACCTCTAGGCTGGGAAGCCTGAAATAAAAAAAAAATTAAAAAAACGATCTCGGCTTCCCAGCCGAGGCGGCGCCATTTGTTTGAATGCAGAGGCTGGGCGTGACGTCATAACAGCACAGTAGTGAAGTGGATAGCACTTTCACCTAGCAGCAAAAGGGTTGGTGGTTCGAATCCCAACCACTACACCATCTGCCTGGAGTTTGCATGTTCTCCCTGTGCCTGCGTGGGTTTCCTCTGGGTACTCCGGTTTCCCACACTTTCCCACACTCTAAAGACATGCTGGTAAGTTAATTGGCTCCCATCTAAATTGGCCCTAGTCAAGCATGTCGGGATCCTGCGGGGTAAGACCGCGCTATATCAAGATACCTCTCAACTCAACTCATAACATCGTGCCCGGCTTCCGATCATAGAGACTCCCGCGACCATCTGGTCCACCAGAAATCTCTATGGTAAACATCTGGGGCCGGCGGATCCTCACCAAGACTCAATGGAAGTGGTGAGTCGGTAGAAGCACTGGTAGGGCGGCATAAGAACGATCGAGCGGCGGAACAGCCGCTATGATCATTCTTATGGTGTAGGGAATTGCCGGCTGAAAAAAGACGATATCTGAATGATGCCTGTAGCTGCACCCATCATTCAGATATCCCCGCACAAAGTCAATGTCAGGGCTGGGCTTAGCCCTTCCTTCTCTGAGCTGGCCGCTCAGCTGTCGGCTAATTGCCAGCTCCCATCTCTCCCCACAGTTAACCAGCTGTCGTAGATCTGCTCGTCAGTCCTGCCTACTTAAAGATCTCCAGCTCACTTCATTCCTGCCTTCGCCTTGGTCACATCACAAGAAACCATCTCCTGCGTTCCTGTTTAAAGACTGGCTTCGCTGACATCCCTTCTGGCTCCTTATCCTGCTTGCTGTTCCTCTACTTGGATCCCTGACTTCTGGTCTGGCTGATTACCCGATCTGGTTACTGAACTCTGGCTTGTCTGACTACCTGATCTGGTTCCTGGACTCTGGCTTGTCTGATTACCCGATCCGGTTACTGAACTCTGGCTTGGCTGACTACCCGATCCGGTTACTGGACTCTGGCTATGCTTTGACTACGCTTACTCTATTTACCTTTTTACTTTTATTAATTAACAAGTGTGATTTTACTGTACTTCTGTCTCGGTCTGGTTCATGGTTTGACGTCATATGACGTACCTTGGGCGGGAAAGGGTTAATGGTGTATACATAGGTGAAGCATGCCTGCATATAGGTATGTATAAAAGATCACACTCACAGCTATATAATCTTTTCCTTCGGCTCCATATGTTTGCGTGTGCCTCTATGCCCTCGGCAAGGATATTCTGAATATCGGGATGCAGCTGAAGTATTGGCATGTCCCCCGAAGCCAGAGCCCTACAGCTCAGCACGAGCCATACATCCAAATGGGACAGCTGGAAGTACCTGCATACACGGCTGGCCTCGTGAACCTTGCTTTCATCCAGAAGTCGGTCTAGGAAAGAGCTCAGTATCCGGGATCTGTCTGTTTTCTCTTGAGGGGTATTACACAGCGGAGGCAGAGTGGTAACATCTAGCAGTAAAGGGGTGTTTAGCACAGGTATAGCAGAGAAGGAGAATTCTGTGGTCAGACTAGAGAACGCAGACAGAGAAGGGAGCTGCCTTAGACCCCCGCTACCATCCAAGATCTCCTGCTCAAGGCGGCAATTCCAGATCTGCTGTTCCAACTCCTCTAAAGTTGCCAGTGGAGTACTGTTATCCTTTGAAAGCCAATGCCCAGCAAGGGACAATAAAAGCTCCTGTTCTGCTAGGCATTCCATTTTTTCTGTCATGGGCGCTGTAGGGGCCGCGTAACGGGATGCCTTTGATCGGAAGAAGTTGGATGCCACCAGTGGGGAGAGGTGGTTGGTGTTAAAAATCTGGTGACACTTCCTCCAGTACTGTGCCCGGCTCTGAGGACATTCCCACTGCCCAAGCTCTTGCATGAGGCGTCGGTCCTGTAACACCTACGTGAGAAGCAACATTGAAAAGAACCTTTGACTTATCTTTAGAAAAAGGCAATGAATAATAATTCAGATGCAATCTACAATTACATGTGAGGGCTTGGCATAGTGAGCAGGGCTGAGCGGCTTATGATGATATAGCATCAGGTTTACAGGTCACATTGCAAATATGTTGCTGTGTCACCAGGAGCCACTTAACTCCGGTTTCCCCAGTTTCCTCCACTGTTGCTAGGGGTCTCCAAACATTCTAAACAACATGCCAATTTACTATCTTTCATACTTTTGGGGGTGGGGGAGACTGTGGTCAGTGGGTGTAGAAAATGTCCCAGCATCAGTAGGAGTAAAAAATGCCCAAGTGTCATTGGGAGTGTTTAATGCCTCAGACTTGGTGGTCATCGAGAGTAGAAAAATTACATAGCACCCGTGGGCAGTAGGAAAAGGAATAATGCCCCATCATTGGTATCAGTGGGAGGAATAGTGTCCCATCGTCGGTGCCAGTGGGAAGAATAGTGTCCCATCATTGGTATCAGTAGGAAAAATAGTGCCCCGTCATTGGTATCAGTGGGAGAAATAGTGTCCCATCATTGGTATCAGTGGAAGGAATAGTGTTCCATCATTGGTGTCAGTGGGAGGAATAGTGTCCCGTCAGTGGGAGGAATAGTGTCCCATCATTGGTGTCAGTGGAAGGAATAGTGTCCCATCATTGGTATCAGTGGGAGCAATAGTGTCCCATCATTGGTGTCAGTGGGAGGAATCGTGTCCCACCATTGGTATCAGTAGAAGGAATAGTGTCCCATCATTGGTGTCAGTGGGAGGAATAGTGTCCCATCATTGGTATCAGTGGAAGGAATAGTGTCCCATCATTGGTGTCAGTGGGAGGAATAGTGTCCCATCATTGGTATCAGTGGGAGGAATAGTGTCCCATCTTTGGTGTCAGTGGGAGGAATAGTGTCCCATCTTTGGTATCAGTGGGAGGAATAGTGTCCCAAGAGCTGCCCACAAGCTGCAGTTTGGAGATCACTGGTCTAAGCTCAGGCTCTCAAGTACCTGCCCCCAGTCTGGGCTGGACAGGGAAAGAGCAAAATAAAGAGCTCATCTCTATGCACTCGGCTCTTCCTTTCAGTCAACATGCTCCTTGTCAGCAAATTAGTGGAGATATTTGCCCCCATGCCAGCTTCCCTCTCAGATGGGGTAACTTTACCTCTTCTATAACCAGGTTGTCAGTGGGCAGCTCTGCCAGTTTTGCGACTTGATGTGCCAGAGAGAATTGTCCCTCATCCACAAGTATCTGTAGAAGCCTCTGGCATTCTTCCTGTAGTGCCGCAGGACTATAGTCACTCAGAAGTTCCCTCCTGATGAAGAACGTTTGGTCCTCTATGATCTCAGTGAGAACTCTTAGTTTGTGTATATCCATATCTAGAAGATATCAATGTTCTGATCAGAGGACTATAATATTACAGTGCTTCAAATGTATGTATAGCCAAAAAAATGAAAATCCCCCCCCCACCTTTTTTCTTTTGCGCTGTCTGTATCCTGCGGGGCAGATTTCCCTTCACTTCCTGTCTTGGATACGCAACAGGAAGTGAGTGGAAATGTCACCAAAGTGAGGTATCTGCAAAACATCTGTCCTCACCTCTTGGTCTCATGACCTCATGACCCCACAAATGTCGGGTTTACCTTTTCGGTATGGCCCTTAGGTCAAATAGAGAGGCGAATCTCCTCAGCAGGGGGCACAGACAAAACCTGGCAGAAGATCTGACTTTTCCCCACTCCATCCATGACTTAAAGTGCATGTTACCCTAATAGTTCATATTTCTAAAATGTGTCTGTGTTACCATGTACTTGTATGACAAAGTATATCCTGTTCTCTTTGTATTGCTTCCTTTGTGTGAAATCCCTGGTGATCCTGCTTTACTATAAAAAAAAAAGACCATGCTAGGCAGAAGGGCGCATCCATCCCAGTGTGGTCAGTTGCCTGCACTCCATTGGTCAGAGTCCTGCTAGCACCCCGCCCCTGCAGAACTCCTTACTGGGAAGTGCATTGTTGTTTCTCTGCCTCCCAATGGCACGCACCCCTGCCCAGCATATATATATATATAAATATAGTCCAGTGTGAAATGCAGATACAGAAATACATATATCTATATTTTATATATACATATATCTATATTTTATATATATATATATATATATATATCTATATATATATATATATATATATATATATATATATATATATATATATACACACATACATACATACATATATATAAATATATATATATATATATACATACACACACACATATATATATATATATATAGATATATATCTATATCTATATACATTTCTATTTACATACAATTTAAATTCCCCTTTGTAAATGGATCTGGTTACCTCCACATAAAGGCTGACAGCCGGTGTCACTCAGAAGCTGCAAAACTCTCAGCACCTCGTATGAAGTTCGGCTCTGGAGGAGGAGAACCCGCAGAAGGTGAGACGCTTGGGTCTTAAGCCATTCAACTGGGATTGGAAGTGCAGAACTGTCATCATCAAGGCACCGGAGCTGCAAGAGAATTGGAGGTCACTGAAGCACACCGAGCCAAGGGTCATCCAGCTGGTCAAGAGTCTCCTTCAGGTAGCTTGGGATCCTAAGCTGGCCGTAGACGGTTCAAATCTTGGCCGGTTCAGCAGGAACCGGCCAAGATTTAAAATAAATTGATGTGGCGCTTTCTCAATATTCTAAAGTGCTGATGCAATATAAATATAATATCCAAAAAAAACAATCTCAAGTTCTGGTGCAGTAATATTGTGAACGAATATCCAACATAATTCAAAATGATGCAAATAAAGTGTGTTCAATATAATATGATAAAGTGCAATAATAAAAACATCTAAAAAAACAAAAAAAATGAAAAGTCCATACAGTGCTTGGTGCAAAAAACTCCTCAGTGCAAAAATAATTCATACAGTGGTGTCACCGACCAATGTGCAAAGTGCAAACAATATATCCAATTCTTAAATTGTGCTTCCACCATCAGTGTAAATAGTGTGCCCCACCCTCTCACCTCAGGGAAAGACCCCTACAGGTCTAGTCACACTTGTAGTAAATATCTCATACCCTGTTTCCCCGAAAATAAGACCTAGCGTGATTGTCGGTGATGGCTGCAATATAAGCCCTACCCCCCAAATAAGCCCTAGTTAAAGTCCTTGTAGGTCTTATTTTCAGGGTAGGGCATATTTTCGGGGAAACAGGGTAGGGCTTATTTGGGGGGTAGGGCTTATATTGCAGCCATCACTGACAATCACGCTAGGTCTTATTTTCGGGGAAACAGGGTAGGTATCCAAAGCAGCAAACTCTTTCCTTGAAATCCTCTGCCAGATCAGATCAGCGATATTCTCAGACACAGGCAGGAAATTCCACTGAGCATATAAATCTCCTCCACTTCCCTCCAGTGTAGGCTCACATGTAACAGAAATGAGTCTCCATGTGTAGGATTCCAATACGAACATTTATAAAAAAAAGTAGTAACTCACATTTAAAATCAGGATCATCAGTTTCAAATATATCAAAGACTCCCGCTCTCGGCCGCGGCCGGAAGTGATGTCACCCGGCTCCTCCCGACACGTTGCGTCACAGATCACGTGACTTTATCAAGGAAATTTATATGCTCAGTGGAATTTCCTGCCTGTGTCTGAGAATACCGCTGATCTGATCTGGCAGAGGATTTCAAGGAAAGAGTTTGCTGCTTTGGATACCAATGAGATATTTACTACAAGTGTGACTAGACCTGTAGGGGTCTTTCCCTGAGGTGAGAGGGTGGGGCACACTATTTACACGGATGGTGGAGGCACAATTTAGGAATTGGATATATTGTTTGCACTTTGGTCGGTGGCACCACTGTATGAACTATTTTTTGCACTGAGGAATTTTTTGCACCAAGCGCTGTATGGACTTTTAATTTTTTAGTTTTTTAGATGTTTTTATTATTGCACTTTATCATATTATATTGAACACACTTTATTTGCATCATATTGATCTATTTTGGATATTCATTCACAATATTACTGCACCAGAACTTGAGATTGTTTTTTGGATACTATATTTATATTGCATCAGCAGAATCCAAGGCTTTCCCAGCAAAACATTGCCCAAAGCATCACACCGCCTCTGCCGGCTTGCCTTCTTTCCCACAGCATCCTGGTGCCACCTCTTCTTCAGGTAAGTGACGTACACAGACATCCACATGATGTAAAAGAAAACGTGATTCATCAGATCAGGCCACCTTCTTCCATTGTTCTGTGCGGTTCTGAGTCTCACATGCTCATTGTAGGAGCTTTTTGGCTGTGGGCACGGGTCAGCATGGACACCCTGACCGGCCTGCGGATACGCAGCCTTATATGCAGTGGCAGCCCATCCATAAGGGGCGCATGGTCGCCACCCCCCCTATCCACGCATCCGGCCGTCTAATCTACATGCAGGGCGCTGGAAGCATGGATTTCAATGAGTTTTAGAGCCTGAGGCTCCAAAAAAAGGGGGGGATGCAAAAAAAGGGGGGGGGGGCACCCAGTTATTTTATAATAGCGAATTAATATTCGGTAAAGTCTTCCCATTTGTCCTCCCGGCCAATCAGGAAGCAGCTCCTGAGACCCCATTGGCCGGGAGTCCTAAGACTCCATTGGCCCGGAAGTCCAAAGAATGGCCGGGAGCAGAAGATGGAGGGGGACACGGAGGAAACAGAGGGGGAAGCCGGAAAGCCGCGAGCCAATGGATTCAAACACGGGGGAGAGCCGCTCTTCTACTCTCTGCTTATATGCAAAAAAGTACGATGACCAATTTTTCTGCTTTCAACACATCGACTTCAGGGACAACATGTTTACTTGCTGTCTCATATATCCCACCCACTTTTAGATGCCATTGTAAATGAGATAATCAATGTTATTTACTGATACTTACTGTCAGTGCTCATAGTTATGGCTGATTCGTGTAGTTTGCAGCTGTTGAAACTTTCTGGAACTTTTCATTAATGAAAGCCCCACATAGAAAACTACAGTAACAGCCCCCCCCACGTCCCCCGTAAAATCGACATACCTCAATCTCCACAATGATATTTCACAGTTGATTTACCTCTTCCAGTTTTTTGTGGAATTCCAGTATTTTTTTCTTGCCTTCTGAATAATCCTTGTATTCTGCGCAAAGTTCAAACATGTCCAGCAAAAGCAGCAGAGGACAGTCCTGCGAACACATCGGACAGGAACCCTTTAGCCGTGTATAGGAGAGTATATAGTATATAGCTATCAGTCTCCAGTTCTTATAACAGAGATTTGTCTGTATATATTACTTTCCTGCTGTATATCTTCTATCAATGAACGTGAGAATAACAACATAATATTATTATACAGAGCACAATTGGGAGAGAGTTGCATTCACAGGAAATCGGACAAACAAGGCTCAATTCTTATATCCGATGTAAAGAAAGACGACTTCTGTTAGTTAATGGAAGTATAAGTGGGTATAAGACCCTCATAGGGTAGTAAATAGTAACAACATAATATTGTATATATATATATATAGAGCATAATCAGCAGAGAATTCAGGAGATGAATGAAGTTCATAAGCAATTGGACAACCAGGGCTCAGTTCTCATATCAGTAGATGTGCGCAGCCTATTGCTTTAGGGCAGAAGTCTCCAAACTGACGCCATTTGCTTGCCTTTATCTTGCCCTTGAAGCACCATTCCATCCACTGATACCAATGATGGGGCACCATTCCTCCCACTGACACCAATGATGGGGCACTATTCCTCCCACTGATACCAATGATGGGGCACTATTCCTCCCACTGATACCAATGATGGGGCACTATTCCTCCCACTGACCCCAATGATGGGACACTATTCCTTCCACTGACCCCAATGATGGGACACTATTCCTTCCACTGACACCAATGATGGGGCACTATTCCTCCCACTGATACCAATGATGGGGCACTATTCCTCCCACTGACCCCAATGATGGGACACTATTCCTTCCACTGACACCAATGATGGGGCACTATTCCTTCCACTGACACCAATGATGGGGCACTATTCATCCCACTGACACCAATGATGGGACACTATTCCTCCCACTGATACCAATGATGGGGCACTATTCATCCCACTGATACCAATGATGGGGGCACTATTCCTTCCCCTGACACCAATAATGGGGCACTACTCCTTCCACCACACCAATGATGGGGCACTATTCCTCCCACTGACACCAAAGATGGGACACAATTCCTCCCACTGATACACATGATGGGACACTATTCCTCCCACTGATACCAATGGTGGGGGCACTATTCCACTGACACCAATGATGGGGCACTATTCCTCCCACTGATACAAATGATGGGACACTATTCCTCCCACTGATACCAATGATGGGGCACTATTCCTCCCACTGATACCAATGATGGGGCACTATTCCTCCCACTGACCCCAATGATGGGACACTATTCCTTCCACTGACCCCAATGATGGGACACTATTCCTTCCACTGACACCAATGATGGGGCACTATTCCTCCCACTGATACCAATGATGGGGCACTATTCCTCCCACTGACCCCAATGATGGGACACTATTCCTTCCACTGACACCAATGATGGGGCACTATTCCTTCCACTGACACCAATGATGGGGCACTATTCATCCCACTGACACCAATGATGGGACACTATTCCTCCCACTGATACCAATGATGGGGCACTATTCATCCCACTGATACCAATGATGGGGGCACTATTCCTTCCCCTGACACCAATAATGGGGCACTACTCCTTCCACCACACCAATGATGGGGCACTATTCCTCCCACTGACACCAAAGATGGGACACAATTCCTCCCACTGATACACATGATGGGACACTATTCCTCCCACTGATACCAATGGTGGGGGCACTATTCCACTGACACCAATGATGGGGCACTATTCCTCCCACTGATACAAATGATGGGACACTATTCCTCCCACTGATACCAATGATGGGGCACTATTCCTCCCACTGATACCAATGATGGGGGCACTATTCCTCCCACTGACACCAATGGTGGGGGCACTATTCCACTGACACCAATGATGGGGCACTATTCCTCCCACTGATACAAATGATGGGACACTATTCCTCCCACTGATACCAATGATGGGGCACTATTCCTCCCACTGATACCAATGATGGGGGCACTATTCCTCCCACTGACACCAATGGTGGGGGCACTATTCCACTGACACCAATGATGGGGCACTATTCCTCCCACTGATACAAATGATGGGACACTATTCCTTCCACTGATACCAATGATGGGGGCACTATTCCATTGACACCAATGATGGGACACTATTCCTCCCACTGATACAAATGATGGGACACTATTCCACTGACACCAATGATGGGGCACTATTCCTCCCACTGACACCAAAGAGAGGGCACTATTGCCCCAGATTTTATTATGAAATTCTGTAACCTTCATATTGGTAATTTTTTTTTCTTGTTTATATCTCCAGTCTCATTTGATTTGCCTTTGTATATTTTACTCTGTACATGAGTCAGACTTTATGACTTTCCTTTTAGAAGTACCTGTATTATTGATTTGCCTTGCTCCTCTCCTCACCCAGCCCCATGATTACCTCCATGAAAATGCTGAAGGCTTTGTGTAATGTTCTGCTGTCCTTCCTTCCCAGCACCACATTCCAGATCTGCGCGAGATCTTCCAGCTTCCACTTGTGATCTTCGGGAGTCGATAACGTCTGCGTAATTTCCAAGTGTGTGGCATCATTCACCGAAGTCACAATAAAAGCGCACATACAGGAGAGAAGGTCGGCGTTCTGAATGGAAAAAGACATCGAAGAAAAGTTAAACTGATACTAAAGTCTTTTTTTTTTTTTTCAAAAAGAGGTCATTCTGGTCTGGTGAAAGTTTTCTGGCACTTTTTATTTACAAGTAAAAATCTGTATTTTTTGCTGGAAAATTACTTAGAACCACCAAACATTATATATTTCTTTTTAGCAGAGACCTTAGAGAATAAAATGGCGATCGTTGCATGTACGTGACTGGTTTCAAGTGGTTACACCAGAGTTATGGCTGCAGCCGTATGCCACAACCCTGGTATTTTTTTCTTTTCTGCTGGCGATGCTCTTTCATCTAAAAGCAATCCCAGCGACCAGTTAGGAGCTGGATTGCTTTTACAGGTGACGGAGGGTCCCCTCCAGGCTGTTCCGTTTGATCGGGGAGCCCGGGATCCGATCCGGCGGTGCCGGTTTTTCATAAGCCTAACAGGTCCCTGGCCATGTCTATGGTCTAGGAGGTGGGAAGCGACGTCATTGCATCACTTCTGCGTTAGGCAGATGTAAACACAGCCTTTTTTTTTTTTTGTAACGCATGAGATCAATGTTTTGTTTTTTTCACCAGAGTAGAGGAGAGATCTGGGGTCCTAAAGAGGACCTGCCATGCCTTATTTCTATCACAAGGGATGTTTACATTACTTGTGATAGGAGTAAAAGTGATTAACCACTTGACGACCGCTCACTGTATATGTACGTCATTTTTTTGAAGATGGATATCTCGGTAACGGCAGCAGCTGCTGCCACAACCGAGGTATCCATCTTTACAGTGAGCGGTTCTGTACACGATAACGGTGGTCTCTGCGGCGGGTTCCCCGCGAGATCACCGTTATCGGCGGCGGGAGAGGTGCCACCCCCCCTCCCGCCGCTCTCCCGCTGCTCTCCCGCGCCCTCCGCCGCTTACCGGAGCCGTCGGTAGCGGCGGAGGAGATCGGGACCTGTCACTGCCGAGGTACTGAGACGAGTGAGGCCAAGATGGCCCCCACCCGTCTCTATACCACGTGACGTCCGGAGCGACGTCGTTATGACGGCTCCGCCCACTTCTCTTAAAGGCACAATTTTTTGTGTCATTTTTTTAAACGACTTTTTTTTTTTTTTTTTTTTGCATTTTAGTGTAAATATGAGATCTGAGGACTTTTTGACCCCAGATCTCATATTTAAGAGGACCTGTCATGTTTTTTTCTATTACAAGAGATGTTTACATTCCTTGTAATAGGAATAAAAGTGATCCAAATTTTTTTTTTTTTTTAAAACAGTGAAAAAATAAATAAAATAAAGTAAAATAAATAATAAAAAAAAAAAAAAAAAATTTTTTTAAAGCGCCCTGTCCCGACGAGCTCGCGCGCAGAAGCAAACGCATACGTGAGTAGCGCCCGCATATGAAAACGGTGGTCAAACCACACATGTGAGGTATTGCCGCGACCGGTAGAGCGAGAGCAATAATTCTAGCCCTAGACCTCCTCTGTAACGCAAAACATGCAACCTGTAGAATTTTTTAAACGTCGCCTATGGAGATTTTTAAGGGTAAAAGTTTGACGCTATTCCACGAGCGGGCGCAATTTTGAAGCGTGACATGTTGGGTATCAATTTACTTGGCGTAACATTATATTTCACAATATAAAAAAAAATTGGGCTAACTTTACTGTTGTCTTATTTTTTTATTCAAAAAAGTGAATTTTTTCCAAAAAAAGTGCGCTTATAAGACCGCTGCGCAAATACGGTGCAAAAAAAAGTATTGCAATGACCGCCATTTTATTCTCTAGGGTGTTAGAAAAAAAACCATATATAATGTTTGGGGGTTCTAAGTAATTTTCTAGCAAAAAAAACTGTTTTAAACATGTAAACACCTAAAATCCAAAACGAGGCTGGTCCTTAACCACTTCAGTACCGGCCCATAGTCATATGACGTCCACAGATGGGATCTCCCATCCTGGGTGGGCGTCATATGACGTCCTGGGAGTCCCGGCCGCCTAGGGGGCGCGCGCGCCGCGTTGCTCGGGACCCAGTGCGTGTGCCCGGCGGCCACGATGTCCGCCGGGCACCCGCGATTGCCCGTTAACCGGGCCGGCATGTGGATCTGTGTGTGTAAACACACAGATCCACAGCCTGTCAGCTCTGAGGAGAGCGATCTGTGTTCCCAGAACAGAGGAACACTGATCGGTCTCCTCCCCTTGAGCGTCCCCTCCTCCTTCAGTTAGTAATCACTCCCTAGGCAACATATTAACCCCTCCCCGCCCCCTAGTGGTTAACCCCTTCCCTGCCTGTCACATTTACACAGTAATCAATGCAATTGTATAGCATTGATCGCTGTATAAATGTGAATGGTCCCAAAAATGTGTCAAAAGTGTCCGATGTGTCCGCCATAATGTCGCAGTCACGAAAAAAAATCGCGATCGCCGCTAAAAAAATAAATATTTTTTTTTTTTTAAAAATGCCATAAATCTATCCCCTATTTTGTAGACGCTATAACTTTTGCGCAAACCAATCAATATACGCTTATTGCGATTTTTTTTTACCAAAAATATGTAGAAGAATACGTATCGGCCGAAACTGAGGAAAAAATTTGTTTTTTTTAAAAAAAATTGGGATATTTATTATAGCAAAAAGTAAAAAATATTGTGTTTTTTTCAAAATTGTCGCTCTTCTTTTGTTTATAGCGCAAAAAATAAAAACCGCAGAGGCGATCAAATACCACCAAAAGAAAGCTCTATTTGTGGTGAAAAAAGGACGTCAATTTTTTTTGGGTACAACGTCGCACGACCGCGCAATTGACGTTTAAAGTGCGACAGCGCTGAAAACTAAAAATTGGCCGGGAAGGAAGGGGGTGAAATTGCCCTGTATTGAACCGGTTAAGTGGTTAAAAAAATTTTTTTTAAAGGGACATAAAAGGGAAAAGGTATAAAACGTCAAAGTCATAATGTAAATGTACTGTGGGTGGTCGGCAAGTGGTTAAGAAACATCTAAAAGGTAATAAATATATATGAAAAAAAAATAAATTAGGCATGATGAGTAGTAAATGGGAGCGCAAAAAAAATTATAATGGGGTTTTCTAAAATTTGACTGCTAAAGTTTAAATATGCTTTAAAGGGGTTGTAAAGGCTCGTGTTTTTTCACCTTAATGCATCCTATGTATTAAGGTGAAAAAACACCTGGCAATGACCGGCCCCCCCAGCCCCCCCGTTTAATTACCTGAGCCCTGGAACTTGACCCGGTGGGGACGCGCTGTCTCTCTGCCCGGGGTTCTCGGCTCTTGATTGGATAGATTGATAGCAGCGCAGCCATTGGCTCCTGCTGCTGTCAATCAAATCCATTGATGCGGGCGCCGGGGGAGGGGGGCGGGGCCAAGTCCTGCATTCGGCCTCTATGGACGCCGAATGCTGGACTCGAGAGCGCGCCCGCAAGGTAACCCCCCTCGGGGGAGCGCTTCTCCAAGGGGGTTATCTAATGTAGGGAGGAGCCGCAAGAGCCGCCGAGGGACCCCAGACATGGATGTTCGGGGCCACTCTGTGCAAAATGAGCTGCACAGTGGAGGTAAGTATGACATGTTTGTTATTTAAAAAATGAATAAAAAATCGATCCTTTAGTATCACTTTAAGCAAGCCCCCAGGGGATGTCCCCCAGTGTGACTCCTTGCAAGCCATACAGGGCAAAGCGCTGTCCTCCCTTTGGAGTGGGAGTGGCTTAGGGACACATGGGATCATCAATTTTTAAAGGAATTCTGGCTAGGAGATCCCCCCCATTTACACCCTCTATTGGTAACTACACCCTATGTTTTCTTAATCGCAACTGTCTACCAACAATTTGATGACATTTGAAATATAAAAATTTAATTCTTTAAACAGCAGACCTATCCCCTGAGGAAGACCGGGACCAAGTAGGTCGAAACGCGTAGGTCAAAACGCGTCGGGAGAGTTATACGACAGACTCTCTAATATGTGATGCTGTATATAGTCTTGTGTTTGCACTTTCTGTATTTGCAATGGTATATCTTCTTACCAGAGCTTATATTTTAACTGCCATATGTCCATGCTATGCCAACTTTTCAATAAAGAATTTTCTTTTAACTTATTAATTCCTTGACATTATTAACCTTGCTGCCTAAACCCCCCCCCCCCCGGGGAAACCTTTCCCATATTATATCTCTTCCAATCTTTCATCCACTTACCTCTGTACAAGTAGACAACACACTAAACAGAGGTATTCCATGCCTCATGCACTCTTTCAAAAGCATCTTCGAAGGTTCAGGCGTATTAAGGCATTTCTCCAAAACATGGTGGACGGTATTTGGGTTGGTCTCCATGTCTGTTTCCCTTATGGGGCATTCAGCGGACCCTTTCCCTTTCAGGGCTAAGGCAATGTGGCTGGCCAAAACAGGGTTCAGATCATTCAGAACATGGAAAACCTGTAAAAGGGAAAGAAGGAAAATGTTCAGAAAAAGTAGCAGAGATGACAAGAGTGAGAAGGTAGGTGGCTGTAGGTAGGGTGCACTTACCTCCTCCTGGCTGTTGGCGTGGACAAGGAGTTGCAACCAGTCTTGATTCTGAGCAAAGTATCTCAGATGTAAGGAAGTTGACGGAATGGAGTGCAGGTGACAAAACTGCACAGCCGTGACCCATAATCCATTGCAATGAGTGCTGGGAAGAGAAAAATGATATCACGCTCTGATTACACGCAGACTAATCCATCATGTCAGGATGGCGACACGCGCCTTACTTAGTCTTCCAGATTATGATATTTATCCCGATGTGGACACTTAGTGAGGAAACTGAACACCATTTTCAACAGGGATGTGCGCGTTTTCCGGTCACGCTACGCCACTTCTGCATTATACACCTAAGGACCCGGCTTTTTCTGGCACTTTTCGTTTTACATGTAACAATCAATTTTTTTTGTTTGCTAGAAAATTTACTTAGAATCCCCAAATATTAAATATTTTTTTTTAAAGCCGAGGCACTTTTTTGCAATTTGCATTTTTTTTATGTCACACGTATTTGCGCAGCGTTTTTTTTTTTGTTTAGGTGGTTGTAAACCCCATTTTATAAAATTTGAACTAACAGAATACTAATCATTTTTATAATAAAAAATGGGACCCATGGCTTAACCTCTCCAATCTCTTTTTCAACCCTGAATAACATTACCAAGTATCGGAGTCCGAAGAACAATATAAGATATGTACATATATATATATATATATATATATATATATATATATATGTAACAATCATAGAGTTTATTAACTTACCAAAAAAAATAAAAAATAAAAATATTATATATATATATATACAGTATATATATATATATATATATATAGATCGATATATCTATATCTCTATCGATCTATATATATATATATATATATATATATATATATATATAATATTTTTATTTTTTATTTTTTTTGGTAAGTTAACAATAAACTCTATGATTGTTTTATATATATATATATATATATATATATATATATCTATCTATATATATATATATATATATATATATATATATATAGATAGATAGATATATATATATATAGATATATATAGATAGATATATATATATATATAGATATATATATATATATATATATATATATATATATATATAGATATGTGTATGTATATATATATATATATATATATATATATATATATATATATATATATATATATATATATATATATATATATAGATCTCTCTCTCTCTCCTTATATATATATCAACAATCACACAATATATTAATATATTTTGATAGTCTTTATATGTAAACTACCTGTATTGTACTTTTAATGGCATATGACAAAAGCTTTTTGTACCACTTTTCTGTACCCAATAAAAATAGTTTGTAAACAAAAAAATAATAATTTTGAACTAAGCACATACAGTGGGGACGGAAAGTATTCAGACCCCCTTAAATTTGTCACTCTGTTATATTGCAGCCATTTGCTAAAATCATTTAAGTTCATTTTTTTCCTCATTAATGTACACACAGCACCCCATATTGTACACACAGCACCCCATAGTGTACACACAGCACCCCATATTGTACACACAGCACCCCATATTGTACACACAGCCCCCCATATTGTACACACAGCCCCCCATATTGTACACACAGCACCCAATATTGACAGAAAAACACAGAATTGTTGACATTTTTGCAGATTTATTAAAAAAGAAAAACTGAAATATCACATGGTCCTAAGTATTCGGACCCTTTGCTCAGTATTTAGTAGAAGCTCCTTTTGATCTAATACAGCCATGAGTCTTTTTGGGAAAGATGCAACAAGTTTTTCACACCTGGATTTAGGGATCCTCTGCCATTCCTCCTTGCAGATCCTCTCCAGTTCTGTCAGGTTGGATGGTAAACGTTGGTGGACGGCCATTTTTAGGTCTCTCCAGAGATGCTCAATTGGGTTTAAGTCAGGGCTCTGGCTGGGCCATTCAAGAACAGTCACGGAGTTGTTGTGAAGCCACTCCTTCGTTATTTTAGCTGTGTGCTTAGGGTCATTGTCTTGTTGGAAGGTAAACCTTCGGCCCAGTCTGAGGTCCTGAGCACTCTGGAGAAGTTTTTCGTCCAGGATATCCCTGTACTTGGCCGCATTCATCTTTACCTCGATTGCCACCACCATGCTTCACTGTTGGGACTGTATTGGACAGGTGATGAGCAGTGCCTGGTTTTCTCCACACATACCGCTTAGAATTAAGGCCAAAAAGTTCTATCTTGGTCTCATCAGACCAGAGAATCTTATTTCTCACCATCTTGGAGTCCTTCAGGTGTTTTTTAGCAAACTCCATGCGAGCTTTCATGTGTCTTGCACTGAGGAGAGGCTTCCGTCGGGCCACTCTGCCATAAAGCCCCGACTGGTGGAGGGCTGCAGTGATGGTTGACTTTCTACAACTTTCTCCCATCTCCCGACTGCATCTCTGGAGCTCAGCCACAGTGATCTTTGGGTTCTTCTTTACCTCTCTCACCAAGGCTCTTCTCCCCCGATAGCTCAGTTTGGCCGGACCGCCAGCTCTAGGAAGGGTTCTGGTCGTCCCAAACGTCTTCCATTTAAGGATTATGGAGGCCACTGTGCTCTTAGGAACCTTAAGTGCAGCAAAACAGTTTTTTGTAACCTTGGCCAGATCTGTGCCTTGCCACAATTCTGTCTCTGAGCTCTTCAGGCAGTTCCTTTGACCTCATGATTCTCATTTGCTCTGACATGCACTGTGAGCTGTAAGGTCTTATATAGACAGGTGTGTGGCTTTCCTAATCAAGTCCAATCAGTATAATCAAACACAGCTGGACTCAAATGAAGGTGTAGAACCATCTCAAGGATGATCAGAAGAAATGGACAGCACCTGAGTTAAATATATGAGTGTCACAGCAAAGGGTCTGATTACTTAGGACCATGTGATATTTCAGTTTTTATAAATCTGCAAAAATGTCAACAATTCTGTGTTTTTCTGTCAATATGGGGTGCTGTGTGTACAATATGGGGTGCTGTGTGTACAATATGGGGGGCTGTGTGTACAATATGGGGTGCTGTGTGTATAATATGGGGTGCTGTGTGTACAATATGGGGTGCTGTGTGTACAATATGGGGTGCTGTGTGTACAATATGGGGGGCTGTGTGTACAATATGGGGTGCTGTGTGTACAATATGGGGTGCTGTGTGTACAATATGGGGTGCTGTGTGTACAATATGGGGGGCTGTGTGTACAATATGGGGTGCTGTGTGTACAATAAGGGGGGCTGTGTGTACAATAAGGGGGGCTGTGTGTACAATATGGGGTGCTGTGTGTACAATATGGGGTGCTGTGTGTACAATATGCAGGGCTGTGTGTACAATATGGGGTGCTGTGTGTACAATATGGGGTGCTGTGTGTACAATATGGGGTGCTGTGTATACAATATGGGGTGCTGTGTGTACAATATGGGGTGCTGTGTGTACAATATGGGGGGCTGTGTGTACAATATGGGGGACTGTGTGTACAATATGGGGTGCTGTGTGTACAATATGGGGGGCTGTGTGTACAATATGGGGGGCTGTGTGTACAATATGGGGTGCTGTGTGTACATTAATGAGGAAAAAAATCAACTTAACCACTTCAGCCCCGCTCACTGTATATATACGTCATTTTTTTGAAGATGGATATCTCGGTAACGGCAGCAGCTGCTGCCACAACCGAGATATCCATCTTTACAGTGAGCGGTTCTGTACACGATAACGGTGGTCTCTGCGGCGGGTTCGCCGCGAGATCACCGTTAACGGCGGCGGGAGAGGTGCCACCCCCCCTCCCGCCGCTCTCCCGCACCCTCCGCCGCTTACCGGAGCCGTCGGTAGCGGCGGAGGCGATCGGGTCCTGTCACTTCCTCGGTATGGAGATGAGTGAGGCCAAGATGGCCCCCACCCGTCTCCATACCATGTGACGGCCGGAGCGACGTCATTAAGACGGCTCCGCCCACTTCTCTTAAAGGCACAATTATTTGTGTCATTTTTTTAAACGACTTTTTTTTTTTTTTTGCATTTTAGTCTAAATATGAGATCTGAGGACTTTTTGACCCCCAGATCTCATATTTAAGAGGACCTGTCATGCTTTTTTCTATTACAAGGAATGTTTACATTCCTTGTAATAGGAATAAAAGTGATCCAAAATTTTTTTTTTTAAAAAACAGTGAAAAAATAAATAAAATAAAGTAAAATAAATAATAAAAAAAAAAAAAAAAATTTTTAAAGCGCCCTGTCCCGACGAGCTCGCGCGCAGAAGCGAACACATACGTGAGTAGCGCCCGCATATGAAAACGGTGGTCAAACCACACATGTGAGGTATCGCCGCGACCGGTAGAGTGAGAGCAATAATTCTAGCCCTAGACCTCCTCTGTAACGCAAAACATGCAATCTGTAGAATTTTTTAAACGTCGCCTATGGAGATTTTTAAGGGTAAAAGTTTGACGCTATTCCACGAGCGGGCGCAATTTTGAAGCGTGACATGATGGGTATCAATTTACTTGGCGTAACATTATATTTCACAATATAAAAAAAATTTGGGCTAACTTTACTGTTGTCCCCCCTTCTCTCCCCCCCCCTCCCTTCCCCCTTTCTCTCCCCACCCCCCTTCACCCCTCCTATTATTTCCCCCGCCTCCCTTTTCCCCTCTCTCTTCTTTTCCTTCCTCCCCCCCCCCCCCATTTCCCCCCCCCCCCGTCTCCCTTCCAATCCCCCACTATCCCTCCTCCTCATTCCCCTTCCCCTCCCCCTCTTCACCCCCCCCCCCTCCCTTTCCACGGCCCCTTTTCCTCACCCGTTTACCCTTCCTCTTACATTACACCTTATGTCTTGTTCATCATCACCTCCTTTTAATTGGTTGGTCACCCTGAAACCTCTATTCCTTACATAATACGATTTCAATTATTGACATCCTTCACACTTTCACCCATCAAAACCCCCCCAGTCACCACCCCTTTTTTATACTCACCTTTTTATATTTCACTTCCCCTTGTATATGGCAATCTGGGTTACCTTAATTTCGATATACATTTATCCTTACTACCCTGTTATCTTGTTAGCTCCCCCAGGCTGCCGTGGGAGATCATTCGCTGGTGTTGGGGCCTTGCGCCTGGGGTCTGCTGGGACCTGGGTAAGCAGATTTGTTCTCCCCCCTCCCCCTCCCCCATTTTTATTATCTATCTGTATATTTTGATGCTGGAACATAAATTGTCTGATCATGTATCTTTATAAATCTTGTATATTTTTAATTGTCAGGTTCAGACTGTTTAGTCAGAAAAACTTATCTCCAGATAACCTCCTGATGAAGCGGATTGTGTCCGCGAAACTAGTCGAGGAATATGATATCTGAGATTTTGTGCTGTACTATATACTATTGAATCCATTGGTGATATGCCTGTACTTTTACTAAATGTTCTTGTATTACCTATGTTCTGTCCGCTGCATCAATAAATGTATTATATTTTATTATTGTCGTTACTTGCTCTGATGGTTATCCCTAATTACTGTACCGTAATAGTCCAATATGCTCCATTTCTGGTCGCCTGACTGGGGATCAGGCTTCCAACCGCTTGTTTGATATTGATTTCTGGATGATGGTACATATGCACTCTTGCTACCTTCATATTTTACTTTAGAGAGGCCTTGCCTTAATCGTATACATTGGGTGGATAACACACCCGTCCTTTTGTCGAGTGGGACATCTGGGTAGCCTGTCTTAGTGGAAGGGCCCCCAATGCCCCCCACCATGCGGACCCCATTTGTTCCACCCTTCAATTTTAATCAACCCCCACTGACACACAATTTTGTGTGTCTTTGGGGGGGCCTCTAGTATATGTAATTCTACCCCTTTATATTAATATGGCTAATTTTCAGCCCCGATGCAACCCTCCGAGACAGATGCCCATTAGGTCGGCCAGACACCCTTACCCTGGCTACCCGCCCTCTATCCACATGGTTTTACCCAATCATGTGGTATTGTCTTTGGCCCTCCTTAACTTATATGCATATTATGCAATTAGGTGTCACGGGTTTATGTCTCTGTGGGATCACTGCACCGGTCTCTAGGGTATTACCATCCCTAGTTTACCTCAATAAAGCCTTATCAATTGTTTCCAATTTTGCTTCTATCTCTATTAAGCTTGATTTATCCTATATTGTTGTTTTCACAATTGTTTTACGGAGACCACTGCTTCCCCACTCCTGGTCCTGGCTTCAGGCGCCGGCGCGGGCCCCTCCCCCTGTGCTCTCCCGCGGCGGCCTGGTGAGGTCCCTGGTGGAGGGATCGGCCTCTTATACGGGACCGCCCCCTCCTCTTGCACCGGCCTTGGCTGGGACGGTGTCCCTTTGGCCTTGCGGCCGATGCGCATGCGTGCGCGCGCGATCCATTCGCGCGCGCGCCGTGTGGAACCTCTGACCCTGTGACGTCATGCGCTGACGTCCCACCGACGCACGGCGCAGCGTCGCAGGGTTGGGAGCTATTTATGGCAGGCTATGCCTGCTAGCCGGACGGTTCGGTCTGCTACCCTGGGTGCCTTTACCTCAGCCAGTACTAGTACAAGTAAGTACCTACCCACCCCTTTACTTAAGTCCCATACCCCTGGGCACTATCATCATGTATCTCTAAACTACTCTAATTTACCTTGCAGCTGGCCTAGGCTTAGGTTTACTTGCCTTGGTTTATGGTTGCCCATCGCTCGCAGTCCTCATTATCACCTCTTCCTTTACCTTATCATGGAACCAGTCTCTAGCAGGGTGTCCCCTTCGGGAACCCCTCCATGTTTTTACTATTATCAGGTACTTTTTGCCCCCTATTTACCCCTATGTTCACAATTCGCATCTCCCTCCTCACTTTCCCCTTCCCCCCTTCCCTCCCCCCTCTTACCCTCCACCCCACCCTCCTCCTTCCCTCCCCCCTTCTCTCCCCCCCCCTCCCTTCCCCCTTTCTCTCCCCACCCCCCTTCACCCCTCCTATTATTTCCCCCGCCTCCCTTTTCCCCTCTCTCTTCTTTTCCTTCCTCCCCCCCCCCCATTTTTCCCCCCCCCGTCTCCCTTCCAATCCCCCACTATCCCTCCTCCTCATTCCCCTTCCCCTCCCCCTCTTCACCCCCCCCCCTCCCTTTCCACGGCCCCTTTTCCTCACCCGTTTACCCTTCCTCTTACATTACACCTTATGTCTTGTTCATCATCACCTCCTTTTAATTGGTTGGTCACCCTGAAACCTCTATTCCTTACATAATACGATTTCAATTATTGACATCCTTCACACTTTCACCCATCAAAACCCCCCCAGTCACCACCCCTTTTTTATACTCACCTTTTTATATTTCACTTCCCCTTGTATATGGCAATCTGGGTTACCTTAATTTCGATATACATTTATCCTTACTACCCTGTTATCTTGTTAGCTCCCCCAGGCTGCCGTGGGAGATCATTCGCTGGTGTTGGGGCCTTGCGCCTGGGGTCTGCTGGGACCTGGGTAAGCAGATTTGTTCTCCCCCCTCCCCCTCCCCCATTTTTATTATCTATCTGTATATTTTGATGCTGGAACATAAATTGTCTGATCATGTATCTTTATAAATCTTGTATATTTTTAATTGTCAGGTTCAGACTGTTTAGTCAGAAAAACTTATCTCCAGATAACCTCCTGATGAAGCGGATTGTGTCCGCGAAACTAGTCGAGGAATATGATATCTGAGATTTTGTGCTGTACTATATACTATTGAATCCATTGGTGATATGCCTGTACTTTTACTAAATGTTCTTGTATTACCTATGTTCTGTCCGCTGCATCAATAAATGTATTATATTTTATTATTGTCGTTACTTGCTCTGATGGTTATCCCTAATTACTGTACCGTAATAGTCCAATATGCTCCATTTCTGGTCGCCTGACTGGGGATCAGGCTTCCAACCGCTTGTTTGATATTGATTTCTGGATGATGGTACATATGCACTCTTGCTACCTTCATATTTTACTTTAGAGAGGCCTTGCCTTAATCGTATACATTGGGTGGATAACACACCCGTCCTTTTGTCGAGTGGGACATCTGGGTAGCCTGTCTTAGTGGAAGGGCCCCCAATGCCCCCCACCATGCGGACCCCATTTGTTCCACCCTTCAATTTTAATCAACCCCCACTGACACACAATTTTGTGTGTCTTTGGGGGGGCCTCTAGTATATGTAATTCTACCCCTTTATATTAATATGGCTAATTTTCAGCCCCGATGCAACCCTCCGAGACAGATGCCCATTAGGTCGGCCAGACACCCTTACCCTGGCTACCCGCCCTCTATCCACATGGTTTTACCCAATCATGTGGTATTGTCTTTGGCCCTCCTTAACTTATATGCATATTATGCAATTAGGTGTCACGGGTTTATGTCTCTGTGGGATCACTGCACCGGTCTCTAGGGTATTACCATCCCTAGTTTACCTCAATAAAGCCTTATCAATTGTTTCCAATTTTGCTTCTATCTCTATTAAGCTTGATTTATCCTATATTGTTGTTTTCACAATTGTTTTACGGAGACCACTGCTTCCCCACTCCTGGTCCTGGCTTCAGGCGCCGGCGCGGGCCCCTCCCCCTGTGCTCTCCCGCGGCGGCCTGGTGAGGTCCCTGGTGGAGGGATCGGCCTCTTATACGGGACCGCCCCCTCCTCTTGCACCGGCCTTGGCTGGGACGGTGTCCCTTTGGCCTTGCGGCCGATGCGCATGCGTGCGCGCGCGATCCATTCGCGCGCGCGCCGTGTGGAACCTCTGACCCTGTGACGTCATGCGCTGACGTCCCACCGACGCACGGCGCAGCGTCGCAGGGTTGGGAGCTATTTATGGCAGGCTATGCCTGCTAGCCGGACGGTTCGGTCTGCTACCCTGGGTGCCTTTACCTCAGCCAGTACTAGTACAAGTAAGTACCTACCCACCCCTTTACTTAAGTCCCATACCCCTGGGCACTATCATCATGTATCTCTAAACTACTCTAATTTACCTTGCAGCTGGCCTAGGCTTAGGTTTACTTGCCTTGGTTTATGGTTGCCCATCGCTCGCAGTCCTCATTATCACCTCTTCCTTTACCTTATCATGGAACCAGTCTCTAGCAGGGTGTCCCCTTCGGGAACCCCTCCATGTTTTTACTATTATCAGGTACTTTTTGCCCCCTATTTACCCCTATGTTCACAATTCGCATCTCCCTCCTCACTTTCCCCTTCCCCCCTTCCCTCCCCCCCCTTCCCTCCCCCCTCTTACCCTCCACCCCACCCTCCTCCTTCCCTCCCCCCTTCTCTCCCCCCCCCTCCCTTCCCCCTTTCTCTCCCCACCCCCCTTCACCCCTCCTATTATTTCCCCCGCCTCCCTTTTCCCCTCTCTCTTCTTTTCCTTCCTCCCCCCCCCCCATTTTTCCCCCCCCCGTCTCCCTTCCAATCCCCCACTATCCCTCCTCCTCATTCCCCTTCCCCTCCCCCTCTTCACCCCCCCCCCTCCCTTTCCACGGCCCCTTTTCCTCACCCGTTTACCCTTCCTCTTACATTACACCTTATGTCTTGTTCATCATCACCTCCTTTTAATTGGTTGGTCACCCTGAAACCTCTATTCCTTACATAATACGATTTCAATTATTGACATCCTTCACACTTTCACCCATCAAAACCCCCCCAGTCACCACCCCTTTTTTATACTCACCTTTTTATATTTCACTTCCCCTTGTATATGGCAATCTGGGTTACCTTAATTTCGATATACATTTATCCTTACTACCCTGTTATCTTGTTAGCTCCCCCAGGCTGCCGTGGGAGATCATTCGCTGGTGTTGGGGCCTTGCGCCTGGGGTCTGCTGGGACCTGGGTAAGCAGATTTGTTCTCCCCCCTCCCCCTCCCCCATTTTTATTATCTATCTGTATATTTTGATGCTGGAACATAAATTGTCTGATCATGTATCTTTATAAATCTTGTATATTTTTAATTGTCAGGTTCAGACTGTTTAGTCAGAAAAACTTATCTCCAGATAACCTCCTGATGAAGCGGATTGTGTCCGCGAAACTAGTCGAGGAATATGATATCTGAGATTTTGTGCTGTACTATATACTATTGAATCCATTGGTGATATGCCTGTACTTTTACTAAATGTTCTTGTATTACCTATGTTCTGTCCGCTGCATCAATAAATGTATTATATTTTATTATTGTCGTTACTTGCTCTGATGGTTATCCCTAATTACTGTACCGTAATAGTCCAATATGCTCCATTTCTGGTCGCCTGACTGGGGATCAGGCTTCCAACCGCTTGTTTGATATTGATTTCTGGATGATGGTACATATGCACTCTTGCTACCTTCATATTTTACTTTAGAGAGGCCTTGCCTTAATCGTATACATTGGGTGGATAACACACCCGTCCTTTTGTCGAGTGGGACATCTGGGTAGCCTGTCTTAGTGGAAGGGCCCCCAATGCCCCCCACCATGCGGACCCCATTTGTTCCACCCTTCAATTTTAATCAACCCCCACTGACACACAATTTTGTGTGTCTTTGGGGGGGCCTCTAGTATATGTAATTCTACCCCTTTATATTAATATGGCTAATTTTCAGCCCCGATGCAACCCTCCGAGACAGATGCCCATTAGGTCGGCCAGACACCCTTACCCTGGCTACCCGCCCTCTATCCACATGGTTTTACCCAATCATGTGGTATTGTCTTTGGCCCTCCTTAACTTATATGCATATTATGCAATTAGGTGTCACGGGTTTATGTCTCTGTGGGATCACTGCACCGGTCTCTAGGGTATTACCATCCCTAGTTTACCTCAATAAAGCCTTATCAATTGTTTCCAATTTTGCTTCTATCTCTATTAAGCTTGATTTATCCTATATTGTTGTTTTCACAATTGTTTTACGGAGACCACTGCTTCCCCACTCCTGGTCCTGGCTTCAGGCGCCGGCGCGGGCCCCTCCCCCTGTGCTCTCCCGCGGCGGCCTGGTGAGGTCCCTGGTGGAGGGATCGGCCTCTTATACGGGACCGCCCCCTCCTCTTGCACCGGCCTTGGCTGGGACGGTGTCCCTTTGGCCTTGCGGCCGATGCGCATGCGTGCGCGCGCGATCCATTCGCGCGCGCGCCGTGTGGAACCTCTGACCCTGTGACGTCATGCGCTGACGTCCCACCGACGCACGGCGCAGCGTCGCAGGGTTGGGAGCTATTTATGGCAGGCTATGCCTGCTAGCCGGACGGTTCGGTCTGCTACCCTGGGTGCCTTTACCTCAGCCAGTACTAGTACAAGTAAGTACCTACCCACCCCTTTACTTAAGTCCCATACCCCTGGGCACTATCATCATGTATCTCTAAACTACTCTAATTTACCTTGCAGCTGGCCTAGGCTTCGGTTTACTTGCCTTGGTTTATGGTTGCCCATCGCTCGCAGTCCTCATTATCACCTCTTCCTTTACCTTATCATGGAACCAGTCTCTAGCAGGGTGTCCCCTTCGGGAACCCCTCCATGTTTTTACTATTATCAGGTACTTTTTGCCCCCTATTTACCCCTATGTTCACAATTCGCATCTCCCTCCTCACTTTCCCCTTCCCCCCTTCCCTCCCCCCTCTTACCCTCCACCCCACCCTCCTCCTTCCCTCCCCCCTTCTCTCCCCCCCCCCTCCCTTCCCCCTTTCTCTCCCCACCCCCCTTCACCCCTCCAATTATTTCCCCCGCCTCCCTTTTCCCCTCTCTCTTCTTTTCCTTCCTCCCCCCCCCCCCATTTTTCCCCCCCCCGTCTCCCTTCCAATCCCCCACTATCCCTCCTCCTCATTCCCCTTCCCCTCCCCCTCTTCACCCCCCCCCCTCCCTTTCCACGGCCCCTTTTCCTCACCCGTTTACCCTTCCTCTTACATTACACCTTATGTCTTGTTCATCATCACCTCCTTTTAATTGGTTGGTCACCCTGAAACCTCTATTCCTTACATAATACGATTTCAATTATTGACATCCTTCACACTTTCACCCATCAAAACCCCCCCAGTCACCACCCCTTTTTTATACTCACCTTTTTATATTTCACTTCCCCTTGTATATGGCAATCTGGGTTACCTTAATTTCGATATACATTTATCCTTACTACCCTGTTATCTTGTTAGCTCCCCCAGGCTGCCGTGGGAGATCATTCGCTGGTGTTGGGGCCTTGCGCCTGGGGTCTGCTGGGACCTGGGTAAGCAGATTTGTTCTCCCCCCTCCCCCTCCCCCATTTTTATTATCTATCTGTATATTTTGATGCTGGAACATAAATTGTCTGATCATGTATCTTTATAAATCTTGTATATTTTTAATTGTCAGGTTCAGACTGTTTAGTCAGAAAAACTTATCTCCAGATAACCTCCTGATGAAGCGGATTGTGTCCGCGAAACTAGTCGAGGAATATGATATCTGAGATTTTGTGCTGTACTATATACTATTGAATCCATTGGTGATATGCCTGTACTTTTACTAAATGTTCTTGTATTACCTATGTTCTGTCCGCTGCATCAATAAATGTATTATATTTTATTATTGTCGTTACTTGCTCTGATGGTTATCCCTAATTACTGTACCGTAATAGTCCAATATGCTCCATTTCTGGTCGCCTGACTGGGGATCAGGCTTCCAACCGCTTGTTTGATATTGATTTCTGGATGATGGTACATATGCACTCTTGCTACCTTCATATTTTACTTTAGAGAGGCCTTGCCTTAATCGTTTACTGTTGTCTTATTTTTTTTTTCAAAAAAGTGAATTTTTTCCAAAAAAAGTGCGCTTAGAAGACCGCTGCGCAAATACGCTGCAAAAAAAAGTTTTGCAATGACCGCTATTGTATTCTCTAGGGTGTTAGAAAAAAAACAATATATAATGTTTGGGGGTTCTAAGTAATTTTCTAGCAAAAAAACTGTTTTAAACTTGTAAACACCTAAAATCCAAAACGAGGCTGGTCTTAAAGTGGTTAAATGATTTTAGCAAATGGCTGCAATATAACAAAGAGTGAAAAATTTAAGGGGGTCTGAATACTTTCCATCCCCACTGTACACTCACCGGCCACTTTATAAGGTACAATTAGGTTCAATTGCTCAGTAACACAAATTGCTAATCAGCCAATCACGTGGCAGCAAATCAATGCATTTAGGCATCTGGACGTTCAATCCGAGCATCGGAATGGGGAAGAAAAGGGGATTTAAGTGACTTTGAACGTGGCATGTTTGTTGGTGGCAGACGGGCTGGTTTGAGTATTTCTGGGATTTTCACACACAACCATCTCTCTGGTTTACAGAGAATTGGGGGGGAAAAAAAAAAAGAAAATATCCAGATCGCCCCCTAGTGTTAACCCCTTCCCTGCCAGTGCCATTTTTACATTGATCAGGGCATTTTTATAGCACTGATCAATGTAATAATATCACTGGTCCCCAAAAAGTGCCATTTGGGGTCAGATTTGTCCACCGCAATGTCGCAGTCCCGCTAAAAATAGCAGATCGCCTCCATTACTAGTAGAAACAATAAAAAAAAAAAAGTCCTTAAATCTATTCCATAGTTTGTAGATGCGATAAGTTTTGTGCAAACCAATCAATAGACGCTTAATGCAATTTTTTTTTACCAAAAGTATGTAGAAGAATATATATCGGCCTAAACTGATGAATATATTTGTTTTTTATATATTTTTTTGGATATGTATTTTAGCAAAATGTAAAAAAAAAAAAAAAATGATGTCTTTCAAAATTAAACAAACAAAAATCTTTGTTTGTTTATAGCGCAAAAAATAAAACCCGCAGAGGTGATCAAATGCCACCAAAAGAAAGCTCTATTTGTGGGGGGAAAAAAAGACGTCATTTTTGTTTGGGTTTAATGTCGCACGACCGCGCAATTGTCAGTTATAGTGACGCAGTGCCGTATCACAAAAAAATGGCCTGGTCAGGAAGGGGGTAAATCCTTCCGGGGCTGACGTGGTTAAACACAATTTTGGGGGGAAAAAAATACACTTTTTTTGAATTTTAATGCAAAAAAACCCAAACACAATACATAACCTGACTTTTTTGGTAAAACATAAAAGACGATATTACGCCGAGTAAATAGATACCAAACATGTTACGCTTTCAAACTGTGCACACCCGTGCAGCGGCGACAAACGGCATACATTTTTCTATCTATAGGTGACGCTTTAAAAGCCCTTACAGGTTATCACTTTGGCTTTACAGAGGAGGTCTGGTGCTAAAATGACTTCCCATGATCTGGCGTTCGCGGTGATACCTCACATGTGTAGGACAACTGCTGTTTGTGAGGTCAACGCATGCCTTTGTGGGCAAGCATGGCTGGGGGGGGGGGGCACTTTATTTTTTTAATTATTAATTTATTTATTTCACTGTTGCTCCTTGTGACAGAAACAGGGGAGATCCGGGGTCATTAAGACCCCAAATCCCTCATCTGCCTTGTTTACACGGGAAGATCCCCGTTCTGTCACTGCGGGGAACAATCGCGGGTGACCGGCAGACATCAAGTCTGCCCAACCCGCTGATTGGCTCCCCTGCTGGCCAGTGGGCGTGAGCAGACACGCCCTTGGCGCCGCGCACGCGCCCCCCCATAAAGTAGAGTTCCTGAGCCGACATACAATGACTACAAATTATTCTAACACAATGAATATATTGAAAGTGGGCTGCTGATTGGAACACCTGTGTGAAAGGGGCCTCAGCCTGGAATTCTACTTTAGATACAGTGCCTTGCAAAAGTATTCACCCCCCTTGGCAATTTTCGTGTTTTGTTGCCTCGCAGCCTGGAATTAACATGGATTGTTTGAGGATTTGCATCATTTAATTTACAGAACATGCCCACAACTTTGAAGATGTTTTTTTTTTTTTTTTATTGTGGAGCAAACAACAAATAGGACAAAATAACAGAAAAAGTCAATGTGCATAACTATTCACCCCCCTAAAGTCAATACTTTGTAGAGCCACCTCTTGCAGCTATCACAGCTCCAAGTCGCTTTGGATAAGTCTCTATGATCTTGCCACATCTTATCACTGGGATTTTTGCCCATTCCTCCTTGCAAAACTGCTCCAGCTCCTTCAAGTTGGATGGTTTGCGCTTGTGAACAGCAATCTTTAAGTCTGACCACAGATTTTCTATTGGATTGAGGTCTGGGCTTTGACTAGGCCATTCCAACACATTTACATGTTTCCCCTTAAACCACTCAAGTGTTGCTTTAGCAGTGTGTTTGGGGTCATTGTCCTGCTGGAAGGTGAACCTCCGTCCTAGCCTCAAATCACACACAGAGTGCTACAGGTTTTGCTCAAGAATATCTCTGTATTTAGCACCGTCCATCTTTCCCTCAACTCTGACCAGTTTCCCAGTCCCGACTGCTGAAAAACATCCCCACAGCATGACGCTGCCACCACCATGCTTCACAGTGGGGATGGTGTTCTTTGGGTGATGTGATGTGTTGGGTTTGCGCCAGACATAGCGTTTTCATGATGGCCAAACATTTTAGTCTCATCAGTTCAGAGCACCTTCCTCCATACATTTTGGGAGTCTCCCACATGCCTTTTCGCAAACCCAAAACGTGCCATTTTGTTTTTTGCTGAAAGTAATGTCTTTCTTCTGGCCGCTCTGCCATAAAGCCCAACTCAATAGAGCGTACGGCTTATTGTCATCCTATGTACAGATACTCCAGTCTCAGCTGTGGAACTCTGCAGCTTCTCCAGGGTTACCTTAGGTCTCTGTGCTGCCTCTCTGATTAATGCCCTCCTTTGCCCGGTCCCTGAGTTTTTGTGTGCGGCCGTCTCTTGGCAGATTTGCTGTTGTGCCATGTTCTTACCATTTGGTTATGATAGATTTGATGGTGCTCCTAGGGATCATCAAAGATTTGCAATTTTTTTTATAACCTAACCCTGACTTGTACTTCTCAACAACATTGTCCCTTACTTGTTTGGAGAGTTCCTTGGTCATCATGGCAGTGTTTGGTTAGTGGTGCTTCTTGCTTAGGTGTTGCCGCCTCTGGGGCCTTTCACAAAGGTGTGTCTATGTAATGACAGGTCATGTGACACTTAGATTGCACACAGGTGGACATCATTTCACTAATTATGTGACTTCTGAGGGTAGTTGGTTGCAACAGAGCTTTTTATGGGCTTCATAACAAAGGGGGTGAATACATACACACATGCCAATTATCCGTTTTTTATTTCTGAAAATTAGTTTTATGTATATATTTTTCTAATTTTACTTCATCAACTTAGACTATTTTGTGTTCTGATCCATCACATATAATTCAGATTTTAAAAAAATGAACTAAAGGCTGTAATGTAACAAAATAGGTAAAAAGCCAAGGGGGTGAATACTTTTGCAAGGCACTGTACTTCGAAAAAATGAGGTCACACCACACTTCCAGCCTGCCGGTGTTTTTATTTTGCTTTGTGACCACCTAGCCAATGTCCGACGTTACCTACCTGTCCTCTTTTTCCAGATCCACAGCCACTACCTCCTCCAAGCTCGTTAGAAGATCTTTAGCAGCCTCGGTCTCGTTGTCCACTAACTTTAATAATCTCTGACCTGTAACAAAAAATATAGGAAAGCATGGCAGGAAGACATAACCATAATAGTAATATACACTATATTGTCAAAAGCATTGGGACAGTCTTTATATCTATTTCCCTAGGATTACTCAATTGGGCCACTTGTCCCATTTTTTTGGGATGGCGGCCCCACTTATAAAGCTTGCGGTGGTAATGCCGAAGCATTACTGGCCAAAATGAACATGTACTTCTGAAGCCCCATTTTGGCCAGTAATGCTCCTTATTTGACAAAGATCACTTTCCAGGAGCATTCTGGTGGAGGCCCACTT
Source organism: Lithobates septentrionalis (assembly GCA_037952835.1). Lineage (NCBI taxonomy): Eukaryota > Metazoa > Chordata > Amphibia > Anura > Ranidae > Lithobates > Lithobates septentrionalis. The sequence goes on along the minus strand of JBBDGP010004330.1, from coordinate 282,075 downwards.
AGTTGTAGAGGCTGCTGAGGTTCAGCCGTCAGGCTGCATTCACACCTGAGCGTTTTCAGCTCGTAAAACGCCTGAAAAACGCTCAACAAGCAAATTCCCATTCATTTCAACGGCACATCTGAGTGTTTTGTCTCCTGAAGCAAGACGCCTGAAAAATGCCCCAAGCTCAAAAAAGAACATACTGTATATACTCGAGCATAAGCCGACCCGAATATAAGCTGAGGCACCAAATTTTACCACAAAAAACTGGGAAAACTTATTGACTCGAGTATAAGCCTAGGGTGAGAAATCCGCAGCTACTGTAAGTGGAAAAGAGGGTCAACAATGCCCATTTGCAGCCTCACTGTGCCCATTTGCAGCTATAAGTCCCCCGAACTTCAAACTTGGTAGTTAAGGGTTCCTAGATGCCCCCCTAGCTGCAGCCACAATTTGGGGTCTCTGGACCCAAAGGGTCCCGAAATGACATTGCTGCAGATGGACACAGTTGACCAAATTTGGGGCCTTGTATCTCGGGGGGCCACTTGGCGCTAGAAACCCCAAATTTGGTGTGCAGCCCCTGTGGAATGAGCACTACAACATATCCAAAGCTGGGGTTCCTACCATCAAGTGGCCCCGGGATACAGGACCCCAAAGTCGGTTCAGAAAATGTCAAGCCCTTTTCTGCAGCAGAGTATGACATTTTCCGAACTGACTTTGGGGCCCCGTATCTCAGGACCACTTGTTGGGCCACTAGGAACCCCAGCTTTGGATAGGTTGTAGTGCTAGTTCCACTGGGTTAGCACACCAAATGTGGGGTTCCTAGGACCAAGTGGCCCCGAGATACGGTGCCCCAAAGTCTGTTCGGAAAATGTCATTCTCTGCTGCAGAAAAGTGATTGACTCGAGTAAAAGCCGAGGGGGGCATTCTCAGCACAAAAAAATGTGCTGAAAAACTCGGCTTATACTCGAGTATATATGGTAGTTACATAGTTAGGTTAAAAAAAGACACAAGTCTTCTTTGAGGCAGATTACAGGCATTTTTCTGCCTTTTACATTGGTGATCTGAACAAAATCGCGGCAAAAAACACGGTAAAAACGTACGACTTTGAAACGCTCAGGTGTGAATGCAGCTTTAAGCTCCACCAATGCTCCCTGACAGATAAAAGATTTGAGTCTATCCTTTTTTTGGATGACCACATTGCTAAGCAGCAAATCCCCAATGTAATCTACAGTATATTACCAAAAGTATTGGGACGCCTGCCTTTACACACACATGAACTTTAATGGCATCCCAGTCTTAGTCCGGAGGGTTCAATATTGAGTTGGCCCACCCTTTGCAGCTATAACAGCTTCAACTCTTCTGGGAAGGCCGTCCACAAGGTTTAGGAGTGTGTCTATGGGAATGTTTGACCATTCTTCCAGAAGAGCATTTGTGAGGTCAGGCACTGATGTTGGAGGAGAAGGTCTGGTTCGCAGTCTCCGCTCTAATTCATCCCAAAGGTGTTCTATCGGGTTGAGGTCAGGACTCTGTGCAGGCCATTTAAGTTCCTCCACCCCAAACTCTCTCATCCATGTCTTTATGGACCTTGCTTTGTGCACTGGTCCAAATCATTTGGTGGAGGGGGGATTATGGTGGGGGGTTGTTTTTCAGGGGTTGGGCTTGGCCCCTTAGTTCCAGTGAAGGGAACTCTTAAGGCGTCAGCATACCAAGACACTTTGGACAATTTCATGCTCCCAACTTTGTGGGAAGAGTTTGGGGACGGCCCCCTCTTATTCCAACATGACTGCGCACCAGTGCACAAAGCAAGGTCACCTATGGATTTTACTATCCATGGGAGACGCTTTAAAAGCCTTTACAGGTTACCATTTAAGATTTACAGAGGAGGTCTGGTGCTAGACTTACTGCCAATGATCTGACGTTTGTGGCGATACCTCACGTGTGTGGGACGATCGCTGCTTGCGTGCATGTGGGACCGACGCGCAGGTTCGCCTCTGCGCATGATCACACCACACGAGGGGGGAGGGGCCTTTTTTTTTTCTTCCTAATTTATTTCATTTTATTTTTACACTGTCGTTTTTTTATCACTTTTATTGCTGTCACAAGGAATGTAAACATCCCTTGTGACAGCAACAGGCAGTGACAGGGTACTCTTTATGGAGAGATCTGGGGGTCTCCAAGACCCCAAATCCCTCCTCTGCCCTTAAAAGCATTCAAAACACCAAGATCTGCGTTTTTGAATGCTTTTTGATTTTTAAAAATGGCGCCGTTGGCATCCGAGTAAAAAACTGGAAGTGATGTCATGTCATTGCTTCCGGGTTACTATAGCGGAATGCTGATCAAAGCCGATCCGGGTTTTCTTTGGCTGTCTGGCCAGCCAGTGGATGCGCCGGCTAATCGCTTGGGTCTCCCAGTGGGGCGGGAGAGTCCAAGAGAGGTGGAGGATGGGGGGGGGGGGGGAGAGGACACAAAATTTATCGCAACAGAGGGACATTACAGGGGCCACAAAAAATACACCATTGTGAGGGAGAATACCTAATTCCTGTGTGTAGGATTTGTGTTCGGATTCCTCCAGGTTGGATGTAGCGTGCTTCAGGATAACGTTGGCCACATTGACGTCCACCCGTAACTTGTGACTACTCACTCCAAGCAGCTCAAGAAAGCAAACGCAGGAAGAGACGATGGAGGGAACGCTAAAAGAGGACAGCGCCAGCACATAGACGTCTGCAGCAGCCTGCCGGATTCTGGGAAATCAAACGGGGAAAATCGTTATGAAAGAGGAATGTGGAAGATGTAATCATGTACAGAGAAAGATACGACCAGAGCAACGGGAAGACGGGAGAATTCACCGAAACCCCCAATCCCCTATAAAGGGCATTGCAAAGGGCCTCAAAGGATCCCAAATGTGCTGCCTCCCAGAGAACTGGCGCATTAGTGTCGTCCGAGACCAGCCAGTTATGTGCATGAGTGAGCATTGCCGCTAAATAGTATGTGTGGAAGTCTGGGCCTATGTAAGATTTTCTTACTGAATCTGCCCCCCTTTTACATTACCCCCTACAGCACTGCCCCCCCCCCCCTCTTACATCACAGAACCCCCCCCCCCCGTAGTAGTGTGCTCTACCCTCTTCTCGTCATCCTCCCCACAGAGAAGCCACCTTTCACAACACCCCCCCCCAATAGCACTGCCCCCCAATCCCCCCAGCACTGCCCCCCCTTTACATCTTCCCCCATAGAACTGCCCCCCCCCCCCCCTTATATCTTCCCTCCACCACAGCACTGCCAACCATATCACACCCTCCCCCCCCCACAGTAGTATGCTCTGCCCTCTTGACATTGGACAGAGGGTGGGAGCTGCTGGGTTGACATTTTTATATTAACCCCAAGTGATAGGACCGCTCCGTGTCTTAGCAACTAATCATCACTTGAAAAGTTGACCCCGGCAGCTCCTGCCCTCCGTCCAATGCTGTGCCGTGCCACCTGCACTGTCCTGCCTTCCGCTCTGCTGTGCTAATAACAGCAATAGTGGGTGGGGGGTGGGGGGAAGAAGTGGCTCCAAAATGGTGCAACCGCGGGTCCGGACTGGACGATCCACCATTTAGGGATGCCTGGCCTACAGGGAAGTCCATGGAAGTGGCACAATCAACCAGGTATTCAGCAGAAATGAAAATAATGAAGGCTGGAAAGATTCAGCCCATAGGTAGAGGTGATAACTGTAAATAAATTAGCACACAGAAAATGTTTGCATGTCCTCTCTATGTAATGGAGAGGAGGATGGGGAAAGTTGTTAGTTGTCTGCCATACAGTGCATCCGGATAGTATTCACAGCTCTTCACTTTTTCCACATTTTTTTTACGTTACAGCCTTATTCCAATAATGACAACGTGAAAGAACAATGTTTGTTTGAAATCTTTGCATATTTATTAAGAGTAAAAAAAATCCTATGTACATAAGTATCACAGGCTCCTCCCATGTACATAAGTATCACAGGCTCCTCCCATGTACATAAGTATCACAGGCTCCTCCCATGTACATAAGTATCACAGGCTCCTCCCATGTACATAAGTATCACAGACTCCTCCCATGTACATAAGCATCACAGGCTCCTCCCATGTACATAAGTATCACAGGCTCCTCCCATGTACATAAGTATCACAGGCTCCTCCCATGTACATAAGTATCACAGGCTCCTCCCATGTACATAAGTATCACAGCCTTTGCTCAATACTTTGGTGAAGCTCCTTTGGCACCAATTACAGCCTCGAGTCTTTTTAAATATGATGCTACAAGCTTGGCACACCTATTTCTGGGCAGTTTCTCCCATTCTTCTTTGCAGGACCTCTCAAGCGCCATTAGGTTGGATGGGGAACGTCGGTGCACAGCCATTTTCAGATCTCTCCAGAGATGTTCAATAAGGTCCAAGTCTGGGCTCTGGCTGGGCCACTCAAGGACATTCACAGAGTTGTCCCGTAGCCACTCCTTTGTTATCTTGGCTGTGTGATTAGGGTTGTTGTCCTGTTGCAAGATGAACCTTCGCCCCAGTCTGAGGTCCAGAGCGCTCTGGAGCAGGCTTTAATCAAGGATGTCTCTGTACATTACTGCATTCATCTTTCCCTCAATCCTGACTAGTCTCCCAGTTCCTGCCGCTGAAAAACATCCCCACAGCATGATGCTGCCACCACCATGCTTCACTGTAGGGATGGTATTGACCAGGTGATGAGCGGTGCCTGGTTTCCTCCAGACATGACACTTGCCATTCAGGCCAAAGAGTTCAATCTTTGTTTCATCAGACCAGAGAATTTTGTTTCTCATGGTCTGAGAATCCTTCAGGTGCCTTTTGGCAACTCCAGGCGGGCTGTCATGTGCCTTTTACTAAGGAGTGACTTCCATCTGGCCACTCTACCATACAGGCCTGATTGGTGGAGTGCTGCAGAGATGGTTGTTCTTCTGGAAAGTTCTCCTCTCTCCACAGAGAAAGGCTGGAGCTCTGTCAGAGTGACCATCGGGGTCTTGGTCACCTCCCTGACTAAGGCCCTTCTCCCCCGATCGCTCAGTTTGGCCGGGCGGCCCGCTCTAGGAAGAGTTCTGGTGGTTTCCAAACTTCTTCCATTTATGGATGATGAAGGCCACTGTGCTCATTGGGACCTTCAATGCTGCAGAAATGTTTCTGTACCCTTCCCCCGATCTGTGCCTCCATACAATCCTGTCTCTACAGGTCTACAGACAATTCCTTGGACTTCATGGCTTGGTTTGTGCTCTGACATGCACTGTTAACTGTGGAACCTTATATAGACAGGTATAAAAGATATATATAGGGAGTGGCGCTGTGCATAGGGGAATTATTGGCGTATATTGATTGTCTAATAATTATGATGAATGTGTCTATAAGGCATAGTATAGAGAACGAAAAAAACGGTTAAGATTTGGATACAATATGCATATCCCACATGGGAATCGGTAGGTGCTGATAAAAAGTATGGATACAAGTAGGTGTCCAGTACAACCTTAATCCCTATAAACAAATTGAACACTAGTGATCTCTAATGGTGTGATATAATGTGCATGATAGGTGCCAAAAAATCAGGTGCAATCCAATTGAGTGTTCCAGCACCTGCTGGGATAAACTACAAGTGATGTATGAAGGAGGGGGTATCCACAACCCTCTAAGGTGCAGTGCTGAGAAAAAAAGATTTTTTTAGATAAAAATATATGTGAAAAATATATGTGCTGGGAAAAAATGTTTTTTAAAAATTAAAAAATAAAAATAAAAATATATGTAAAAATATATATATAAAATATATGAAAAATACGTAAAGGTGATATTTGGTAGAAATAAAAATGGTGGTTAATAAATTAATGTATAATATAGCTTAATAAACTGGTAATAACACAATTAATAGCAGCACTAAGTCTCATGTGAAACAACACAAGTGAGGATAAATCTCATGTAAAATAGCAAAAGTTCATATATTGTCTTCCACCCGACTTCTTCCAGACTTCCTAAAAACACAATCCCCCCTGATGTGATTCCACTCACCGGAACGCTATACCCCTGCAGGGGTATAAGCATAAGATGTTTATATCCCAAGTCCCGATCAAATCCGGGTGCAGATCGAATCCTTGTATGGTGATGTCCTCTCGACTCTGGTTCTCCAATCCAGATCAGCCTCTCCAACAAAGGAAGGAAAAAAGGGAAGTTGATGATCCCCTATAGCGATCCTATCTCCAGCCGGACATCCGCTCCAAAGATGTTATATGGAATAAAGAAATTTTGTCCACATAGCGTAACTCCTTTTAAACCATTTATTTTTTAAAATTCATACAGTCCAGCAAAACGAAGTTATTCCAAGGAATGAGTTTAAAAAAGAGGAGGGAGCATACAAGCTCTCTGGCTCCCCTTGTTCCACCGGTCAGCTGCCGAAAACCACAAAGGCAGGAAGTGACGCTGTGCGTACTTGGTGCGCACAACGTCACTTCCTGAGGCGGGACTATCTTGGTACGCACAACGTCACTTCCTGCCTTTGTGGTTTTCGGCAGCTGACCGGTGGAACGCAAGCGGGAGTTGCGAACAACGCTGCATCCCGGGACAGCAAGGGGAGCCAGAGAGCTTGTACGCTCCCTCCTCTTTTTTAAACTCATTCCTTGGAATAACTTCGTTTTGCTGGACTGTATGAATTTTAAAAAATAAATGGTTTAAAAGGAGTTACGCTATGTGGACAAAATTTCTTTATTCCATATAACATCTTTGGAGCGGATGTCCGGCTGGAGATAGGATCGCTATAGGGGATCATCAACTTCCCTTTTTTCCTTCCTTTGTTGGAGAGGCTGATCTGGATTGGAGAACCAGAGTCGAGAGGACATCACCATACAAGGATTCGATCTGCACCCGGATTTGATCGGGACTTGGGATATAAACATCTTATGCTTATACCCCTGCAGGGGTATAGCGTTCCGGTGAGTGGAATCACATCAGGGGGGATTGTGTTTTTAGGAAGTCTGGAAGAAGTCGGGTGGAAGACAATATATGAACTTTTGCTATTTTACATGAGATTTATCCTCACTTGTGTTGTTTCACATGAGACTTAGTGCTGCTATTAATTGTGTTATTACCAGTTTATTAAGCTATATTATACATTAATTTATTAACCACCATTTTTATTTCTACCAAATATCACCTTTACGTATTTTTCATATATTTTATATATATATTTTTACATATATTTTTATTTTTTAATTTTTAAAAAACATTTTTTCCCAGCACATATATTTTTCACATATATTTTTATCTAAAAAAATCTTTTTTTCTCAGCACTGCACCTTAGAGGGTTGTGGATACCCCCTCCTTCATACATCACTTGTAGTTTATCCCAGCAGGTGCTGGAACACTCAATTGGATTGCACCTGATTTTTTGGCACCTATCATGCACATTATATCACACCATTAGAGATCACTAGTGTTCAATTTGTTTATAGGGATTAAGGTTGTACTGGACACCTACTTGTATCCATACTTTTTATCAGCACCTACCAATTCCCATGTGGGATATGCATATTGTATCCAAATCTTAACCGTTTTTTTCATTCTCTATACTATGCCTTATAGACACATTCATCATAATTATTAGACAATCAATATACGCCAATAATTCCCCTATGCACAGCGCCACTCCCTATATATATCTTTTATATCTATTTTTTGAGGGGACACTTTGGTGTCCCCTGCCTACATAGGGGGGCTGCAGTTGCAAGCATAGCCTGTAGCGCGGATCCACGGACTATAAAATTATATAGACAGGTGTGTGCCTTTCCAAATCATGTCCAATCTGAATTTACCACAGGTGGACTCCAATCAAGTTGTAGAAACATCTCAAGGATGGTCAGTGGAAACAGGAGGCACCTGAGCTCAATTCTGAGTGTCATGGCAAAGCCTGTGATACTTCTGTACATGGGATTTTTTTCCTTTTTTATTTTTAATAAATTTGCAAAGATTTCAAACAAACTTCTTTCACCTTGTCATTATGGGGTATTATTTGTACAATTTTGAGGACAATAATGAATTTAATTTGTTTTGGGATAAGGCTGTAACATAAAAAAATGTAGAAAAAGTGAAGCACTGTGAATACTTTCCAGATGCACTGTAGATACAGTATAGTGAGTGAGCATGTTCATCCTAGGGCAGGAAGTGCATTACTTGCAGGATCAGCAGTTAAAATGACAGGAAAATGGCCTGAAGTATCAAAACCAAGGCAGCCACCACATCAAAAAGCCCATAAGCTGTGATATGCAGTGAAACTTCGGATTGCGAGTAATGTGGTTTACAAGCATTTCGTAATACGAGCTGTTTTTGAAAAAAAAATTGCATGGTCTCGCAAGACGAGCAGGATTCAAGCCTCTGGGGTGTGCAGGACTGCATGTGGCCAGAGGTGCATGGGTACCGGTGATGCTCGGAGACACTGGGTTTTCCGAGTGTCTCTGGCGCCCCCCCCACCTCTGGCCACATGCGGTACTGCATACACCAGCAGTGACACTGGAACGAATTATCTGAGTTTTCATTGATTCCTATGGATTACAAGCATTCTTCTGGAACAAATGATGCTCGTAATTCAAGGTACTACTGTATTATGTTCTTGGGTTTATATGCATTTAACTTACAATGGTTGAGGATCTTTGACCTTTATTAGCTTGTTCACGATGAAGGTGTAGAACGCCATTGATGGCCGGCCATTGCGTAAGTAGAAGAAAAGATCCAGCTGCTCCTGTATGGCGTACTTACTGACCAGCTGCGGGCAGGAGAAGTGAGGGAGCTCCGTACTGCTATCTAAAACAGACAGTCTCTTATAGTCCACTGATCATATCCAAGAGCATTTCTATTGAAAGGATTACCTACCTGCTGGTGCAAAAGGGTTTGTAGGCTGCCACGTGAAGAATTTTGATGGGTGGAAAGGTGGCAGAGACTGTAAGGAACATAGACAACAAGATCATTATCTACCGGCCAATTCTGGCATTTCTCTCCTACAAGTAAAAATAATGTTTTTTTTTGCTAGAAAATTACTTAGAACCCCCCGGCTAATCAGCCGCTAGGATGGCCTTTACTAAAAAAGGGAATCGTCTGCTGTTATATTGGATGATGCCTGCAGCTGCAGCCATCATCCCGGTATAACAACTCCAACCTAAGGACGTCCATGGACATCCTACGGTCGAGAAGTGGTTATACACCTCAACATAGGGATACATATACAAAGACGGGGAACATTAGGTCAGAGCGTTTTTAAAAAGGCACAGTGCGCTCAGCTGAAACAAATGGTACTATTAACTACAGCGTCCCATTCATGTCAACTGGGATGCAGTGGCTGCATGGACCCCAGCCACTGCTCCCAATTTAACAGTAATGAAAGTGTGGGCGAGTGGCCCCGAATGCAGTGTGCATTCGGGGCCGCACATCTACACTGCTGTCAAATTGGGAGCAGCAGCTGCTGCATCCCAACTGTAATGAATGTGACTGACTGGCTGTGACGAAGATCCTGACATCATCTGCCCACCTTTACACCTCAGCCAATCAGAGGAAACTTTGTATTCATTCATAAAATACAAAGTTTCCTGTTGTTGGAAGGCAACATGGTCTAATGTCATATTTCTGGAGTTTCTACATATCTGTTTCCTATTCCCAAAGAGAGGGTAAAGGTTTGAGTTTCTTTCTGGTTGATACAACTAAGCATTTGCTTTCCTGGGGGGCGGTTTGGAATGTCGTTTCTCAGCTCTTGGCTCCGGACCGTCTGTTGCTATAAAGCAAACTTGAAAAGGGACCATAGTTGACAAGATGATTGATGAATGTCCTGCTACAGAAGATCAAAAGATCAAAGGCATTGAAGATTGACCTAGGATACAGAGACATGGACAATGCTGCCCCTAGAGGCCAATACAGCAGGACGGACAGTAATATAATCCCCATAAGTACTGATTCATCAAAAGTCTAGATGGGATGGCACTGGGGTTGGGTTTGGATGGTGTATGATCGATGTATAAAAGACTGAACGAGTGAGAAAGCTATCTCTTTGCCTCTATCCTTATCGCTCTTGGCTTGTGCCTGGGCCGCATGGCTCTATCCACCATTTTTAGCCACATGGCTCTCTTTTTACCATCTGAGCCCAGCCGACGATACAAAGTCTCGAGGAAAGCACTGTGATAAGTATCACTTTAATGTAACAGAGAATTTATCAGACAATATTGGATCTTTATACAAAACCTGCAGGAGATGGTAGAGAGTGATGTCAGGGGGTGCCGGTGTGTTGGGGGGGTGCTGAGGGAACAGCGCTGCCTTGAGCTTGGGATACGTTGCCAGGGCCATCTTAAGCAATGCAGGGTCCACATTCCATTTAGAGAGGCTGGACTCCTCAGACTGCTGCAATACCTGGAGGTGAACGATGGAAACAGAAAATGGAGATGGCTTCATACACAGTAATTTAAATGGGGAAAAGGATGGGGGGGGGGTGTAGCTGGTAGAAAAATGGTGGCTACATCTTACCCCATCAATTCCACCGGGAGCATACATATTGGTTGCCAGAGCTAGCAATGTATGTCCCTCCAAGAGCATGCTGTTCAGACTGGGCTGGTAACCCGGCATCAGTACATGGGCGTTGGAAAGGCTGGCATTAAACATCCGGCTGACATCTAAGATGAGGAGAGAAAAGAAAGACAAAGGAAAACCACTTAACCACTTGCCTACCGGGCACTTCCACCCCCTTCCTGCCCAGGCCAATTTTCAGAGCTGTCACACTTTGAATGACAATTGCGCGGTCATGCAACGCTGTACCCAAATGAAATTTTTATAATTTTTATAATTAGCTTTCTTTTGGTGATATTTAATCACTGCTGTTTTTTTTATTTTTTGCTAAACAAATGAAAAAAGACCGAACATTTTGAAAAAAAAAAAATTTTTTCTTAGTTTCTGTTATAAAATGTTATAAATAAGCAGTTTTTCTCCTTCACTGATGTGCGCTGATGAGGCTGCACTGATATGCGGCACTGATGTGTACTGATAGGTGACACTGATGAGGCTGCACCGATATGCTGCATTGATGGGCACTGATGGGCATTGATGAGCACTTATATGGAGGCACTGATAGGTGGCACTGATAGATGGCAATGATGGGTACTGATGGGCAGCTTTGATGAGGATGCACTGATATGCTGCATTGATGGGCACTGATGAGCACTTATATGGAGGCACTGATAAGTGGCACTGATGAGGCTGCACTGATATGCTGCATTGATGGGCACTGATGAGCACTTATATGCAGGCACTGATAAGTACTGATAGGCGGCACCAATGAGGCTGCACTGATATGCTGCATTGATCGGCACTGATGGCCATTGATGAGCACTTATATGGAGGCACTGATGAGGCTGCACTGATAGGTGGCACTGATAGATGGCACTGATGAGGCTGCACTGATACGCTGCATTGATGGGCTGCATTGATGGGCACTGATGAGCACTGATGGGCATTGATGAGCACTTATATGGAGGCACTGATGAGGCTGCACTGATAGGTGGCACTGATAGATGTCACTGATGGGCAGCACTGATATCCTGCATTGATGGGCACTGATGAGCACTTATATGGAGGCACTGATAGGTGGCACTGATGAGGCTGCACTGATATGCTGCATTGATGGGCAATGATGAGCACTTATATGGAGGCACTGATAAGTACTGACAGGCATCATTGATGAGCACTGATTGGTAGCACTGCTGGGCACTGTTGGAGTTGCACTGATAATCAGAACACTTATGATCAATGCCCTGATTGTCAGTGCAGATGTCCCCTGTGTGGATTTGCCGGTTATCAGCTCTCTTCTCCTCACTTTCAGTGTGAGGAGAGGATTGCTGATAACTGGCAAATCCTATTTACATTGAGATCAGCTGTGATTGGACACAGCTGATCACGTGGTAAAGAGCCCCCGTGATTGTCTCTTCACACCGATCTGTGATCAGCTGATCACAGATCACTGCTGATGTGCCCCGCAGGGGGCACGAGCAAAGGGGGGGAGCATCGTATGATGGCCTTCTGGCAAAGTGTAGCAGGGCTCTGTAGCTGTCATCCGGCTATAGCTCGGTCGCAAAGGAGTTGAAGCATAGCAAACACATAACAGAAGCAATTATGATCACAGCCGCTGTGATTAGGTGGTAAGCAAAGTTCCTGCAGTCCACTTACCGTTTGGATCAGCACTGACTTGTCGAATGTGCACCATGAAACCAAACCAGGGGTGGGCCTCATGTAACGACGTATCGGACAGAGCAGAGCAATTCTCTGGTTGTAAACTGTCAGCAAAGACAAAACTGTATTAGAGACTTCAGAGACCGCATGTGTGATGTGTGCGATGAATCAAAGGCAACTCACTACTATGAAAACGACAGCAATTGGGGGAAGGAAGCCGTGTATTGCCAGCTCGATGACTCCTTTGGTCATGTGTGGGAGTGACATCATCACAGCCTGGCCAATCAAGTGACTGAAGGAGTCCAAACATGGAAGGAAGGCCAGGAGAAGATGGAAGCACCACATGACGGTCAAGAGCACCGACAGCATAGGAGGGGAATGATTAGCGGGTAAGTCTGCCAGTCTGTGCTAATATTACAAAGAGGTTTCATTCTGCTTGAAAAGAATTCAATTTGTGAAAAGCGCTGGCATGCTATGAGCTAAGCCCAACATGGTGCATGCCACCTCATGGACTTACCTCTTAAATTTACATTCGTTTTTTGGAGCTCCAAGATGATAGCTATCACTACACTTCTTAGACACAGCTGCCCAGCACTTCCTTCACATTCACAGGAGCCTTTGTATTTGTAACACAAAGTGCTCTGTGATTGGGCAGAAGGAGGTGAGGGGCAGGCACAGGGGCTGAACGTGACTCTACAGCTGCTGGAGTGGAGACCAGAAAAAGGTCCAACATGAGCTATGCTCCTAGTGATCCGTAAAAATGTTGATTGTACTCTATTTAAAAAAAAAAAAAAACATCAATAGTAAATGAAATAGATGAGTCCACAAAGTGGCATACACCTTGCTGGACTTAACCCCCGACTTATCCAAAACAAAGTGCAACGTGACTGAATTCCTGGAGTTCAGCTTTAAGTGCAACATTTGGTGCGTTTCTCTCATTCTAATTACCTACTATTGTTTTCAGCTAGATTGTTTACTCATATGGACGGGGTTTTCTCTCCTATTGTACCAACTTATTGCTTGTTGTTATTGTTACTATGCTTCTATGTTACATTTGTGCTATACAGCTGTATTTACTTGTCACTGGAAAAATATTCTATGCATAGTAATATCTGTATTATCCGCCCTTACCTTTTCTTTTACAATCTTTAAATTAACCAGAGTAAGGGCAAAATATGGCAACTACAGTGCCTTGAAATTTCTCACATTTTGTCATGTTACAACCAAAAATGTAAATGTATTTTATTGTGATTTTATGTGATAGACCAACACAAAGTGGCACATAATTGTGAAGTGGAAGGAAAATGATAAATGGTTTTTAATGTATTTTACAAATATGTGAAAAGTGTGGGGGGGGGGGGCAGTTGTATTCAGCCCCCTTTACTCTGATACCCCTAACTAAAATCTAGTGGAACCAATTGCCTTCAGAAGTCACAATGACCACTCTTTGTCAGAGTTGCTGTAGGCCTCTTGGTAGAGTCCACCTGTGTGTAATTTAATCTCAGTATAAATACAGCTGTTCTGGGAAGCCCTCAGAGGTTTGTTAGAGAACCTTAGTGAACAAACAGCATCATGAAGGCCAATGAACACACCAGACAGGCCAGGTATAAAGGTGTGGAGAAGTATAAAGCAGGGTTAGGTTATAAAAAAATATCCCAAGCTTTGAACATCTCACGGAGCTCTGTTCAATCCATCATCGGAAAATGGAAAGAGTATGGCACAACTGCAAACCTACCAAGACATGGCCGTCCACCTAAACTGACCGGCCGGGCAAGGAGATCATTCATCAGAGAAGAGCCAAGAGGTCCATGGTAACTCTGGAGGAGCTGCAGAGATCCACAGCTCAGGTGGGAGAATCTGTCCACAGGACAACTATTATGGGGCGTACACACGGTCGGACTTTTCAGCTACAAAAGTCCGACAGCCTGTCCGACAGACTTGCGGCGGACTTGCGGCAGACTTTCTAACGAACGGACTTGCCTACACACGACCACACAAAAGTCAGACGGATTCGTACGTGATGACGTACACCGGACTAAAATAAGGAAGTTGATAGCCAGTAGCCAATAGCTGCCCTAGCGTGGGTTTTTGTCCGTCGGACTAGCACACAGACGAGCGGATTTCGGGGTCCGTCGTAGTTACGACGTAAAGATTTGAAGCATGTTTCAATTCTAAAGTCCGTCGGATTTGAGGCTGAAAAAGTCCGCTGAAAGTCCGGGGAAGCCCACACACGATCGGATTACCAGCCCGCTTTAGTCCGTCGGCATCCGTCGGACTTTTGTAGACGAAAAGTCCGACCGTGTGTACGCGGCATTAGTCGTGTTCTCCACAAATCTGCCCTTTATGGAAGATTGACAAGAAGAAAGACATTGGTGAAAGAAAGTCATAAGAAGTCCTGTTTGCAGTTTGTGAGAAGCCATGTGGAGGACACAGCAAACATGTGGAAGAAGGTGATCTGGTCAGATGAGACCAAAAAACTTTTTGGCCTAAAAGCAAAACGCTTTGTGTGGGGAAAACTAACACTGCACATCCCCCTGAACACACCATCCCCACCGTGAAACATGGTGGTGGCAGCATCATGTGGTGGGGATACTTTTCTTCAGCAGGGACAGGGAAGCTGGTCAGAGTTGATGGGAAGATGGATGGAGACAAATACAGGACAATCTTAGAAGAAAACCTGTTAGAGTCTGCAAAAGACTTGAGACTGGGGCGGAGGTTCACCTTCCAGCAGGACAACGACCCGAAACATACAGCCAGAGCTACAATGGAATGGTTTAGATCAAAGCATATTCATGTGTTAGAATGACCCAGTCACAGTCTAGACCTAAATCCACAATCTGTGGCAAGACTTGAAAATTGCTGTTCACAGACGCTCTCCATCCAATCTGACAGAGCTTGAGATATTTTACAAAGAAGAATGGGCAGAAATGTCCCTCTCTAGATGTGCAAAGCTGGTAGAGACATCCCCAAAAAGACTTGCAGCTGTAATTGCAGAGAAAGGGGGTTCTACAAAGTATTGATTCAGGGGGGCGCCATACAAATGTACCCCCCCCACTTTTCACATATTTATTTGTAAAAAAAATTGAAAACCATTTATCATTTTCCTTCCACATCACAATTATGTGCCACTTTGTGTTGGTTTATCAAATAAAAACCCAATAAAACACATTTAAGTTTTGGGGTGTAACATGACAAAATGTGGAAAATGACAAGGGGTATGAATACTTTTTCAAGGCACTGTATATGCACTGCAGCCGAAAGTGAAGAACATCATAAAGCTACCTCCATGCAGGTCTACACTTCCAGTACAGCCAACCAGGGATAATACCATGACTATAGAGCAAGGGTCTCCAAACTGCGGCCCATGGGCTGGATGTGGCCCTTTGCATGGCTTTATCCGGCCCTTGGGGCACTATTCCACCTACTGAAACCAAATGATGGGGCACTATTCTTATCACTTATATGAATGATGGGGTACTATTCCTCCCATTGACACCAACAATGGGCAATATTCTTCCCATTAACAGCAATGATGGGGCACTATTCCTCCCACTGATACCAATGATGTAATTTTTTTACTCCCACTGACCACCAAGCCTATGGCATTTTCTACTCCCACTGGTCACAGAGCAGCCCCCCCCCCCAAGTTTGAAAGGCAGTAAACTGGCCCTTTGTTTCAAAAGTCTGGAGACCCCCCCGCTATACAGTTACTATGCACTTTATTAGCCAGGTCCTTGACAGTCACTGTAAAAAAAAGGGAGGGAATTACTTTTTCATATCCCACTAAAACAGGAAATACTCAGATATAAATCTATTTCCTGCCACTGATCTCCTGGTTTGATCCTGTTTCAATACAACACTTTAACATTTTATTGAATTCAAATTGTAAATTATGTTAAAGTATAAGGCCCCTTTCACACTTATACGACTTGTCCCACGATTTTGTACTGCAAAATCGTATGACAAGTCATTCTCCATGATTTTCAATGACTACCATTTTCATATTGGCATGACTTTAAGTCGTGCCGACTTGAAAGTAGTCCCTGCACTACTTTGGTCCAACTTCCATGCGAGTTGTACTCCATAGACCTCAATGTTAAAACCTCAAGTAGCATGCAAATCGTGCCTGAATAATATAGACACGACTTCAGTACGACTTTGTAAGCACAAGCCTGGCCTCGCTATTCGGGAAAGGAAAACTTTTTTTCCTTTCGCGATGAGCGACAGGCAGTGCTGACAGCTGTCTGGTATGAATCCTGAGGGGGGAACTCCGCGCCAAATTTTAAATGAAAAAACCGGCGTGGGTTCCCCCCCAGGGGCATACCAGGCCCTTAGGTCTGGTATGGATCTTAAGGGGAACCCCCTGCGCCGAAAAATCGGCGTGGGGTCCCCCCCAAAATCCATACCAGACCCTTATCCGAGCACACAGCCCAGCCGGTCAGGAATTGGGGCCCCCCCACCCCAAAGCACCTTGTCCCCATGTTGATGAGGACAAGGGCCTCTTCCCGACAACCCTGGCCGTTGATTGTCGGGGTCTGCGGGTGGGGGGCTTATCGGAATCTGGGAGCCCCCTTTAATAAGGGGGCCCCCAGATCCTGGCCCCCCACCCTTTGTGAATGAGTATGGGGTACATCGTACCCCTACCCATTCACCTAGGGAAAAAAGTGTCAATAAAAAAAAACACACTACATGGGGTCCCCGACTTACGAACATCCGACTTACGAACGACCCCTACTTACGAACGGGGCCCGAGTGACGTCACTGCCAGCCGACGCCATCCCTCTTCTTGCTGGAGTGTGAGCCGTTCCTGTGTTCCTGGCCTGGTTGTGAAGTTAAGGGGCCCCCCTCGTTATCCTGCCTGCCCGTCCACGGTCCGGTGGCCTGCCGGTGGCCTGCCAGGCCGCTACAACTGCCCGTCGCGGCCGCGGCCTTGTCCGGCCTAGTGAGGCCTCCAGGATCCCCGGTCTTTCCTAGGAGTGCTGCCCCGCGGAGGTGCACCACGGCCGGCCTGCCTGGACACACCGTCTACCCATCTCCCTGCTGTGCCATCAGGTGAGCAGCCTGTACTGCAGTACTGTAATATGCTTAAGATATATGTTTAATATGCAGTGTACTGTACCTCTGCTTCCTCCTGTCCCTGCCGCCATGTAAAGAGTGAGAGCTGTGCTCCTCCCCTCTCAGCTCTGAAAGAAAATCTAGCAGTGCTAGGAGGTGACAGGGTCAATAAAGGGAACCTGTCACCTCCAATTGCTATCACACAGGGAATTGTTTTCTCCTGTGTGATAGCAATAAAGTTAAATGACAAAAAATTGATAAAAAAATAAAAAATAAAAAAAATAAGAAATATAGTATTGATTAAATTAAAAAAAAAATAACAAAGTAATTAAAGTAAATAATAATTAAAATAAAAAAATTATACAAAAATTAAAAAAGTAAACGACAAGCTACAAAAAAAAAAAAAAAAAAGTGATAAAAAAGTAAAAAAAAAAAAGAAACAAAACATATTTGAACTAACCGTGCCACTCCTGCCATCCAGTTGCCATTTTTGGGGGGGGGTGGTTCGGTTGGCGGGGAGGGGGTGCATTGCGGAACCTGGCCTTGGGGTGGCAGGGAGAGCAAATCCGGCCCTGCTTGTACCACACACAATTGAATGAGAGCTCCACAATAGGCAGACGACATGAGCCCACGCTGGAACACAGGGACAGAATGTATCCCTGTGTCCCAGCACGAGCCCATGCCATCTACCCATGCGTAGCCCCCACCCAATAGCGCGTGCTTTTTATACCATCTTTGCTTGGTCCTGAATGTAACCACTACTGTATCCTTCTGTTCTCTTTTAGCCCTGTTTTTTTGTACTGTACTGGATCCCACAGTGCTGGACGGCTCTGAGGACGCACAACAAGCGGGCATACCTGTATCTATCTTGCCGCCACAGTGAGTGTTTTTATACAGTTCCAGTCTAACTAGAATAAATTGGTAATAAATTGGCTGGCTGCTACACTTTTTTTCCTTCTTGTTCTTCTTTTCTAGAGTGCACTTCATTCCACATTTTTTGTCTTCAAAATGCCGAAAAACAAATCTGATGCAAGTGCTGGTGATACAGCAAAGAAAAGAAGATCCATCACCATGGAAAATAAAGTAGAAATAATAAAAAGATCAGAAAAAGGTGAAACTCCATCATCTATTGGCAGAGCATTGGGCTACAATCGGTCAACGATCGCAACGTTTTTAAAAGATAAAGGTAGAATAATGGAGCATGTGAAAGGCCATACCCCAATGCATGCTACGATTATTACCAAGCAACGCAGTGGTTTAATTGTCGAGATGGAAAGGCTGCTGACAATTTGGATAGAAGACCAAAATCAGCGTAATATACCTATCAGTCTTACTTTTGTTCAAGAAAAGGCTCGAAGCCTTTTCAACGATTTAAAAGCTGCCCATCCAAGAGAAGATGATTGCAATGAAGAATTTGGTGCAAGTAGGGGTTGGTTCAATCGCTTTAAAGAAAGAGCTAATTTGCATAGCATTAGAGTTCAAGGTGAAGCAGCAAGTGCCGATGTAGGTGCTGCAAATAATTTTCCCAAGATATTGAAAGCTATTATTGACAACGAAGGTTATATGCCAGAACAAATTTTTAATGTAGATGAAACAGGCTTGTTTTGGAAAAAAATGCCAGCTAGGACCTACATTTCAAAAGAGGAAACATGTGCACCAGGACATAAGGCATCAAAGGACAGGCTGACTGTCTTACTTGGGGGTAATGCATCTGGGGATTTAAAGCTCAAGCCTTTGTTAGTGCATCACTTCTTAAATCCCAGGGCACTACGTAATGTCACTAAGGCATCTCTTCCTGTTATTTGGAGGGCAAATACAAAGGCTTGGGTTACAGCTACAATGTTTGAAGATTGGTTTTTGAACCATTTTGTCCCTGCTGTTGAACGTTATTGTTTGAGGGAAAACATTCCCTTCAAAATTCTTCTTCTCCTTGACAATGCCCCTGGACATCCAAACACTTTAGCTGACTTGCACCCCAATGTAAAGGTGGTATTTCTACCCCCCAACACCACATCACTACTTCAACCTATGGATCAAGGAGTCATCGCCTCCTTTAAGGCCTATTATTTACGGAGGACATTCTCACAAGCTATCAGGGCTACCCAAAAGGATCAGATGACCTTAAGAGAGTTCTGGAAGAATTATCACATTTATGATGCCATCAAAAATATTGCTGATGCTTGGGCTGAAGTGAAAGAAACAAATATGAGAGGTGTTTGGAAAAATTTGTGCCCCCAATTCACAGAAGAATTTCTGGGGTTTACAGATGAAGAAATCTCCGCAACCAGGCAAGCTGTAGTTATTATTGGTAATCAATTGCAGTTGGACGTCAGTGAAAATGATATCATCGAGTTACTCGACTCCCATGGGCAAGAATTAAGCAATGAAGACCTTATGGAACTAGAGCAGCAGATGGCAGCATTTAGTGAAGAAAACCAGGACCTAGAAACTCCAACATTGAAAAAGTTTTCTACAAAACGGTTATCTGATGCTTTTCATCTTGTTGAAGCAGGAATGGCAAAGTTAGAGGAGCAAGATCCTGATACAGAGAGGTTTACCAAAGTTTATCGTACAGTTACTGACGGCCTGAGATGCTACAGGGCTATTTATGATGAGATAAAGAAAAGCGCTGTGCAAACATCCCTTGATGCCTACTTCAAGAGTCCAGCAGCTGAATCAGATTCTATAATAACAGTCCCATCCTCTTCAACAGGCCCATCATCCTCTACCATAATTGTTTAAGGTTGTACTGTTCTGTACAGTGTTTGAAAATGTTTAAGAATGTACATGTATGTATCTGCATCTACATGCGCAGGTAAACATAAATAATATGTTAAACCAAACACCTGTCTACGTTGTATTTATTTATTTATAGAGCCACTTAAGTTTTTACTGCTGTCTGTATCCTCATTAGATGGATTTAATCTCACTTCCTGACTCTGAGACTGGATTTGCACTTAAAAAAGGTACTGTTCCGACTTACAAACAAATTCGACTTAAGAACAAACCTACAGTCCCTATCTCGTTCGTAACCCGGGGACCCCTGTACACAGGTTTTTTAAAGTAATTTATTACACAGCTCCGGGGTCTTCTTCCAACTTCGGGGGTCTTCTTCCGGCTTCGGGGGTCTCTCCGGCATCTCCTCCCGGTGTCCTGATCTTCTGCCGGCTCCTCCGCTTTCTTCTGCAGCACTATTGCTAGCGGTGGCCCGGACTTCTGCCTTCTTCTTTTCTTCCAATGTTGACACGACGCTCTCTCCGGCTGGAATGCTGGAATGCTCTCTGAGCGCTCCGCAATGGACTTATATAGGTGGTGACCCCGCCCCCTTATGAGGTCACTGTCCCGGGGCATGCTGGGACTGTGCCGTCATAGGGGGCTTGGTCAACATCACCCGGTGACCACGCCCCCTTATGACGGCACAGTCCCAGCATGCCTTCAGGGGTCACCGCCTATATAAGTCCATTGCGAAGCGCTCAGAGAGCATTCCAGCCGGAGAGAGTGTCGTGTCAACATTGGAAGAAAAGAAGAAGGCAGAAGGCAGAAGTCAGAAGTCCGGGCCACCGCTAGCAATAGAGCTGCAGATGATAGCGGAGGAGTCGGCAGAAGATCAGGACACCGGGAGGAGACGCCGGAGAGACCCCCGAAGTCGGAAGAAGACCCCCAAAGTCGGAAGAAGACCCCCAAAGTCGGAAGAAGACCCCGGAGCTGTCTAATAAATTACTTTAAAAACCTGTGTTTTTTTATTGACACTTTTTTGCTTAGGTGAATGGGTAGGGGTACGATGTACCCCATACTCATTCACAAAGGGTGGGGGGCCAGGATCTGGGGGCCCCCTTATTAAAGGGGGCTCCCGGATTCCGATAAGCCCCCCCGCCCGGAGACCCCGACAACCAACGGCCAGGGTTGTCGGGAAGAGGCCCTTGTCCTCATCAACATGGGGACAAGGTGCTCTGGGGTGGGGTGCCCCCCATGCCCCAAAGCACCCACCCCCATGTTGAGGGCATGCGGCCTGGTACGGTCCAGGAGGGGGGGGCGCTCGCTCGTCCCCACCCCCATTCCTGATCGGCCAGGCTGCATGCTCGGATAAGGGTCTGGTATGGATTTTGGGGGGGGACCCCACGCCGATTTTTCGACGTAGGGGGTTCCCGTTAAGATACATACCAGACCTAAGGGCCTGGTATGCCCCTGGGGGGGAACCCACGCCCATTTTTTATTTAAAATTTGGCGCGGAGTTCCCCCTCATGATTCATACCAACTACTGTATGTTTTCGTTTGTTAATGCCAAAGTTGTGGCAAAGTCGTACAAAGTAGTACTGCTCCCAAATCGCGGAAAAATTGCGGCAAATCGCGGCAAAATAGCCGCCGCGAAATCGCGGTAAAATCGCGCGACTTTGAAGTCGTTTAAGTGTGAAAGGGGCCTAATGGAAAGCAAAACCTTTTTTTAGTTTTGGATAGAGTGGAGAGGGTTAGAGCCCCTGCCAGTTATTATTCTCTATTTGTCCTGTTTACCATTATCATTGAAAGTAAACAGGGACGTGCAGTCAGGGGAGGCAGGGCCTCACCTGCCATGAACATTACAAAAAAAAAAAAAGCTTTGAGGGTTGTAGTTTGGCAACCTGGGGTCACAGGGGGGGTATGTAGCCTAAGTGCTACTCAACCACTGGTAAAAAATGTGGGGCTCCTACGACCTATGGTTTCTGGAGATACGGGGCTCCGTGTGCAGCCTGTCAAAAGCTACATACAGAGTGGCCAGTTTAAATACAAGCCGGCACACTCTGTTAGCAGCAGACTGAGAGGATGAGCTCACAGCGCCTCTCCTCACTTCTAGTCAGAGGCACTGAGCTCAATGGACAGCTTGGAGTCTTGGACCAATAATAAAGTACCATTGGCCCCAGTGTAAGGGCTGGGCTCAGCCCTTCCTTCTCTGGGCTGGCCGCTCAGCTGTCGACTAATTGCCAGCTCCTATCTCACCACAGTGACTCACCTGTTGGTGATATCCTGCTCGTCAGTCCTGCCTACTTAAGCCATCCAGCCCAGATGATCTCTGCCTTCGCCTTGGTCACATCTCTAGAGACGCTCTCCTGTGTTCCTGTTAAAGACTTGCTTGGCTGACATTCCTTCTGGCTCCAGATCCTGCCTGCTCTTCTACTACGCTGTTCTCTGGCTCCCTGGCGTTTTGGCTTTTTTTGACTATCTGTTCCGGTTCCTGAACTCTGGCTATGTATTGACTACGTTTACTCTGTTTACCTTTTTTTATAACTATTATAAACAAGTGTGATTTAAGTGTACTTCTGTCTCAGTCTGATTCATGGTTTCTGACACCCAGCTGTCCAATAAAAATGCTGCAGTGGAGGCACGCCTCTCACTGCAGTGTCATAGAAAGGGGCATGTGCCTAAAAGACAAATACTCCCTTCCAGCCCAGCCCTCTTATCTACAAGGAAAAAAACATGTGTTTTATGTGTATAAGATTTACCCACAATCCCATGTTTTTCTCACACAGTTAAGAGGAAGAATGAGAATCTGCTGCCTGCTGAAAAGGTACAAGCTAAATCCTATATTATTATGTTTTATGTTATAAGATAATCATTTATTATTTATCTATTTACTGTGAAATTACTGGTTGGAAGGTATAACTTCAAACTTCAGTAATTTGTTCCTTAAGCCACCTGCTTGAGTACAAATTTTGAAAATATAGTAAATTACCTTAAAAACAATATATAATAATTATTTGTATATTACTTATGGTAATTAACCTCTTGCCACCCCAGGCCAATGCTGACACTTCTCTCCTACATGTAGAAATCATCATTTTTTTGCTGGAAAATTACTCAGAACCCCCAAACATTGTATATATTGTTTTAGCAGACACCCTAGGGAATAAAATGGCGGTCATTGCAACTTTTTATGTCACACGGTATTTGCGCAGCAATTTTTTTTAAATGCGTTTTTTGGGGGGAAAAAACTGTTTCATGAATAAAAAAAAAACAGCAATATTTTTTGTATACTGTGAAAGATGATGTTACGCCGAGTATTTGGATACCTAACATGTCACACTTTAAAATTGCGCACAATTGTGCAATGGCGCCAAACTTCAGTACTTATAAATCTCCATAGGAGATGCATTAAACATTCTCTACAGGTTCCATGTTTAGAGTTACAGAGGTCTAGTGCTAGAATTATTGCTCTCGCTCTAACGATCGCAGCGCATGTAACCTGTGTGTATCTGGCTCTGACACTATTCAGTGCCTCACCAGCCACTCACCTCACCGCACGTCCCTGAAAGTAAAAGAAAATCCCAGGGGGGCGTGGCTTGACTGGAGTCCGAAATGGCCGCTTGAATACAGAGCTCCGGCCACTCGAGGATTAAAATCAGCTTTTATTGGGGTTTGACGCAATTTTCCACGATGGGAAAACCTAATAGGAGTGCCTCAGCCTCCCGGACACCGAAAGAGCCGACAACCCAGCTCAGTCGCAATATCCCGGAGATTTTCCGTACGCTCCGGTCCGGCGACCACGAGGCCTTGCAGATACCACAGGCCTCAGGCTCCATTTCACCAAGTCATGACTCGGACTCACAGCTAACGGACGGGGACACACGAACCCACCGACATAGCCAAGCTGTTAATCTCTCGGATCTACAACATGTCGCAGTGGATATTACTAACAACATCACAGGCACCCTGAAAGCAGCCATTTTAGACCTTAAGATGGACATTCAAGCAGTTGCGGCCCGAATCACAGATGTGGAGCAAACCACACAGCTTCACACAGCTGCTATCAGGCAAGTGCAGCACACTTATGATGCCCAACTCTCATACCTTTATGACCTACACCGACAAGTCGAGGACCTCGATAATCGAGGACGGAGGCATAACATACGGGTCAGAGGGGTACCGGAGAGCTCAGAAGCAGGATCATTGCCTCAGATCGTTTGTGCCATCTTTAATGATCTATTGGACCGTCCCCCGGACTCCCCTATCGAGATGGAGAGACTACATCGAGCCCTTAGACCTCCCCCCCGAGACAATGAGCCCCCAAGGGATATCATATGTTGTGTGGTGAACTTTCCGTTAAAAGAGGAAATCTTGAGAAGAGCTAGAGAAAGAGGCCAAATACACCATAATGGCACTGAAATCAAGCTTTTCCAAGATCTTTCCCCAACCACCCTGCAGAATAGACGAGCATTGCGCCCCCTACTGGACCAACTCAGAACGCGGAACATACAATACCGCTGGAAATTTCCTTTCTGCTTGTCCGCTACCGCCAGAGGCCGCACTGCGCTCCTGAGATCCCCAGACGATTTAGCAGCGTTCTGTGATCAGCTTGACCTACCGCTGACGGAGCTTCCGGACTGGTGTACGTTCCACTTCCCGTCCGAGCCATGGAGACCAGTCTCACACAACCCTTCACCTAAGGCACAGAGGCATCGCTCCAGACGAAGAAGGTCGGGACCCCCATCTCCCGGTGCTCACGCTTCCCGCCGAGATTCGACATACCGCGACATGGGACAACCAGTAACCCCCCGAAGGAACAACCAGGAAGCCTGATATACACAGCTGCTGACTGTATCTGAGTAACTCAGTTCTTTCTTTTTCTCCGGAGAGACTTGCACCACTATTATTTTTTGTTTTTTGTTTTCGGTTGATTTACCTGGATCGATCTCTGCTTCCCAGCTCACTCCGCACTGTTCTCAACACTCACACAAGGAAGCGCTGCAGCCTGCCCTGTGAGCAGCAGAAAGTGACTTGCCCATTGGCTACAAAGCGGACCCCGACGCACCCGGACAGGAAGCAAGACGCCACCATGCTGAGAAGAACGGAGTGCACTCCACCTACACAGGACCGGCGAGGAGAAACACTATATGAGAAGACAGCAAAGACAAGGAACTGGTCAAGGCAGCCATAGGGTCCGGAGATGAGATCACTGTTTGGACAATACAAGCTGTAAGACCTAGCTGGCAAGACACAGAATCAACACTATGTCACCGATGAAGCCACCCATACAGAAGACTCTTAGAACTATCCCATCCCACTAAAGCAAATGAAGATGACCCTGTCAGGTGACGAGCAGACATACTGCTCTTAGATTTAGGGGAATAACCATTGCAGTGTCATTGAAATACCTGGGCCACCGATCCCCCTCATTAGACCTTCCCCTTCCCCCCCCCTTTTTTTTTTTTTTTTGGCTCTCAGTCCCACCCATCCCTACACTTCCCTTTTCCCTCCCCTGTTCCCCATCTTCCTCTACTGACCCCCACCCATTGCCCTCTCCTTTTCCCCCTTACCATTCTTGTCTCTATCCCCGCCTTCTCTCTCCTTTTCCCTCCCCTTATCCCTGTGCCTTTTTTACCCCGTTAATCCTCAAATAGGGTCATATGTATTTAATGTTATTGTGTTTTGATGATAAGAATACACATGGAGGACCAGAAGTCGCCGAGGCAGCCACAGGCAGATCCCATTCCCTTCTAAAATGACGCAGACGCTTCTCACAGTATGCATAGAAGAGGCCATTGCTACTTAAATGGCTTGGGGAATAGCACCCCTCTATATTCCCTATTAATATTGTCCATAACTTGCCCAACCATGCATAGCACACCATTTGAACTGCCTTGGTGACTCCTGGGACCACAGTCACTTCGATACTGGTGAAGTTTGCAGATACAGAAGCTTGATCTCAGATCTCCCTGCAGATAAAAAGCAAGGGCATAAGCTATAACCTATATTATCCTGCACTCTCTTATAGAAAGCTTAGATTACGCTCGCCGGTGTCGAAGCAGATGCCAGACACTCACAGATCGAAAAAGTTTATCACAAAGAAGCATGAGTTTCGACACTTAGGTCCATGTTCACACCGATATTCGCTTTACTGTTTATCACACGGTTTGAAAAATTTTTAGTTATCTCTGGAAGTTTATGTTCTTGTTTGCATTGACTCACTATTGGCAGATACTCAGGATATATAACCCCAGGTGTCCGATAGCAAAAACCAAATGTGCTACTATTACTGCTGCCCTATTCCCCATTATACCGCTATTTAATCTAAATCCTCCCAGTGGCCATGGAGTAGGATTCCAGACACCCTCACCAACCCCCAGCAGCAGCACTAGGCTCTAGTCTGCTGACCATCCGGCCCTCTTTCTAATAGGTGAATTGGCATCTCCATTTTCACCTCTGGTACCTCCCTCTTCTTTACATCTCACTTGCTCTCTCTGACTTTTTCTTTTCTGGTCTGTCGGGCTCGACGCGGGGCTCTCCCTCCTTATTGATTAGTACCTACCCCCTACACTCTATATAAGAACCACCCCATCACCCCCCCTCTACAGCTACTGTTCGGGACACTCCGTTGTGAATTGGTCTTCACATTGGAAAATAAACACACACCCGGGCACTAAACCTTACACCAGAAACCAGCCACTTGATTACGTACCAAAATGCCCTCTCCAGCTCCTCTATCATTAAAATGTGTCTCTTTAAACGCAAAAGGACTGAATGTACCTGAAAAGCGTTCGCAGGTCCTATCCTCCCTCACTAAAAAAAAGGCTCATTTCATCTTCCTCCAGGAGACCCACTTTAGATCTAACTCCATACCAAAAATGACTAACAACATATTCCAAACAGTTTTTCACGCTACGAACCCTATTGCAAAAACCAAGGGAGTATCTATACTCATTTCTAAACATGCCCCATTCAAACATACAGATTCCTTGCTAGACTCAGAGGGGAGATTTGCATTTATCAAGGGTACCTATGCCTCCAGACCGATCACACTGGCTAACATATATGCTCCCAACGAACACCAAGTGTCATTTTTTAGGAAAGTGAGCGATCTTCTACTCTCTTTCAAGGAAGGGATAGTTGTTGTGGGAGGCGATTTCAATGCCCCCCTCAACCCAGACATAGACACTTCCTCAGGCACCTCAGCATTACCCTTCCGGGCTCTAAAGCAAATTAAATTACAACTCCAAGCCCTGGCACTACATGACACTTGGCGCACACTGTACCCATCCGTTAAAGACTACACGTTCTATTCCACCCCCTTCCAAAAATACTCAAGACTAGACTATTTCTTCCTCTCCCAACCAGACCTGACCTACCTTACGCAAGCCACAATTGAACCCATGTTTCTATCCGACCACCACCCTATATCTGTTACACTGACTTTCCCAGACTTGACCCCAAAAACAAAAACGTGGAGACTTAACTCCTCCCTATTAAAAGATGAAGTTTTCACTAAACACCTAGCAGCCACCATTAACTCCTATTTTAAGGAAAACTCTACCCCCGGCATATCACCCACTATTCTATGGGAGGCCCACAAATGTGTGATCAGAGGGGAGCTGTTGACCCAAGCAGCGAAAGTAAAAAGAGCCCATCAGACAATCCTAGACGACCTGATCACCAACATTAAACGGTTGGAAGCCACACACAAAAAATCTCAATCACAACAGACTTTACAGGAGCTGACACACCTGCGTACAACACTCCTGGAAGAACTGGGTAAACGTGTTAGACGCAGATATGTCCTGCACCAACGAATTTTTTACGAACAGGGCAACAAGTGCGGCAAATTGCTAGCCAGGGCAGTACGAACCTCTAAACCGGTTAATACGATTCACCACATTAGAACCCGCCAAGGTACTTTGTTGTCTAAAAATGAAGACATAGCTCGGGCCTTTGAACAATACTACAAGAAATTATATAACCTTGACCCTCTTAACACAAATCCCACCCAAACGTTGCGCAGAAAGGAGGAAATACAAAACTTTTTGTCCCAATACAGCCCACAACCACTCACACAAACGCAAGCAGAAGACTTAGAAAAACCCCTCTCCACAGAGGAATTACAATTGGCTCTGAAACAGATGAAAACAGGCAAAAGCCCGGGCCCGGACGGGTTTACCTTACAATATTATAAGTGCTTTGTCCAGATTCTAGCCCCTAAAATGTTAACCGCCTTTAACGCACTAGCAGATCCTACAATGACTATGGGACGCATGCTAGAGGCACATGTCACAGTAATCCCTAAGGAGGGAAAAGACACCACCCAAATACAAAATTACAGGCCAATTTCACTATTAAATGTTGATATTAAGATCTACGCAAAAATTTTAGCCAATAGATTGTCTACCCTATTGCCGGGACTCATCTCACTAGATCAGGTGGGCTTTGTCCCCGGCCGAGAAGCTAGGGACAACACTATCAGAGCACTAAACCTACACCATGGGCTCACGTCCTCAAAAAAGCAGGGCTTCTTCCTGTCTTTAGACGCAGAGAAGGCGTTCGACAGAGTGGCCTGGGACTATATGCGTGAGGTCTTAAAGAAGATTGGCCTCCACCCGCGCATGCTGTCTCATATCTCAGCGCTGTACTCCAATCCGAGTGCGGCTGTGAGAGTAAACGGCCACCTGTCGAACGCCTTCCCCATAAGCAATGGTACGCGCCAGGGCTGCCCCCTTTCACCTTTAATTTTTGTTTTGTCCCTAGAACCCTTCCTGAACAGACTAAGGGCTAACTCCGACATTGCAGGCATCACAATCAAAGGAAGGGAATACAAGGTCTCAGTGTTTGCAGATGACATTTTGCTCTCCCTGTCCTCCCCAATCACATCGATACCCAACTTGCTCAAAGATATTGAACACTTTGGGACTTTATCACACTTTAAAATTAACTATGCAAAATCTCAAGCCCTAAATATCACGCTCACGCCACAGGAACTTGAACGTTGTCAATCCTCCTTCCCCTTTCAATGGAGCCAACGTTCGATAACATATTTAGGTATTCAAATCCCCACCAAACTAGCAGATCTATATGATACCAATTTCCTCCCGGCCTTGAAAAAAGCTCAACACGACTTAACAGCATGGGGCCCCCTCAACATTTCCTGGTTCGGTCGTTCAGCCCTTTTAAAAATGATAATTCTACCACGATTCCTATACTTCATCCAATGCATACCTATCAATCTACCGGCTGCTTTTTTTGCTACATATAAAAAGATGTGCACGCTATTCTTGTGGAAAGGTTCCCCCCCACGCATAAAATTCACGCGACTTACGCGACCAAAACTCATGGGGGGCATAGGTCTTCCAGACCTTCATAAATATTTCCTGGCTAGTCACTTGGCCCGGGTGGTGGACTGGAATGTCCACGAGTCGGGTAAAACCTGGGTCACGCTTGAGAAATCATTCTCTCACCTTCCCCTGGAATCTCTGCCCTGGATTCGACCTAGTCAAATCCCGCAGCAGACATTAGCACATCCACTTATAGCAGCCTCGCTCAATTCGTTCAGAAGAGCAGCCAAACTCTCTTACATATCTTCCCTGCCGGGCCCCTTAACTCCCTTGAGAGGGAACCCTGATTTCGAACCCGGGCTATCACAATCCTTCCTTAAACACACATGGCCCTATGACAAAATACTAGCGTATCAGTTTTTTGCTGACAAAACCCCTAGACCATACGAGAACCTAGTCGACCTCTCTCTGCTCAAATCCTTCCCCTTCTGGACGTACAGACAGATCCGACACTTCCTTTCGACTCAAGGGACCACCCCGACCTGGACCAGACAACTAACCTTATTTGAAGAACTATGCACTCGCACCTCTCCACTAAGGCATCTTATTTCCCTCCTATACAATATACTCTCAGAAAGCGCCTCCTGCACTCTTGACTCAGCACATACAGCCTGGGAAACGGATCTCCAGATGACCTTCACGGAGGAAGACTGGACACGAATCAATGAATACATACACAAGGGTTCCCCTAATGTAGCCATTCAGGAAAATGGATATAAAATCCAAATACGCTGGTACAGGACTCCTTCACTTCTACATAAGTTTTGCCCTAATGTCCCAGACACTTGCTGGAGGTGTGGGAAAACTAAAGGGACCATGCTACACATATGGTGGGACTGTGACCTATTGCAACCCTTCTGGAAGGAAGTACACGACCTTATCTCACATATAACAACATACACCTTGACCTTCTCGCCTGCTCAGTATCTTCTCCACCACACTCACCTAACTAAAAGTGAGCACTTTAAATCTTTGGCTATGCATTTGGTGAATGCGGCTAGGCTCTGCATACCGACACACTGGCGATCCACGACCATCCCCACAATTGGAGAATGGTTCCGGAGGATCTCCAAGATAGAGGAGATGGAGGAGTTAGTACATATCTCTCAGGAGCGTATTCAAAAATACACGACCACTTGGGCCTGCTGGACTTACTTCAAATCAACCCAGCGATACAGTTCAATCCAACCTTGACAACTGGGTTGGCCTATTTAAGAGGTCAAATAGTTGGATATACAACTGTATTCCCCAAAACCATTTCAATTTAAGAAACGTGGGGGGGGGGGAGCCCCGTGTCGAGAAATTAGACGGACCAAACTTCTTCTTCTTACTCCTCTCTTTATTTCCTTTCTCCATTCTCTTTCTTTCCTAGTAAACACATTCCATATCCCCATAGGGGGGCTATTTATACCCCCCCCTTTTCCGAACAAACTATGAGAGGTTACGATCAATACCATACGACTGTAATAAACAAAGAGTGTAAACTTGAATATGCATGTATCCATCTACATTAATGCAATACATATGTAACCTGAACCACTATGTACAAAAGGAATGTATAACAACCTGGATTTAATGCAATTGTTGTAAAATTACATCTGCTAATAAACATTATTGTGGGAAAAAAAAAAAAAAAAAAAAAAAAAGAAAATCCCAAATTTTGGGTTGTCCCCAGAAAAGTAATAGAGGGGGAATCTTGCAATGGGGAAACTAGCTCTGATAACCTGCGGGGTCCCCAAGGAATTCCCTTAATTTGGAAGAATATTCTCTCACTTCCTATTTAGCTATGGGACAGGAGGTGAATGGAAATCTCCGCAATGAGACACAGATGGTGAAAAAAAAAAATCTGACAGGGGTAATAACCCTTCCTTGCACTATCCAAAATGAAAAAAAAAAAGATTTGCCTCTAGTTCTACTTTAAATAAGCCTTTAGAATACAGTAATAATAACAGATCAGCTGATACCTGTGATGGTCTAGGTAGGGGTACAGCAGGTGTTGGAGGCCACGCTCAACACACATCACCACAAAGCGATTGTGAAAGTCTGGAAATTGTGTAGTGATGCTCTCCATGGGAGAATCGGCTGGCGGCATCAGCATGCGATTAACAACAAGTCTCTGCGTCAAAGACTCAAAATCATTCAGCTCAGAAGGGACAAAAATGTTCATTCTGAAAAATAAAGACATCTATTTCAATAAATGAGCACAAACCATGTTAGAATTCGGTGTGTGGATGTGTGTATATACTGTGCGTGTGTGTATATATATATATATATATATATATATATATATATATATATATATATACACACACACAGTATCTCACAAAAGTAAGTACACCCCTCCCATTTTTGTAAATCTTTTCTTCTATCTTTTCATGTGACAACACTGAAGAAATGACACTTTGCTACAATGTAAAGTAGTGAGTGTACAGCTTGTATAACAGTGTAAATTTGCTGTCCCCTCAAAATAACTCAACACACAGCCATTAATGTCTAAACCGCTGGCAACAAAAGTGAGTACACCCCTAAGTGAAAATGTCCAAATTGGGCCCAAAGTGTCAATATTTTGTGTGGCCACCATTATTTTCCAGCACTGCCTTAACCCTCATTGGGCATGGAGGTCACCAGAGCTTCACAGGTTGTCACTGGAGTCCTCTTCCCCTCCTCCATGATGACATCACAGAGCTGGTGGATGTTAGAGACCTTGCGCTCCTCCACCTTCCGATTGAGGATGTCCCACAGATGATCAATAGGGTTTAGGTCTGGAGACATGCTTGGCCAGTCCATCACCTTTACCCTCAGCTTCTTTAGCAAGGCAGTGGTGGTCTTGGAGGTGTGTTTGGGGTGGTTATCATGTTGGAATACTGCCCTGCGGCCCAGTCTCTGAAGGGAGGGGATCATGCTCTGCTTCAGTATATCACAGTACATGTTGGCATTCATGGTTCCCTCAATGATCTGTAGCTCCCCAGTGCCGGCAGCACTCATGCAGCCCCAGACCATGACACTCCCACCACCATGCTTGACTGTAGACAAGACACACTTGTCTTTGTCCTCCTCACCTGGTTGCCCCCACACACGCTTGTCACCATCTGAACCAAATAAGTTTATCTTGTTCTCATCAGACCACAGGACATGGTTCCAGTAATCCATGTCCTCAGTCTGCTTGTCTTCAGCAAACTGTTTGCGGACTTTCTTGTGCATCATCTTTAGAAGAGTCTTCCTTCTGGGATGACAGACATGCAGACCAATTTGATGCAGTGTGCAGCGTATGGTCTGAGCACTGACAGGCTGACCCCCCACCCCTACAACCTCTGCAGCAATGCTGGCAACACTCATACGTCTATTTTCCAAAGACAACCTCTGGATATGACGCTGAGCACGTGCACTCAACTTCTTTGGTCACCCATGGCGAGGCCTGTTCTGAGTGGAACCTGTCCTGTTATACCGCTGTATGGTCTTGGTCACCGTGCTGCAGCTCAGTTTCAGGGTCTTGGCAATCTTCTTATAGCCTAGGCCATCTTTATGTAGAGCAACAATTCTTTTTTCCAGATCCTCAGAGAGTTCTTTGCCATGAGTTGCCATGTTGAACTTCCAGTGACCAGTATGAGAGAGTGAGAGCGATAACACCAAATTTAACACACCTGCTCCCCATTCACACCTGAGACCTTGTAACACTAACGAGTCACATGACACAGCTGTGTGTTGAGTTATTTTGAGGGGACAGCAAATTTACACTGTTATACAAGCTGTACACTCACTACTTTACATTGTAGCAAAGTGTCATTTCTTCAGTGTTGTCACATAAAAAGATAGAAGAAAAGATTTACAGAAATGTGAGGGGTGTACTTACTTTTGTAAGACACTGTATATAATACTGTGCAAAAGTTTTAGGGAGGTGTGATGGTGTAAATGAAGAATGCTTTCAGAAATGGAAGAGCTCATAGTTTATTATGATCAATTAACAAAATGTAAAGTAAATGAATAGAAGAGAAATCCAAATCAAATCAATATTTGGGATGACCCCGTTTTGCCTTCAAACCAGCAACAGTTCTTCTAGGTAGACTTACACACAGTTGAGGAACTCGGTCGGTAGGTTGCTCTATGTACATCTTGGAGAAATAAGCACGGATCTTCTGTGGATGTCGGCTGCCTCCAATCCTTCTGTCTCTTCGTGTCATCCCAGACAGATTCCATGATGTTGAGATGTGGGGGCCAAACCATCACTTCCAGGACTTCTTGATCTTCTTAATGACATTGGCAGAGTGTTTGGTTGTGCTGCTGCAGAATAAATTTGGGGCCAATTAGACACCTCCATGATGGTATGGCATGATGGGTAAGTATCTGCCTGTATTTCTCAGCATTGAGGACACCATTGATCTTGACCGAATCTCCAACTCCATTTGCAGAAAAGCAGCCCCAAACTTGCAAGGAACCTCCACCATGCTTTACAGTTGCCTGCAGACACTCAATTGTGCTGATGACCCTGGTGGACATCTTCCTATATGGAAGGGAAGTAAGCAGGATGTGTCTTTCATCTGCTGCATTAAGTTTCCTTGGGTGACCACTGCATCTACGGTCCTCAACATTGCCCGTTTTTTTGTGCTTCTTCAGAGAGGCTTGAACAGCACATCTTGAATCCCCAGTCTGCTTTGAAATCTTTGTCTGGGAGAGACCTTGCTGATGCAGTACAATGTGTCTTGTGGCTGTGCTCAGTCTTGCCATGGTGTATGACCTGTGACATGAAACTGTCACACAACCTCACCTTAGCAGCAGAGTTTGGCTGTTCCTCACCAGGTTTTAAGTCTCCTACACAGCTGCTTTTGTTTCAGTTAATGACTGTGTTTGAATCTTTATATGAAATTGATGATCATGAGCCCCTGTGTGGTAAAATGTGTTAATCATACACCTGACTCCAATCCTACAAAATTCCTGACTTTGTGCAAGTGTACAAAGTGTAAGAACTGATGCAGGTTTGAAGGCATTTGGTTTGGATTTGGATTTTTCTTCTGTTTGCTCACTTTGCATTTTGTAAAATGATAAAAATAAACAATTAAAATACAGTTGTGCTCATAAGTTTACATACCCTGGCAGAATTTATGATTTCTTGGCCATTTTTCAGAGAATATGAATGATAACACAAAAACTTTTCTTTCACTCATGGTTAGTGTTTGGCTGAAGCCATTTATTATCAATCAACTGTGTTTACTCATTTTAAATCATAATGACAACAGTAACTACCCAAATGACCCTGATCAAAAGTTAACATACCCCAGTTCTTAATACCGTGTATTGCTCTCTTTAACATCAATGACAGCTTGAAGTCTTTTGTGGTATTTGTGGATGAGGCTCTTTATCTTCTCAGATGGTAAAGCTGCCCATTCCTCTTGGCAAAAAGCCTCCAGTTCCTGTAAATTCTTGGGCTGTCTTAAATGAACTGCATGTTTGAGATCTCCCCAGAGTGGCTCAATGATATTGAGGTCAGGAGACTGAGGTGGCCACTCCAGAACCTTCACTTTATTCTGCTGTGGTCAATGACAGGTCCACTTGGCCTTGTGTTTTGGATCATTGTCATGTTGGAATGTCCAAGTACGTCCCATGCGCAGCTTCCTGGCTGATGAATGGAAATGTTCCTCCAGTATTTTTTTTTATAACATACTGCATTCATCTTGCCATCAATTTTGACCAAATTTCCTGGGCCTTTTGTAGCTCACACATCCCCAAAACATCAGCGATCCACCTCCGTGTTTCACAGTAGGAATGGTGGACCTTTCATCATAGGCCTTGTTGACTCCTCTCCAAATGTAGTGTTTATGGTTGTGGCCAAAAAGCTCAATTTTGGTCTCATGACTCCAAATGACTTTGTGCCGGAAGGTTTGAGGCTTGTCTCTGTGCTGTTTGGCGTATTGTAAGCGGGATACTTTGTGACATTTGCGTAGTAATGTCTTTCTTATGGCGACTCGACCATGCAGCCCATCTTTCTTCAAGTGCCTCCTTATTGTGCATCTTGAAACAGCCACACCACATGTTTTCAGAGAGTCCTGTATTTCACCTGAAGTTATTTGTGGGGTTTTCTTTGCATCCCAAACAATTTTCCTCGCAGTTGTGGCTGAAATTTTAGTTGGTCTACCTGACCGTGGTTTAGTTTCAGCAGAGCCCCTCATTTTCCACTTCTTGATTGGAGTTTGAACACTGCTGATTGTCATTCTCAATTCCTTGGATATCTTTTTATATCCCTTTCCTGTTTTATACAGTTCAACTACATTTTCCCGCAGATCCTTTGACAATTCTTTTGCTTTCCCCATGACTCAGAATCCAGAAACGTCAGTGCAGCACTAGATGAGAGATGCAAGGGTCTGTCAGGAGTCCAGAAACTCTTTGACCTTTTATACACACACACTAATTACAACCAAACAGATCACCGGTGAGGATGGTTACCTTTAATAGCCATTCAAACCCCTTTGTGTCAACTTGTGTGCATGTTATCAGGCCAAAATCACCAGGGTATGTAAACTTTTGATCAGGGTCATTTGGGTAGTTTCTGTTGTCATTATGATTTAAAAAGAGTAAACACAGATGATTGATAATAAATGGCTTCAACCAAACACTAACCATGAGTGAAAGAAATGTTTTTGTGTTATCATTCATATTCCCTGAAAAATGGCCAAGAAATCATAAATTCTGTCAGGGTATGTAAACTTATGAGCACAACTGTATATATTTTTGAAAGTATGCGATGACAGTTGTGTTGGGTCCATTCCACTATGAATAAATCACCTTTGCTTTTGCAGCATCCTTTTTGAATCACACTACATGATGATAAAGGTATGTCTTAATTCTCTTATCAATAATTGAATGATCAATACACAAAGATAATACCCAATGAAAAGATAAAAACACTCTTCCATACACACCTGGCTAACTTGTTCAGAATTCTCTCTCGGGTGTATTTAGTGCATAAAGTGTTCTCATCGATGATGGCTGGGTTTAAGGGAGGCCAGTGTTGGCTGTCCCCAGTTGTCTCAGGGTGTCCCATGCTGTCAATCCAAGCTTCAATTCTTGGCCAATCGTGCCAGAGAGTCAGATGGCGCCAGAGGATTTTCGGCGAAACAGAAGTCAAGTCTGTGGGACATTTCACAGATACGTTTTACTGATTACACATCTTACTGATTATGCCTTAAAAGCATTAATAAAAACATTCATGAAACTGAATATAGACTAACTGCAATGTGAAAATAGTACAGGTGTCCTGAACAGGGGCGTATCATGAAATCAGTGGGCCCGTGTGCAATATAAAAGGTGGACCCTAGGTATTGATAAAAAAAAAAAAAAAAAAATGTGGCGTATGTAGCGTGCTGTGGCAAAATGTGGGTACGGCTTAAATTGTGCTAAATGTTGGGCGTGTGTCAGGCCTGGGCTCAGCTCTTCCTCCTCAGAGCTCTGTGCTCAGCTGTCAGGTAATTGCCAGTACTCTTCATTCCACAGTGACTCACCTGGTCTTTATATCCTGCTGGTCAGCTATCCCTGCTGGCTATTTAAACTGCCTGGATCAGATTTCCTGTGCCTTCGCCAGGTCAACATATCCAGATACTCTCTGCTGTGTTTTCCTGTTAAAGACTTTTGCCTGGATGAGTTCCCTTCTGGTCCCTGATTTACTGCTTCTATTACGCTGATCTCTGGATTCCTGTTTCACTGGCTTGTTCCGACTACCCGCTCTGGATACCGAACCCTGGCTATGTTTTGACTAAGTTTGCTCAGTTTGTGCCATTTTACCATTATATTAAAAAGTGTGATTTTTTACTGCACTTCTGTCTCAGTCAGATTCATGGATTCCTGACAGCGTGGCTTAAGGGGGTGTGGTTTAATAGAGTCTAAGATGGCTTACAAAGTGCAGAATGCGGTAATGTTGAATAGGGAATGTACAGTGCGGAGTGTAAGGAGGTGGGTAGAATGTGCAGGAGAGGAGTGCCGAGTGTATAGAGGTGGGTAGTATGTGGAGAGGGGTGTGGAGTGTATGGAGGTGGGTATTATGTGCAGAAGAGCAGTGCAAAGTGTATGGCGGTGGGCAGAATGTGCAGGAGAGGAATGCAGAGTGTATGGCGGTGGGTAGAATGTGCAGGAGAGGAGTGCAGAGTGTATGGAGGTGGGTAGAATGTGCCGGAGAGGAATGCGGATTGTATGGAAGTGGGTAGTATGTGCAGGAGAGGCGTGCGGGGTGTATGGAGGTGGGTAGTATGTGCAGGAGAGGAGTGTGGAGTGTATGGTGGTGAGTAAGATGTGCAGGAGAGGAGTGTGGAGTGTATGGTGGTGACTAAGATGTGCAGGAGAGGAGTGTGGAGTGTATGGTCGTGAGTAAGATGTGCAGGAGAGGAGTGCGGAGTGTATGGAGGTGGGTAGTATGTGCAGGAGAGGAGTGTGAAGTGTATGGTGGTGAGTAAGATGTGCAGGAGAGGAGTGTGGAGTGTATGGTGGTGAGTAAGATGTGCAGGAGAGGAGTGTGGAGTGTATGGAGGTGGGTAGAATGTGCAGGTGGGGAGTGCGGAGAGTATGGAGGTGGACAGTATGTGCAGGAGAGGAGTGTGAAGTGTATGGTGGTGAGTAAGATGTGCAAGAGAGGAGTGCGGAGTGTATGGCAGTGGGTAGAATGTGCAGGAGAGGAGTGCGGGGTGTATGGCAGTGGGTAGAATGTGCAGGACAGTGTCAGTAGGGCAGTGGATGGTGTTGGTCGTCTTTTATGTATTCATTTTTTTACAATTTAATTTGTTTTTCATTTTTTTCACAATGCGTTTTGGGGGGGGGGGGGGGTTGGGGAAGAGGACAGTGTCGATAGGGTGGGGGATGGTGTCCGTAGTTTTTTATCTTATAATAATTTTTTATAAGTTTATTACAGTTTACTCTTTAATATTTATTGCCCTGTTGGTGGGCTTTGGTGAGACATTTCCCCTTTAAGACAGAGGACAGAGAAAGGGACTGAGGACACAGATTCCCCAGTCCCTTTCTCAGCAGCCTCAGTATTAAAGATGAATGGACAGGAGACAGAGGCTCCTATTCATTCATAAACTGAAGTAGAGTTTATTCTGCTCAGTTATCAGAGGATATGTTTTGGGTCATTGTCATGCTGGAAGACCCATCCACAACCCATCTTCGGTGTTCTGGAGGGAAGAAGGTTCTCTGAGGAAGAAAAATTCTGACTATGACCGTAAGAACACCATCCCTACAGTCACACGGAGGTGGAAACATGATGCTTTGGGGCTGTTTTTCTGCTACAGGTACAGGCTGACATTGCCGCATTGAGGGGCCAATGGACGGGGCCATGTATTGTAATATCTTGGATGAGAACCTTCTTCCCTCAGCCAGAACACTGAAGATGGGTCATGGATGGGTCTTCCAGCATGACAATGACCCAAAACATACCGCCAAGGCAACAAAGGAGTGGCTCAAGAAGAAGCACATGAAGGTCATGGAGTGGCCTAGCCAGTCTCCAGACCTTAATCCTATAGAAAATGTATGGAGGGAGCTGAAACTTCGAGTTGCCAAGAGACAGCCAAGAAACCTTAAGGATTTAGAGAAGATCTGTAAAGAATTGTGTGATGCCAGTGAACATCTAAATGATTCAGAGAAGGATTAGGAGAAAGTGCTGTGGTCAGATGAGACCAAAATTGAGCTCTTTGGCATTAACTCAACACGCCGCATTTGGAGGAAGAAAAATGGTGACTATGACCTCAAGAACACCATCCCTACAGTCAGTCAAGCACGGAGTTGGAAACATGATGCTTTGAGGCTGTTTCTCTACTAAAGGTACAGGCCGACTTTACCACATTGAGGGGCTAATGGGCGGGGCCATGTATTGTAAAGTCTTGGATGACAACCTTCTTCACAATACATGGCCCCGTCCATTGGCCCCTCAATGCGGCAAAGTCGGCCTGTACCTTTAGCAGAGAAACAGCCCCAAAGCATCATGTTTCCACCTCCATGCTTGACTGTAGAGATGGTGTTCTTATGGTCATAGTCAGCATTTTTCTTCCTAAGAGAACCTTCTTCCCTCAGCCAGAGCACTGAAGATGGGTTGTGGATGGGTCTTCCAGCATGACAATGACCCAAAACATACCGCCAAGGCAACAAAGGAGTAGTTCAAGAAGGAGCACATGAAGGTCATGGAGTGGCCTAGTCAGTCTCCAGACATTAACCCTATAGAAAATATATGGAGGGAGCTGAAACTTCGAGTTGCCAAGAAACCTTCAGGACTTAGAGAAGATCTGTAAAGAAGAGAGGACCAAAATCCCTCCTGAGATGTGTGCAAACCTGGTGACCAACTACAAGAAACGTCTGACCTCTGTGATCGCCAACTACAAGAAACGTCTGACCTCTGTGATCGCCAACTACAAGAAACGTCTGACCTCTGTGATCGCCAACTACAAGAAACGTCTGACCTCTGTGATCACCAACAAGGGTTTCTCTACCAACTACTAAGCCGTGTTTTGCTGGGGGATCAAATACTTGTTGTGTGTTCCTTTTGTTGTAATAAAGCAAGAAGGGCTCAGCCCCGTGTCCAGCACCATCTTTGTCTGGAAAAGAATCAATATCCTAGAGAACATCCCCTCCCTCCAAGTCACAGCCCTCTCTTCCTCTGGGAGTTTTTTTTTTTTAATGACTGCCTGTACTGGCCCAGCTCCTCAGCCCCTTTGAAGATTCATCAGAAGAAGATAAAGGAAACGAATGCAGCCATCACATCTAAGTACTGGATAACCCGGACCATTGAAGGGTACATCGTACTTGGAGCGGAAGCCCCCAGGGACAACTTCATTGGAATCCTAGACGCCATCGAGTGCCGGATACTATATGCCTATTACCCCTGCAGGGGTGTAGGGAGCTGGTGAGTGGGGATCCTTGAGGGGGAGCACCGCAGTCACTGGATATCAACTGTTGTTGTCACTAAAGTCACTTCACACAGGAATTTTGAATTTGGTGGAATTTTTTCAAGCCGGGACTTTCACAATTAACTTTTTATTTTTCAGATTTAATTTGTATCTAAATTTTTCACAATTTTTTTTACATTTTTTCTTATTATTATTGTATTTTTTTCAACGCTGATGAACTGAGTTAAGATTATTTTCACCTGCCCAATTGTCTGTTGGGGAGATAATGTGGTAACACGTATATCAGATGTTATGTTATTAGTTGCATATTGATCAATGGTCAATGATCAGTTATTACACTAGTTGGAAGGAGGATTTGAATTATATTTATTTAGTCCCCTCCACGCACTAGGGGGGGATGTTTACTGAATTATTTATATATCTTGGATTAACTGTCACTGATGTGGATGTATTTACACCTTTTTATACAATAAGGATTCATTTGTCTGCACACACTAGCATGGGACATCAATCCCATTGGTCACACATTCACCTTACAATTTTATTTTGAGTTGAGTGCATTTTTGCTCATTCAGACGAGAGTATATATCTAATTAGGTATCCAACACAGGTAGCGCCACTTGCCCCTATCTATAAACTCTTTTTATGAAATACTTATTTTACTCACTGAACTGCAACTTAATTTATAGCATTTGGTTTTTTTTTTTTTCTGGATTCTTGGTTCTTCTGTCTCTATGATATAAAATACACCTATGATAAAAATGATAGACCCTTTATTTCTTTGTAAGTGGGCAAGCAGTGGATAAAATCATTATTTTCCCCCCACGGTAAATGATATAGCCTCCTCACCTTCATCGATCCTCCAGGGCAATAAGATTGATTCTTGAGTCTCTGAGTCCCAGTCCTGGGCCCACTGTAGAAGCAGAACGATCGGTTCATCTTTTACGGAGCTTAATGCATTCTGCAGCGCCTGTTCCGCCGGTGTTAGGTCGCCGGTTTTCCAGGGAGGTCTGCAATAAACGTCACAGACATCAGCATTGGTCCCCCCCCCCCTCCCCCCCCCCCCCCCCCCATCACATCTTTGCACAGCAGAGAGAAATAATAAATGACATTACGTGGGATAAGTCCGGCTTTCTCCTGCCGGCCTCGGCACAGCATTGCACAGCTTCTCTATCTGGTACACGGTACGGATCCTTTCTTGCTCCTCCTCCGAAAAGAGTCCTTTTTGCTGCAGCAGGTTTACCTACAAAAACAGGAACAGATGAAGGTCGGACAGTGGTGAGGAAGGAGACAAGTTCACAAGAAAATCCAAAAAAAATGACCCACCAGCAGGTCCCGAACGGCAAGGTTAGAGGTGTACATACAGATACGGCGCAGCTCCTCCCACACGGAATATCCCTGGAAGAGAAATCAATGTCTACAATGAGTGAGAGAGCACAGATTTTATCTAATGCACACCTGTGGCCATAGAACACGCATATATAAAGTCGTGTGAAAAAGTAAGTACACCCATAGACGTTGTTGACTTTTTCGACAAACGCTCACCGCCCGCTTTATTCGGTCCACCTGTTCAATTGCTCGGTAACACAAATTGCTAATCAGCCAATCACATGGCAGAAACTCAATGCATTTAGGTATCTAGACGTGGTGAAGACGACTTTGCTGAAGTTCAAACCGAGCATCAGAATGGGGAAGAAAGGGGGATTGAAGTGACTTTGAACGTGGCAAAATATTTCGTTTTTTGTGCTTTCGATATTTAACATGCATTGAGCACTCTCTAGCACTTTAAGTGATGATTTAAAGAGACAGCGCATCTGTTTTGATAGAAGCAACTACTTGAACAGCAGAGGAGGGGGGTATGTAGTGTAAGATTGTAAGCTCTAAGGAGCAGGGCCCTCTGATTCCTACTGTATTAAAGTGCATTGTATTTGTACTGTCTACCCTCAAGTTGTAAAGTGCTACGTAAACTGTTGGCGCTATATAAATCCTGTATAATAATAATAATAATAATAATAATAATGTGCTGGGGATGCCACACTCACCGGTCACTTTATTAGGTACACCTGTTCAGTTGCTCGGTAACACAAATTGCTAATCAGCCAATCACATGGCAGCAACTCAATGCATTTAGGCATCTAGACGTGGTGAAGACGACTTGCTGAAGTTCAAACCGAGCATCAGAATGGGGGAAGAAAGGGGATTGAAGTGACGTTGAACGTGGCATGGGTGTTGGTGGCAGACGGCCGGTCTGAGTATTTCTGGGAT
This sequence comes from Lithobates septentrionalis, assembly GCA_037952835.1. NCBI lineage: Eukaryota > Metazoa > Chordata > Amphibia > Anura > Ranidae > Lithobates > Lithobates septentrionalis. Next base: position 239,623 of record JBBDGP010004330.1, on the reverse strand, counting down.
TTTCACACACAACCATCTCTCGGGGTTTACAGAGAATGGTGGGAAAAAGAGAAAATATCCAGTGAGCGGCAGTTGTGTGGAGGAAAATGCCTGGTTGATGTCAGAGGAGAATGGGCAGACTGGTTCCAGATGATAGAAAGACAACAGTAACTCATTACTCGTTATATCCAAGGTATGCAGAATACCATCTCTGAACGAACAACCTTGAAGCAGATGGGCTACAGCAGCAGAAGACCACACCGGGTGCCACTCCTGTCAGCTAAGAACAGGAAACTGAGGCTACAATTGGCACAGGATCACCAACATTGGACAATAGAAGATTGGAAAAACGTTGCCTGGTCTGATGAGTCTGGATTTCAGCTCCGACATTCAGATGGTGGGGTCAGAATTTGCCGCCTGGATCCATCCTGCCTTGTATCACCGGTTCAGGCTGGTGGTTGTGGTGTAATGGTGTGGGGGATGGGGTATCACCGGTTCAGGCTGGTGGTGGGGGTGTAATGGTGTGGGGGATGGGGTATCACCGGTTCAGGCTGGTGGTGGGGGTGTAATGGTGTGGGGGATGGGGTATCACCGGTTCAGGCTGGTGGTGGGGGTGTAATGGTGCGGGGGATGGGGTATCACCGGTTCAGGCTGGTGGTGGGGGTGTAATGGTGTGGGGGATGGGGTATCACCGGTTCAGGCTGGTGGTGGGGGTGTAATGGTGTGGGGGATGGGGTATCGGTTCAGGCTGGTGGTGGGGTGTAATGGTGTGGGGGATGGGGTATCACCGGTTCAGGCTGGTGGTGGGGGTGTAATGGTGTGGGGGATGGGGTATCACCGGTTCAGGCTGGTGGTGGGGGTGTAATGGTGTGGGGGATGGGATATAACCGGTTCAGGCTGGTGGTGGGGTGTAATGGTGTGGGGGATGGGGTATCACCGTTTCAGGCTGGTGGTGGGGGTGTAATGGTGTGGGGGATGGGGTATCACTCGTTCAGGCTGGTGGTGGGGGTGTAATGGTGTGGGGGATGGGGTATCACCGGTTCAGGCTGGTAATGGGGGTGTAATGGTGTGGGGGATGGGGTATCACCGGTTCAGGCTGGTGGTGGGGGTGTAATGGTGTGGGGGATGGGATATCACCGGTTCAGGCTGGTGGTGGGGGTGTAATGGTGTGGGGGATGGGGTATCACCGGTTCAGGCTGGTGGTGGGGGTGTAATGGTGTGGGGGATGGGATATCACCGGTTCAGGCTGGTGGTGGGGGTGTAATGGTGTGGGGGATGGGATATCACCGGTTCAGGCTGGTGGTGGGGGTGTAATGGTGTGGGGGATGGGGTATCACCGGTTCAGGCTGGTGGTGGGGGTGTAATGGTGTGGGGGATGGGGTATCACCGGTTAAGGCTGGTGGTGGGGTGTAATGGTGTGGGGGATGGGGTATCACCGGTTCAGGCTGGTGGTGGGGGTGTAATGGTGTGGGGGATGGGATATAACCGGTTCAGGCTGGTGGTGGGGTGTAATGGTGTGGGGGATGGGGTATCACCGGTTCAGGCTGGTGGTGGGGGTGTAATGGTGTGGGGGCTGGGGTATCACTGGTTCAGGCTGGTGGTGGGGGTGTAATGGTGTGGGGGATGGGATATCACCGGTTCAGGCTGGTGGTGGTGTAATGGTGTGGGGGATGGGGTATCACCGGTTCAGGCTGGTGGTGGGGGTGTAATGGTGTGGGGGATGGGGTATCACCGGTTCAGGCTGGTGGTGGGGGTGTAATGGTGTGGGGGCTGGGGTATCACTGGTTCAGGCTGGTGGTGGGGGTGTAATGGTGTGGGGGATGGGATATCACCGGTTCAGGCTGGTGGTGGTGTAATGGTGTGGGGGATGGGGTATCACCGGTTCAGGCTGGTGGTGGGGGTGTAATGGTGTGGGGGATGGGGTATCACCGGTTCAGGCTGGTGGTGGTGTAATGGTGTGGGGGATGGGGTATCACCGGTTCAGGCTGGTGGTGGGGGTGTAATGGTGTGGGGGATGGGATATCACCGGTTCAGGCTGGTGGTGGGGGTGTAATGGTGTGGGGGATGGGGTATCACCGGTTCAGGCTGGTGGTGGGGGTGTAATGGTGTGGGGGATGGGATATCACCGGTTCAGGCTGGTGGTGGGGGTGTAATGGTGTGGGGGATGGGGTATAACCGGTTCAGGCTGGTGGTGGGGGTGTAATGATGTGGGGGATGGGATATCACCGGTTCAGGCTGGTGGTGGTGTAATGGTGTGGGGGATGGGGTATCACCGGTTCAGGCTGGTGGTGGGGGTGTAATGGTGTGGGGGATGGGGTATCACTGGTTCAGGCTGGTGGTGGGGGTGTAATGGTGTGGGGGATGGGGTATCACTGGTTCAGGCTGGTGGTGGGGGTGTAATGGTGTGGAGGATGGGATATCACAGGTTCAGGCTGGTGGTGGGGGTGTAATGATGTGGGGGATGGGATATCACTGGTTCAGGCTGGTGGTGGGGGTGTAATGGTGTGGGGGATGGGATATCACAGGTTCAGGCTGGTGGTGGGGGTGTAATGGTGTGGGGGATGGGATATCACCGGTTCAGGCTGGTGGTGGGGGTGTAATGATGTGGGGGGATGGGATATCACCGGTTCAGGCTGGTGGTGGAGGTGTAATGGTGTGGGGGATGGGATATCACCGGTTCAGGCTGGTGGTGGGGGTGTAATGGTGTGGGGGGATGGGATATCACCGGTTCAGGCTGGTGGTGGGGGTGTAATGGTGTGGGGGATGGGATATCACCGGTTCAGGCTGGTGGTGGTGTAATGGTGTGGGGGATGGGATATCACCGGTTCAGGCTGGTGGTGGGGTGGTGTAATGGTGTGGGGGGTGGGATATCACCGGTTCAGGCTGGTGGTGGGGATGTAATGGTGTGGGGGATGGGGTATCAGCGGTTCAGGCTGGTGGTGGGGGTGTAATGGTGTGGGGGGATGGGATATCACCGGTTCAGGCTGGTGGTGGGGGTGTAATGGTGTGGGGGATGGGATATCACCGGTTCAGGCTGGTGGTGGTGTAATGGTGTGGGGGATGGGATATCACCGGTTCAGGCTGGTGGTGGGGTGGTGTAATGGTGTGGGGGATGGGATATCACCGGTTCAGGCTGGTGGTGGGGATGTAATGGTGTGGGGGATGGGGTATCAGCGGTTCAGGCTGGTGGTGGGGGTGTAATGGTGTGGGGGGATGGGATATCACCGGTTCAGGCTGGTGGTGGGGGTGTAATGGTGTGGGGGATGGGATATCACCGGTTCAGGCTGGTGGTGGTGTAATGGTGTGGGGGATGGGATATCACCGGTTCAGGCTGGTGGTGGTGTAATGGTGTGGGGGGGATGGGGTATCACCGGTTCAGGCTGGTGGTGGGGGTGTAATGGTGTGGGGGATGGGATATCACCGGGTCAGGCTGGTGGTGGTGTAATGGTGTGGTGGGATGGGGTATCACCGGTTCAGGCTGGTGGTGGGGGTGTAATGGTGTGGGGGATGGGGTATCACCGGGTCAGGCTGGTGGTGGGGGTGTAATGGTGTAGGGGATGGGGTATCACCGGGTCAGGCTGGTGGTGGGGGTGTAATGGTGTAGGGGATGGGGTATCACCGGGTCAGGCTGGTGGTGGGGGTGTAATGGTGTAGGGGATGGGGTATCACCGGGTCAGGCTGGTGGTGGGGGTGTAATGGTGTGGGGGATGGGGTATCACCGGGTCAGGCTGGTGGTGGGGGTGTAATGATGTGGGGGGATGGGATATCACCGGTTCAGGCTGGTGGTGGGGGTGTAATGGTGTGGGGGATGGGATATCACCGGTTCAGGCTGGTGGTGGGGGTGTAATGGTGTGGGGGATGGGGTTTAATCACCACGGCCTACCTGAATATTGTTGGTGACCATGTCCATCCCTTTATGACTACAGTGTCCCCATCTTCTGATGGCTCCTTCCAGCAGGATAATGCACCATGTCACAAAGCTCCAATCATCTCACCACTGGACAATGAGGTCCCTGTACTCCAATGGCCTCCACACTCACCACATCTCATCCAATAGAGCACCTTTGGGATGTGGTGGAACGGGAGATTGGCATCATGGATGTGCAGCTGACAAATCTGCAGCAGCTGTGTGATGTTATCATGTCACTATGGAGCAAAATCTCTGAGGAATGTTTCCAACACCTTGTTGTATCTATTCCACCAAGAATGAAGGCAAAAGGAGGTCCAACCCGCGACTAGCAAGGAGGACCTAATAAAGTGGGTGGTGAGTGTATATGAGAAGGTAAACAGTAGATCTTGATTCAAACAGTCCTTACAGATGAAGATGATGCACTTGAACAATGACATTGTGTATTTATTTTCAAAATCTAAATGAGCAAAAAATGCAGATCAGCCAAATGGGAAAAATCCATCAAACAGCGTTTCTGGTGTTCCCAATCCGGTGCCAATGATTGGAACTTTCTTAGAGAGTATGCAGGTGGAACCGCTATTATTTAATCACTTGACCTTCGGAAGGATTTTACCCCCCTTCCTGACCAGAGCACTTTTTGCGATTCGGCGCTGCGTCGCTTTAACTGACCATTGCGCGGGCGTGTGACGTTGCACCCAAACAAAAATTACGTCTTTTTTCCCCACAAATAGAGCTTTCTTTTGGTGGTATTTGATCACCTCTGCGGTTTTTATTGTTTGCGCTATAAATAAAACAAGAGCGACAATTTTGAAAAAAAAAAGCAGTATTTTTTACTATAATAAATATCCCCCAAAATATCTAAAAAAAAAAAAAACATTTTTTCCTCAGTTTAGGCCGATGTGTATTCTTCTACATATTCTTGCTAAAAAAAAAAAAATCACAATAAGCGTATATTGGTTGTTTTTTTGCGCAAAAGTTATAGCATCTACAAAATAGGGGATAGTTTTATGGCATTTTTATTACAATTTTTTTTGTATTAGCAATGGCGGCGATCTGCGATTTTTATCGTGACTGTGACATTGCGGCGGACACATCGGACACTTTTGACACTATTTTGGGACCACTGTCATTTATACAGCGATCAGCGCTATAAAAATGCACTGATTGCTGTGTAAATGACACTGGCAGGGAAGGAGTTAAACACTAGGGGGCGCTCAAGGGGTTAAGTGTGTCCTAGGGAGTGATTCTAACTGTGGAGGGGAGGGGCTACCACTGACATGACAGCGATCACTGCTCCTGATGACAGGGAGCAGTGATCGCTGTCATGTCACTAGGCAGAACGGGGAAATGCCTTGTTTACAAAGGCATCTCCTCGTTCTGCGGCTCCATGACACCTGCGGACAACGAGTCCACGGGTCCCGTAGGCACGGTCACACTGTACGCGGCGGGCCGGCTAGACCCGCCAATTAAAGGAGAAGTACAGGTACGCCCATTTGCCCACCGCTGCCATTGTGCCGACGTATATTGGCACGCAGCGGTCAGCAAGTGGTCATGTAACGCTGTACCCAAACAAAATTTGTATCATTTTTTTCACACATATAGAGCTTTATTTCAGTGGTATTTGATCACCACTGGTTTTTTTTTTGTTTTTTTTGTTTTGTTTTGTTTTTTTATAGATAAACAAAAAAGACCGAAAATTTAGAAAACAAAAACCAAAAATTAGATTTTTTACTTTCCGTTATGAAACATATTCAATAAAATCAAATTTATTTATAAATTCAGGACAAATATATTCTGCTACATGTGTTTCGTAAAAAAAAAATCCCAATAAGTGTATATTATTTAGTGTGAAAGTTATAGAGTCAACAAACTATGGAATATATATTTGACAATTGATCAATCCTGATGTATTGATGGCCTATCTAAATTCTTGAGGCGCTTAAAATGCCAGGACAGTACAAATACCCCCCAAATCACCCCTTTTTTGAAAGTAGACAGTCTGAGGTGGTGAGTAAGAGGCATAGCGAGCTTTTTTTAAAGTTGTCATTTTTTGTCACAATTTTTTGGAAAATAAAGAAATGAAATAATTGTTTTTTTCCACAATTCTTTCTTTACATTCTGTCACCAGTGCAGTACAGAGTCATCATATGACTGGTGAGGCTGTGATCAGAGACGCTGACTGGTGACAGTATGTTAAAAAATATATATATATATATTTTTTTTTTAATAAATAGTTTTTAAAAAATTTTTAAACTTTTCTTTATTTTTCTAAACATAGGTTGTTTTTTTTCCTTTTTTGTTTTAAATACTTTCATCAAAGTAGTTTAGTGTCCCCATAGTGACACTGTACTTTTATTGTCCCCATAGTGACACTGTACTTTTATTGTCCCCATAGTGACACTGTACTTTTATTGTCCCCATAGTGACACTGTACTTTTATTGTCCCCATAGTGACACTGTACTTTTATTGTCCCCATAGTGACACTGTACTTTTATTGTCCTCATAGTGACACTGTACTTTTATTGTCCCCATAGTGACACTGTACTTTTATTGTCCTCATAGTGACACTGTACTTTTATTGTCCTCATAGTGACACTGTACTTTTATTGTCCTCATAGTGACACTGTACTTTTATTGTCCCCATAGTGACACTGTACTTTTATTGTCCTCATAGTGACACTGTACTTTTATTGTCCTCATAGTGACACTGTACTTTTATTGTCCCCATAGTGACACTGTACTTTTATTGTCCCCATAGTGACACTGTACTTTTATTGTCCCCATAGTGACATTGTACTTTTATTGTCCTCATAGTGACACTGTACTTTTATTGTCCTCATAGTGACATTGTACTTTTATTGTCCCCATAGTGACAATGTACTACTCTAGGGGGTGATCAGGGATTTTTATTTTTTACACTTTGATTGCTGTTACATAGTTACATAGTAGGTGAGGTTGAAAAAAGACACAAGTCCATCAAGTCCAACCTATGTGTGATTATATGTTAGTATTACATTGTATATCCCTGTATGTTGCGTTCATTCAGGTGATTCTCTAATAGTTTCTTTAAACTATCGATGCCCCCGGCTGAGACCACCGCCTGTGGAAGGGAATTCCACATCCTTGCCGCTCTCACAGTAAAGAACCCTCTACATAGTTTAAGGTTAAACCTCTTTTCTTCTAATTTTAATGAGTGGCCACGAGTTTTGTTAAACTCCCTTCCATGAAAAAGTTTTCTCCCTATTGTGGGGTCACCAGTACGGTATTTGTAAATTGAAATCATATCCCCTCTCATGCGTCTCTTCTCCAGAGAGAATAAGTTCAGTGCTCATAACCTTTCCTCATAACTAATATCCTCCAGACCCTTTATTAGCTTTGTTGCCCTTCTTTGTACTCGCTCCATTTCCAGTACATCCTTCCTGAGGACTGGTGCCCAGAACTGGACAGCATACTCCAGGTGCGGCCGGACCAGAGTCTTGTAGAGCGGGAGAATTATCGTTTTATCTCTGGAGTTGATCCCCTTTTTAATGCCAATATTCTGTGTGCTTTGTTAGCAGCAGCTTGGCATTGCATGCCATTGCTGAGCCTATCATCTACTAGGACCCCCGGGTCCTTTTCCATCCTAGATCCCCCCAGAGGTTCTCCCCCCAGTGTATAGATTGCATTCATATTTTTGCCACCCAAATGCATTATTTTACACTTTTCTACATTGAACCTCATTTGCCATGTAGTTGCCCCTCCCCCATTCATTTGTTCAGACCTTTTTGCAAGGTTTTCACATCCTGTGGAGAAGTTATTGCCCTGCTTAGCTTAGTATCGTCTGCAAATACAGAGATTGAACTGTTTATCCCATCCTCCAGGTCGTTTATGAATAAATAAATAGGATTGGTACCAGCACAGAACCCTGGGGAACCCCACTACCCACCCCTGACCATTCCGAGTACTCCCCATTTATCACCTCCCTCTGAACTTGCCCTTGTAGCCAGTTTTCAATCCATGTACTCACCCTATGGTCCATGCCAACGGACCTTATTTTGTACAGTAAACCTTTATGGGGAACTGTGTCAAATGCTTTTGCAAAATCCAGATACACCACGTCTACGGGCCTTCCTTTATCTAGATGGCAACTCACCTCCTCATAGAAGGTTAGAAGATTGGTTTGGCAAGAACGATTCTTCATGAATCCATGCTGATTACTGCTAATGATACCGTTCTTATTACTGAAATCTTGTATATAGTCCCTTATCACCCCCTCCTAGAGCTTGCATACTATTGATGTTAGGCTAACTGGTCTGTAATTCTCAGTGATGATTATTGTAACAGCAATGTTTTGAAATGTTGTGAATGGGTTACATTCATAACAGCTGTGATTACCATTGTGTGCTGTGATTGGCCCAGATACCATGTGATATCTGAGGGCCAATCACAGCATCACAATTTTAAACACAGCTGTTATTAATGAAACCCATGCATAACAGTTGTGTTTACATTGTGATCGCATAGCAATCATGTGAGGGGCCGGGTACCAGGAGCCGCACTCTGCTGTGTTCAGTGAAAATGTACTGTGAGCGGATGGGAACTGGGTAAACCTCAGATATCTAGGGTCTGGTGTTCTCTTTGCTATTGATGTGTGTGGTGTCATCATGCCAAGATCAACAGAGTTCCCCAAGGCCTTCAGAAAGAAAGTTGTTGTCGTCTATAAACCTGGTAAGGGATTTAAAAAGATCACCAAAACATCGCAAATCAACCATTCTACTGTAAGGAATATAATATACATGTGAGGAAGATGTCAAACATCTGTTAATTTGTCCAGCATGGGCCAGCAAATTCAACCAAAGAGCTGACTGTTTGGTGCTAACTACGGGGACTCCAAGTAACCCAAAATTTTATTGTGGGGTGTTCATGTAATTCTTGCAACAGTTGAGATTGCACCTAATCAACCTGCATGAGGGGAGTGTTAAGAAAAAGCATCACTGCCCAAAAAAGAACATCAGAACAAAGATTGCAGTTTGCCTTTGAACAAATAGGTGAAGACCAAGCCTTATAGAACAATGCGGTGAAGACTGATCAAAGTTTTTTGTCAAAAAACCTTCAATCAAAGATAGAGATCTTTGGTCACAGCATCCATGTTTTCCTGCCAACCAAAGACAGTATTACAGGAGAAGAAGCTCATAAAAGCTGTGAATTGTGGAGGAAATCTTATGGTTTTGGGTTGCTTTGATTATTTCAGGACCTGGGCAGCTTGTAGTCACCAAGCTAATTATACATTCTGCATCATATAACGTGGTGCTTTTTGAGGATGCAAGGCCATCTGTCCAAAAGTTGAAGTTGAACATGATAATGATCTGAAGCACACAAGCAAATCCACCAAGGTACGACACAAGCAAATCCACCAAGGTACGTCTCAGAATGAATAAACAGAGGGTAATGAACTGCCATAGTCAAAACCCAGATTTGAATGCCATTGAAACTTTGTGGAATGATTTTGAAACAGGAAATTCATGCAAGAAAACCCACAAATATCTTGCAATGGTTTCTGCAAACTTTTAAGCTGATTATGGCAAAACTCACACACACGAAAAGTTCACTTCTACTTTAGGTAAAATGGAAGAGAATCTAAGATGCAGTCAGTTGTTTATACATTCTATTACAATCCCCTCTTAAGTCATGAACATGACTTACTTTCTCTCCACAGTAACATAATTACCGTATTTATCGGCGTATAACACGCGCCGGCGTATAACACACACACCCCAAGTTTAGGAGGGAAGTTTAAGGAAAAAAACTTTTAGGAGGGAAGTTTAAGGAAAAAAACTTACATTTTAAATGCCCATCAATGCAGCGTTATCAGTGTCCATCTGCAGCCTTGCCCATCATTGCAGAATGATCAGTGTCCATCTGCAAGCCTTGCCCAACAGTGTCCATCTGCAAGCCTTGCCCAACAGTGTCCATCTGCAAGCCTTGCCCAACAGTGTCCATCTGCAAGCCTTGCCCAACAGTGTCCATCTGCAAGCCTTGCCCAACAGTGTCCATCTGCAGCCTTGCCCAAAATTGCAGCATGATCGGTTTTAAATTGTTACTGGTACTCAATTTAGGAGGGAACGAGCGCCACCGTGATAGACAGAGCCGGATGTCCTGTGTACTAGGCTCCTCTCGGCCCAGTCCGCCCCTTGGCCCGTCTCCTATGATGGACACAACACCGGTTCAATGGCGGAACGTAAATGCTAGGAGGCGGGACTGGGTGTGACTGCGGGCTGAGCGGAGCCGAGTACACAGTACACACGGCTCTGTCTATTTCGGCTGGGGCTCGTTCCCTCCATCCCCTTCCGAGGCAGCGGTTCAACGTATTACACGCACCCATGATTTTCCCCTGATTTTAAGGGGAAAAAAGTGAGTGTTATACGCCGATAAATACGGTAGCTTTCTTATGGTACATGCTAAGGTAGGCTTTATTAGCAGTTTCCTGTTCAACTACCTTGAAAAAATGCATTGGGTGTACTTAATTTTACATATGACTGTATGTGTGTATATATATATATTTATATTATGCACAAGTAAAGGATATAATTGCCTATTACTGACCATGTTCTGCAGGAGTTGGCAGGCCTCCATCACCCGATTCTCCATTAGGCACTTGAACACCATCTTCAGGCCTTCCCGCTTCATCCATGGGAGGTTGAAGGAATGATGACCGTTTGCACGTAGGAATGACTGAGCCTCAGGAATACAGTTTGATAGGATGGCATCAGAAATTATATTCTAAAAAAATAGGGGAGCAATAATGAATTAAGAGGAACCAGTGAAGGTGGAATTAGGCATGTCAATACACAATAAATAACTACTGATTAGACATGAGAAGGATAACTGACACAAGAGAAGAGCCAAGGCCATGATTCTCTCATGCCCAGCGTACCTCCACAGACATGGTCTCCCACGCTCCGTTTCCTCTCTCAGCATGCTGGACCTTCACAGGAAATGGCTGCTGGTGGAACCTCCTCATGAAAGATCGGAGCTTGTTGATGTATCCACTGAGAATTTCCACACACTTTTCCAGGCCGGGGTCTGGCTCTGAGTAAAGGAGTGGCGAGATGAAATCATCACACATATAGACAAAATAATTATAACATATAAATACATTTGAAGGTTATAGACCAGTGGTTCTCAACCATACTAGTGCCTTGACCCCTGGATAACATTTCCCAAGTTGTGGGGACCCCTAACAGTAAAATTATTTTCTTAGCGTGGGTTGTCAGCTCCCAGGGCAAGACAAGTAATTTGCGCCCTTCACACATGGACATTTAGCGCTCCCTGAGTCCCTTCCACTCGTACAGTATTAAAACCCCTTATGGTACATTTGTACATAGGATGGTACATAGGATGTCCCGCTCTCTCTTTTGTTCCCCTTTCTTTCCGTTTTATCTCTCTCTATCCTAAGTTCTTGTTTTTTTCCCCCATCCCTCTCTCTAGCCGTCTTTCTTGTTCTTTCTCTTATTCTTTCTCTCCCTTTTTCTTTGCCAGATCGCCGCCATTAGGCCTCATGCACACGGGATGTTAAAATAACGTTATGAAAACGCCAGTATCGTTGCAGTGATTTTTTTAAACTTTTTTCAGCTTTTTTCAACGTTTTTGCAATAGCGTTTTTCCGCGTTATCGTTTTTTAGCGTTTTTTTCAAATTTTTTTTTTTTTTTTTCAATGGATCAAAAACGTTAAAAAACGTTGGTGAATGACGTTTTTTGAGCGTTTATCTGCGTTAGAGCGTTTTTACAGCTAAAAAACGTCTCTCAGAACCCACTGGTCCTGGGTTTTTTTTTTACAGCTTAAAAACGTCTATGCGATTTGCAGCTTAAAAATGCCTAGGTGGGCATGAAGCCATAGACTAACATAGACAGGCCTTTTTTAAGCTGCAAAAAACGCTCAAGGAAGCGGCTGTAAAAACGCCTGTGTGCATGAGGCCTTACTAGTAAAAAAAAAAAAAAAAAAAGAATAATAAAAATGCCATAAATCTATCCCTATTTTGTAGACACTATAACTTTTGCGCAAACCAATCAATATACACTGATTGCGATTTTTTTTACCAAAAATATGCAGAATACATTTCGGCCTAAACTGAGGAAAAAATGTGTTTTTTTTTATATATTTTTGGGGGATATTTATTATAGCAAAAAGTAAAAATATATTGCTTTTTTTTTTCAAAATTGTCGCTCTTTTTTGGTTTATAGTGCAAAAACTAAAAACCGCAGAGGTGATCAAATACCACCAAAAGAAAGCTCCATTTGTGGGAAAAAAAGGACGTAAATTTTGTTTGGATGCAACGTCGCACGACAGCGCAATTGTCAGTTAAAGCGCCACAGTGCCGAATCGCAATAGGTGCTCTGGTCAGGAAAGGGGGTAAAATCTTCCGGGGCTGAAGCGGTTAATCTTGTTGTATTTTTATGGATTTTATGTTTTGTTTTTTTTTACAAAACAGAAATGAATCTCTAACATTAGTAAATACATTGGCCATATAACGTACCAACCAGAAGATCGCAGAGTGTCCCAACCTGGCCATTGAGGAAGCGGAGGGTTAGCTGCAGCAGATGCTCTGAGAAGTGTTTGCTTTGAGGATCCTGGTCTGTGCCTTGAATGTACGAGTAAAGGAGGTCCAGAGCCGGGACAAGTTCCTGCACATCTAGGTGAGAAAGAACGAGCTGGGCTTAGAGGACAAAGCTGGGGGCGCAAGAAAAACCTCTCAATCTGTCGTTCCACAGGCTTACTATGGAGGTATTGATCTGACTGCACACGGCCATCTTCACCGGTCAGAGGAGTCAGGATGCTTTCTTTGCTCTTCAGGAAAAAATCAACTGTATCCAACTGTCGGTTCTCTAAGCCGGCCTGTAAAAAAAAAAAAAAGCAAAGCCTTAAATTTTAAAACAACTTTCCAGTGAAGGAGGACAGGAGAGGGTGAAAAATAGGTTAAAGTGGAGTTCCACCCACTTTTACAACTCTTCAGCATCCCTCACTAAACTGTGCACTGTAAACAAATTGGATATTTTTTTTTTTTTCTCAGCACCTACTGTATATCTGCTGTATTCATTGTTCACTTCCTCCTCCCTGGCCGTGGCCCATCGCATCATTTCCTGTTTGCAATGCCTTCTGGGAAGGGGCGGCAACTTCCTCTGACACTGCCGTTGCTATGGAAACCTGACCTGAAACCTATTACACTGCTTGTGCTTCACTGAGCATGTGCGAGATCTGCAAGGATGAGATCCAGGAAGAAATACAGTCTGGCTTCAGATGCCCACACTTAAGATGGCCACGGCCTGCTGTAAGTTTATAAAATAACAAACTACTGCTATAAACTAACAAAACAGACTAACCTTAGTAGAATAAATTAAGCTTGTGTATTATAGGGGTATTTTTATTTAAAAAAGTATCATTTCGACCGGAACACCACTTTAAACCTGCGGCATCGTTACCTCTAAAGTGTGGATGGGAACAGAGCAGCGCCCCCAGTTGTTCAGGTAGCACAAAGTGTCCGCAGTGCTGGCGCTGCCGTGAATCATTAAGCGGGTGAGAAACTCGTTCTGTGATACAGCGAACAAGACAAGAGACAGACCCTGATCTGATGGGAGGAAAGGAGACAGATAAATAAAACAGTGCTAAATTCTTCAAGAGTTACTAAAAAGTTAACAAAACTTATTTTTTATTATTATTAAGACAATAAACATGTTATACTCGCCTGCTCTGTGCAATTGTTTTGCACAGAGCGGCCCTGAACTTCATCTCCTGGAGTCCCCTCGCTGGCGATCTTGGCTCCTCCTCTTCTCCATGTGCCCCCCATAGCAAAGAGAGAAAAATATCCCCGTTCTGAAGGAGGTCTGTGAGGAACAAACATTTTCTCCACGCAGGAAGTAACAGGTGCCGGCAATGCTGGTAATCGAGAGGTAAACGAGAAATCCTGGACAGCCGCACTCAAAAGTAATCTTCGATCTTTATTTAAGTATAAGCATAAAAAAATACATGCCACAGCATCACAAAGCAGGTAACTGACGCGTTTCACACTAAACGCTGACTACAGTGTGAAACGCGTCAGCTTTCCTGCTTTGTGATGATGTGGCATGTATTTTTATTATACTTAAATAAAGATCGAAAATTACTTTTGAGTGCGGCTGTCCAGGATTTCTCGTCTGCCCCCATAGCAAGCCGCTCCTGAGCTGTGTGCGTCTATGGACATAGAGGGGCTTAGCCCTGCCCCCCCCCCTCCCCCGCTTCCCCCTCACAGCCAATAGCTTCTGCTGCTGCCAGAGTCAAGGCTGCTGTTAGAAATCACGCCCCCCCCCCCCGCCGTATGTAAACACACTGCCCTGAGGATCCTGCATGAAAGAGAGAGAGGGTATTATCCCTCCTCTCCCTCTGCATTCTCAATACAACATGGCCTGGCAGGCAAGCCAGTCTCTATACGATTTCCATTTGGGACAACCAAAATCCTGGGGAGCGATTTCCAAAATAGGGCTGGATCCTGCTTCTCTATATTCATACCCAGCAAACTTGTCTTTGATTTTGAGCCAATATAAAAGCTTGAATGATAATTTTTCAGTCCTATTGATCCCATCAACACGGGTTCAGGATTCAGTAATTATCTGCACGTTGCCCCCCCCCCCCCTGTGGTTATCATTCTCATAACATGGAGGCGTCTGCTGGAATTATTTAATATTTAAAACGCCCAAACGTTATACTATGTAAAGTTTGCATACTCGGTGGGTCCTTTAATGCTTCAATAAATAATGATTGATTGTTAAAAAAAAAAAAAAAAAAAATTTCGTTTTTGAAATATTTCAATTTAAAGTGGACGTAAACCCGAAATTTTTTTTTTTTTTTTTATGTCATAATGTAGAGTATAAGATTTCCTATCATTTGAGCCCAGTCTTGCCACAAAGAGTTAAAGTGGATGTCATCCTTTGTAAACTACTGCCATAGGGGTTATCTATAAGGATATACACGCCTCCTGCATGTATCTTTACCTGTCAAATGTCCAGGGGCGTCACTAGGGGGGGGCTAGAGGGGGCCATGGCCCCCCCAACATTATACTGTGCCCCCCTATGTGCCCCCCTAATTTAAAAAAATGGACACTGGGAATGCAGGGGACAGGTATAGACTGAGCTGCCGTATTGCTGGTTCCGGCTCCTCCTCCACCTCCTGAGTCTACACCCAGCCACTGGTTACTAGAGCCGCCTCGCATCTAGCAACCAGTGACGTCAGAGTCGGCATTGACAGTTCTTTCTCCCCTCCTTCCTCTCTCACACGGAATAATGAGAGAGGAGACACACAGCCGATTTGCTCCTTCTCCCCTCTTGTGTGTGCTTCCAGGGAAGTCAAGTGTGAAGCCAATGAGCTCACAATTCCCACGGTACACACACAGGAGAGGGGAGAAGGAGCAGATCGGCTGTGTGAAGGAGGGGAGAGAGAACTGTCAATGCGGCTCCGGGAGCTCTGAGCTGTTGGGAACACTAATACAGGGGTGGTGCCAGGTGGGTGCTTTAACTCCCCCATAATTTCACCTATAGCACCCCCATCAGCAGCTGCATGTACTGTAGCCTGGGTATGCTGCTACCAGTGACACTCCCCGCCCCTCAGCCCGCCCCTCAGCCCGCCCCTCAGTGTATGGAGATCGCAAACAGCATGTTAGTTGCAGGGCTAAAGTTTCTCATTCCTGTGCCCTGTGCAGCATAAGGAGGCAGGGATCATTTTAAGCACCTGATCAGTATTATCCAATCAGGCTGTGCCTGTGCTACAACCCCTCCCACTTCCCCTGCCGCTGTGTTTTGATTTCAGGCAGCTCCAGAGGAAGCCACACCCCTCAGCTCTGTAACTCCCATGTGAGTCTCTTTTTATGTATTCTTCATGGAGGGGATAAGAAGGATGTGCAGCAGCTTGCAGAGTGATAGGTGTGAGGTTTAGTGCAGGCAGTGTTCTCCATAGAGGGACAGGACAAGGGGAAAACATACTCTTATAAATGTTGTAATTGTCAGGCTGTTAGATCCTCAGCATCAGAAGACACAACACACAAACCTCATACATTGATTTATATCAGCAAAAATAATGTTTATTACAGAGACTTCTGTGACAGGAAGAAAGGAATCCATCAGGTCTGTGTGTTCTGTCCCTTTCCTGTCTCTGCTAGCTCCATCTTTAACCCTTTTGGCTCATGCACACTAGTTTTGCCCTCTGAAGAGAAATCAACATTTAGCAATCAACAAAACGCACACTGTTAGACAGGATCATTTGGTTGGTTGCAGGCTTGTCAGTAAGTTGATCTGGGAATGTCTTTGGTTTTGTTTTGCATGCGTTGCCCTTCCATGTGCTCCTTGCACTTTCAAATAAATAATCTTTAAAAGGGTTTATGCGCTATGGTAGATTTTATTTTTTATGCATATATTATGACTGCAGCTACCATGTGATGATGTCAGTTGGCGAGCCTTTGAAAATTGCAATGCAGGTTATTCATTTGGAGCCGGTCAGAGTGGGATTGTGCTGCCGTATTACAATGAAGTGTGTTTGGGCCGATGTATTGTGGCTGCAGCCTCTGGTAGCACCCTGTATGCTCACAGCAGTGGCGGTGCACCAAAGTGGGTGTAAAGATCTTAAATATTCAGATGAACTTTTGTTTTATTGCACATCACTTTATTTTTGGTGGAGGAACAATGAAATGGTGGCTAATAGCCATCAGGAGATCCACTTTTGTTCGTAATGCATAAATGAATTTAATCTGGCTTCAACTTTATTCACTTATTCTAGTTATGTATGTATCACTTTGTTTGCACTCAGCACTTTAATTCATTTTGCACAGCATGAAATCGGCATGGATTAGCACATCTATTTAATATTTAGGTATTTCTCTAAGTGTTTGTTTATTCACACTGCAGTGTGCTGTTTTCTCCATGTTATCGTTTTTTAAAATATTTTAGTGAATTACTACTAAGCACTTTAGTTTCTATGCACATTTATCAGATTCTATTTAACCTATTTCTCTTAGGTAACTCCCACTGTTGGGTGTTCTCTGCATGCCCTAATGGGCACTGATAGGAGGCAATAGAGGGAAACTGATAGGTGGGATTGATGAGCACTGATAGGCGGCACTGATGAGGAGGCACTGATAGGTGGCATTGATAAGCACTGATATGCTGCACTAATAGGCACCGATAGGCTGCTTTGATGAGCACTGATAGGTGGCACTGATGAGCACTGATCACTAATAGGCAGCATCAATGGGCACTGATAAGGCGGCATTGATGAGCATGTATGCTAGCCCAACATTAAAAGAACAATTACACACTTTAAATCTTTAAAAGTGGCCACCTGCAGCTGCAATCTGTGGCTAACGTCTCTCTTTCTAACAAGACCTCTGGAGTGCATTCTATTCCTGGGAAAAAAAAAAAAAAATATATATATATATATATATATATATATATATATATATATATATATATATATATATTGCGTTTTATAGTTGGCCCCCCTACTTTTGTCCCTGTCCCCCCATGTGCCCCCCCTAAATATGAAAGCTGGAGACGCCACTGCAAATGTCTCCCCTCTGTCTGTTATGAGACCCGAAAAACGGCAGATTCTGTGGGCGGGGTCTGTTGTCTGGAGCTCGTGGGTGGAGTCGTGATGTCAGTAGACTCCCCGCCCACCTCTACACTCTCCTTGTCAATATGCATTTTCTCCTGTGTATTTCTAACACTGAACTTCTGCTATGATCTCTAACATCCAGTGAAAAGACAGGAAAGTAACCACATGACTTCAGAATGTCAAATCATGCTGAGGTGTGGAACAGACAATCCTTGCAGAGCTGCTGAAGAAAGGAGTGAGGGAAGGAATTAAAAAATAATGCATGTCTTAGGCTTGTGCACGAGAGATGTAAATCACCTTGCAAGAAGATCTGAACAAATGAATGGGGGGGGCAACTACATGGCAAATGAGGTTTAATGTAGAAAAATGTAAAATAATGCATTTGGGTGGCAAAAATCTGAATGCAATCTATAGACTGGGGGGGAGAACCTCTGGGGGAATCTAGGATGGAAAAGGACCTGGGGGTCCTAGTAGATGATGGGCTCAGCAATGGCATGCAATGCCAAGCTTCATCTAACAAAGCAAACAGAATATTGGCATTAAAAAGGGGATCAACTCCAGAGATAAAACGATAATTCTCCCGCTCTACAAGACTCTGGTCCGGCCGCACCTGGAGTATGCTGTCCAGTTCTGGGCACCAGTCCTCAGGAAGGATGTACGGGAAATGGAGCGAGTACAAAGAAGAGCAACAAAGCTAATAAAGGGTCTGGAGGATCTTAGTTATGAGAAAAGGTTGTGAGCTCTGAACTTATTCTCTCTGGAGAAGAGACGCTTGAGAGGGGATATGATTTCAATATAAAAAATACCGTACTGGTGACCCCACAATAGGGAGAAAACTTTTTCGCAAAAGGGAATTTACCAAGACTCGTGACCACTCATTAAAATTGGAAGAAAAGAGATTTAAGCTTAAACTACGTAGAGGGTTCTTTACTGTAAGAGCAGCAAAGATGTGGAATTCCCTTGCACAGGCGGTGGTCTCAGCGGGGGGGCATTGATAGTTTCAAAAAACTATTAGATAAGCACCTGAATGACCACAACATACAGGGATATACAATGTAATACTGACATATAATCACACACATAGGTTGGACTTGATGGACTTGTGTCTTTTTTCAACCTCACCTACTATGTAACTATGTAACATTGCATGTAAAACACATACAAATTATACTTTCTCATCACCTACCCGTTATAATTAGACAGGCCTCATTGTCTGCACCATCCACACATAAAGCTTTCCCCAGAGCATGGTAATCAACCACTTGGGTTTCCATGTCCCAGTGGGCCAAGGTGGCGCCTCCATCAACATCCGACAGGCTGAACAAGGCACTGGATGATGGTAAGGACCAGCTGTGAAGTCTTACAGGATCCTTCATACCGTCTGTACAGATCTTCACCCAGCCGGCACCCAAAACTGCACAGGTGAGAGGGGCATCAGTAGAGATGGTGCTGGTCGTCGGACTCGGAGTCGATGGGCACACGGGAAATGCTGAATAACTCTTCGTCTCCTTAGAAAGTGAGGACAGTATGGCATCCCATGACCTATACAGAAGACAACAGAGAAAGACGTAATCAGAAGGTAGCAATGTGCACCGAAAACCACACCTCCCAACATTTTGAGATGGGAATGAGGGACACCTAC
Organism: Lithobates septentrionalis; assembly: GCA_037952835.1. NCBI lineage: Eukaryota > Metazoa > Chordata > Amphibia > Anura > Ranidae > Lithobates > Lithobates septentrionalis. Next base: position 220,482 of record JBBDGP010004330.1, on the reverse strand, counting down.
TAGCAAACGTATGTAGGCATAGGACACGCCCCCTGCCACACCCCCTTAAAGGAGAATTAACCCCCAAAAAAAAGGGTAATTAAATCCACAAGGGCTTTTTTTTACCACCAATATTCCTTTATATTGGTTTTTAAAATGTACAAATGCAGCAATTTAGAAATTGGATGAAAGGTTTAGCACTGGGAAACACTTTTTGAAAGATAAAAAGTGCATTTTATATACAATTATATTAATCAGACCAAAATGAGGGACAAATGAGGAGGAATGAGGGACAGAGGGACATTGCTCCAAATCAGGGACAGTCCCTCGAAATCAAGGACAGTTGGGAGGTATGCAAACCCCCCCCCCCCCCCCCAGAAAAGAGAAAATTACAGAAAACAGACATTGCAATAATCACTTACAGCAGTTCTAAAGTCTAAATTTTTTATTTTTTTTTACATGCATTCTCTGTATTACCCACTCATCCTCCAGAAGATTTACCTCCCCCCCACCTTCATGACCAGGCCATTCTTTGCTATACGACACTGCGTTACTTCAAAGCGTTTGTTACCCAAAAAGAAAAAAGAAATGTGATCCTGCTCCTTTAACCACTTAAGCCCCGGACCATTCGGCTGGCCAAGCACCAGAACACTTTTTGCGATACAGCACTGCGTCGCTTTAACTGACAATTGCGCGGTCGTGTGGCCCTGCACAAAAACAAAATCGATGTCTTTTTTTTCCCATAAATAGAGTTTTCTTTTGGTGGTATTCGATCACCTCTGCGGTTTTTATTTTTTGAGCTATAAACAAAAAAAGAGCGAAAATTATGAAAAAAAAAAAAAAAAACACAATAATTTGTACTTTTTGCTATAATAAATATCCCCATTTTTTTTTAAAAAAAGCTAATTTTTTCTCAGTTTAGGCCGACATATATTCTTCTACATAATTTTGGTAATAAAAATGGCAATAAGCGTATATTGATTGGTTATAGCGTCTACAAAATAGGGGATAGATTTATAGCATTTTTATTATTATTATTTTTTTTACTATTAATGGCGGTGATCTGCGACATTATGGCGGACACATCGGACACTTTTGACACATTTTTGGGACCATTGGCATTTATACAGCAATCAGTGCTATAAAAATGCACTGATTACTGTAAAAATGTCACTGGCAGGGAAGGGGTTAACACTAGGGGGCGCTCAAGGGGTTAACTGTGTTCCCTAGTGTGTGTTTCTAACTGTAGGGGGAGGGGACTGACTAGAGGGGATGACAGATCGTGGTTCCTAGCTATTAGGAACTCACGATCCTGTTCTGCCTCTCGTGCCCGCGATTGCTCGTGGCCGGCGGTCATCGCGACCGTCGGCCACGAGCATCGGCACCCCCCCGCAGTGCAGCGGGCGCATGCTCTCTCCTGCTATCCCGATTGCGTGAGCCGACGTACAATGATGGTGAATTGCGAGATCGTGCCGACCTGCCGCAGTATAATGACGGCGGCTGGTCGGCAAGCGGTTAAAGCGTTTGTTAACCCAAAAAAAATGGATCCTACTCCTTTAAAGCATGTTATATGACACAGTGCATGTCCTGTGTCATTTGGCCCCCTGTAACACCTAAAAAACCTGGCTGATCCTGACAGTTTCTCCCCACCCCTCTGTAAACTGACCACGGTGTATCATGGCTGCTGAGATCAGACACCGTGGTCAGTTTACGTACCTCCGTCATCAGCAGCCTGCTATCTGCTCTCCTCTCTGCTCCTGTGTCCTCCTCCCCCCTCCCCTCTCTGTCTGTGTGTGACCTGCCCCTCCCCCCTCTCCTGCTGCTCTCATAACACTAACCTGTATACACCATCAGCACTACCTCCTATTGCAGTGTCCCCCTCTGTGAAAGATTTATAAATATAAAATGCTGTAAATACTTAATTTAAGAGCCAAGATTGCGATCACATGACCAGCCAGCTCTCTCCTCCTCCTCTCCTCCTCCCCTCCAGACTGACATCAGCAGAGGAATCTCAGCCCTGCCCACTGCATCTCTCAGAGGAGGAAAGGAGAAAGCTGGCCAGTCATGTGATCGCAATCTCGGCTGTGAAATGGGGACACTACAATAGGAGGCAGTGCTGATGGTGTATACAGGTTAGAGTGGCTTAACAACCACTGCGCGGTCATGCAACACTGTACAAATTTCTATGCTTTTTTTTCCCCACAAATAGAGCTTTCTTTTGGTGGTATTTGATCACCACTGCGCTTTTTTTATTTTTTGCGCTATACACACAAAAAAGACCATCAATTTTGGAAGAAAAAAAAAAGCGTTTTACTTAGTTTCTGTTATAAAAATGTTTACATTCTGCTATAAAACATCCAATTAAAAAAAAAGTAAAAATCTAATTTCTTCATAAAATTTAGGCCAACGTGTATTCTGCTACATATTTTTGTTAAAAAAAGGCCCAATAAGCGTATATTGATTGGTTTGCGCAAAACGTTATACCGTCCATAATATGGGAACTATACTGGAATTTGTATTTATGTTTTGTTTTTTTATACTAGTAATGACGGCGATCAAGAAATTATAGCAGGACTACAATATTGCGGTGGACTGTCTGACACTGACTGACACTTTGTGGGAACCAGTGACACTAATACAGTGATCATTGCTAAAAATATGCACTGTCACTGTACAAATGACTCTGGCTGGGAAGGGGTTAAATATCTGAGGGGATCAAAGGGTTAAATGTGTGCCTAGCCATTTTTTTTTTTTTTTTGCATTTACTATGTGCTGTTTTTACTAAGGGATGTGCTTTGCATGGAACCAAAATCCAGCACATGAGCTCTGCCTTTTTTCTTTTTACATAGGCAGAGCTCTGTTCTATGTTCCTCCTTGCCGAGCAGCGGGTGCAGACGGCGGGCGGACATTCATTAACCGGTATCCGCTGATCGGCTTGTGCTGTGTCTAATCACAGCACTACCCAGATGTGCCACAGAGGAGCTACATTACCGACATACTCATAAATAAGTCAGTCGGCAAGTCTGCACTGGTGGGCACTGATAGGCTGCACTGATGGGCACTGATAGGCACAGATAAGGCGACACTGATGGGGACAGATAAGGCGGTACTGATGGGCACAGATAAGGCGGCACTGATGGATGGCACTGATGGGCACTGATAGGTACCACTGATGGATGGCGCTGATAGGTGGCACTGATGGACACTGATAGGTGGCACTGATGGGCACTGGCAGGTGACACTGATGAACACTGGCAGGTGACACTGATGTGCAGCACTGTTGATAAGGCACTGATTGTGGGCACTGATAGGTGGCACTGTGGGCACTGATAGGTGGCACTGTGGGCACCGATAGGTGGTGCTGGTGGGCACTAGTAGGCGGCTGCTAGGTGGCACTGGCAGGTGGCACAGGTGGGCACTGAGGAGCTGGGGGCAGCTCTCCGTGATCGGGACTTATGTCCCTCTCACGGCCGCCGGTGATTGTTTTTTTTTTTTTTTCCCTCACGCTGTCAGAGTAAGGAGAAAAAAATAGCCGATTACCGGCTCTGTTTACATCACATGATCAGCTGTCATTGGCTGACAGCTGATCACGTGGTAAGGGGTCGCGATCTACCCCTTACTCCAATCTGTGATCCAGCGAGTCTCATAGACTTGCTGATCACAGAGCACGCTGCAGGAGGCGCGCAGGCCGCTCGGGCACGGGAGGACGTCAATAGACGCCCTCCAGGCAAAGCAGGTCCGCGCTGTAGCTGTCATTCAGCTATAGCGCGGATCTGAAGAAGTTAAAGGGGTTGTAAACCCTCATGGTTTGCATTCTATGTATTGAGGTGAAAAACCTTCTGTAGTGCTGCAACCCCCCCGTTTTACTTATCTGAACACTGTCATCCTCCGGCCGGGAACGAGCACACCATCTCTAGCTGGTGTCTCGTGTCCTAATTGGATAGATTGATAGCAGCGCAGCCATTGGCTCCCGCTTCTGTTAATAAAATCCAATGACGCGGGGGGGGGCGGGCCAAGTCCTGCTTTCTGTGTGAATGGACACAGATGCAGGACTCCGGATCGCGCCCGCACGGGTGTCCACCTTAGGAGAGCGCTTCTCCAACATGGACACTCGATGCGGGGAGGAGCCACCAGCGCAGCTGAGGGACCCCTAGAAGAGGAGGACCGGGGCCACTCTGTGCAAAACAAACTGCACAGTGGAGGGAAGTATGACATGTTTGTTATTTAAAAAGAACAAAAAAACGAGGGTTTAGAACCCCTTTAAGGACCGCCCCCACATACATTTACTGTGGCAATTCAGTTGATTGACATGATAAGGAAAAGCACACACCTGTCTATATAAGCACCCCCCCCCCGATGTTGAGAGCATGTGGCCTGGTATGGCTCACAGGGGGGCACTCGTTGGCCCCCTCCCGTTTCCTGACCTTCCAGGCTGCATGTGCAGATAAGAGTCTAGTAAGGATTTTTTTTGGGGGGGGGACACCACGCTATTTTTTGTTTTTTTTATTTTGGTGTGGGGTTCCCCTTAAAATCCGCACCAGACCCGAAGAGCCTGGTATGCACTGGGGGAGGGGGGGAGGGAACCCCAGGCTGTTTTTTTTTACCGGCAATTTTTTTTACTCAGCTGTCAGCGGGGAAGTTCCCTGACAGCTGGTGACTCATCAGTTGTTAAGGACACCGCGGCCGGCTTCCTGGCCTGTTCCTTAAAGTGGAGTTCCACCCAAAAATTGAACTTCCGCTTTAAGGGAAGGTGACCCCCTGATTTGGCATGTCATTTTTTTTGGGGGGGGGGGGGACACTCTTTTTTAGAGGGTTCCAGCTCCCACTTCCTCCCGGGGGCACCGCGGCACCGGAAGTAAGTTCACCTCTCCCCTCTCGGCAATCATCTGGGACACGTCACAGGTCCCAGATGATTGCCCGGCCAGTCACAGCGCGGCATGCGCAGTGGGTGCCCACAGTGACAATGCAGGCGCCGCAGAGAGGAGGGGGAGACGAGCGGGGCTTAGTTCCCCCCGCATCGCTGGACCCCGGGACAGGTAAGTCAGCAGCTGCTGTATTTGTAGCTGCTGACTTTTATTTTTTTTTGTTTTAGTCGGAACTCCGCTTTAACAACTAGCTTATACTGTGCCCTGATTGGGCAAAGCTTTGCCCAATCAGGGTGCAAAATACACCCGCCGAACACCCTGCAAATTCGGGTGTTCCCTGGATGGGGCGAGCAAATGTTCGGCCCGAACTGATGCTTGAGCCGAACCGTTCACCGAACTCTAGCGTGGCTTTATGAACCATATGATACCTGTCCATCTGAAAGCAATGTCCAAGTGAAGGTCTATGTACGCCTCCATTATACATCTCAGCATCATTTACGAGGGAGGAGTCCAAATGCCGCTGACCGCGCCACATCTGTAGACAGAGAGTCGCATCCTCACTGTAAGAAAAATAGAGATTTATTCATTTGAAGTCCCCCCCCCCCAAAAAAAAGTCAAGTAGGGCATTAATGCACTGAAGAAAGGGGGTTTACCTAAAATTTTTACTCAGCTTCAAGGGAAGGAAATGGGAGCAACCAGAAGAGACCACCAACAGATCCAGGTTTGGACTGACACGAATGCAGTCGAGTGGTGGCGCCGCATCAGAGTCCGTCCTTTCAGGAAGTTCCATAACAATCGCTGGGGACCCGTCTAAAATGTCGAATGCATCTGCACCGCTGAGTTAAGGAAATTACAATATTTAAATTCGCCGCTTTTTAACAAATGAAACCACCAAGCTCCTCATTCACTCCCTTGTTATCTCTCCACCTTGAATATTGCAACTCCCTTCTCATTGGCCTGCCTCTCCATAGGCTCCTCCCCTCTTCAGTCATTAATGAATGCAGCTGTCAGACTTATCCACCTTACCAACCGCTCAGTGTCTGCCAACCCTCTCTTCCAATCCCTACACTGGTCTTCATTCAGTGTCTGCCAACCCTCTCCTCCAATCCCTACACTGGTCTCCATTCAGTGTCTGCCAACCCTCTCCTCCAATCCCTACACTGGTCTCCATTCAGTGTCTGCCAACCCTCTCCTCCAATCCCTACACTGGTCTTCATTCAGTGTCTGCCAACCCTCTCCTCCAATCCCTACACTGGTCTCCATTCAGTGTCTGCCAACCCTCTCCTCCAATCCCTACACTGGTCTCCATTCAGTGTCTGCCAACCCTCTCCTCCAATCCCTACACTGATCTCCATTCAGTGTCTGCCAACCCTCTCCTCCAATCCCTACACTGGTCTCCCTTTAGTGTCTGCCAACCCTCTCCTCAAATCCCTACACTGACCTCCATTCAGTGTCCGCCAACCCTCTCCTCCAATCCCTACACTGGTCTCCATTCAGTGTCTGCCAACCCTCTCCTCCAATCCCTACACTGGTCTCCATTCAGTGTCTGCCAACCCTCTACTCCAATCCCTACACTGGTCTCCATTCAGTGTCTGCCAACCCTCTCCTCAAATCCCTACACTGACCTCCATTCAGTGTCCGCCAAGCCTCTCCTCCAATCCCTACACTGGTCTCCATTCAGTGTCTGCCAACCCTCTCCTCCAATCCCTACACTGGTCTCCATTCAGTGTCTGCCAACCTTCTCCTCAAATCCCTACACTGACCTCCATTCAGTGCCCGCCAAGCCTCTCCTCCAATCCCTACACTGGTCTCCACTCAGTGTCTGCCAACCCTCTCCTCCAATCCCTACACTGGTCTCCATTCAGTGTCTGCCAACCCTCTACTCCAATCCCTACACTGACCTCCATTCAGTGTCTGCCAAAGCTCTCCTCCAATCCCTACACTGGTCTCCATTCAGTGTCTGCCACCCTCTCCTCCAATCCCTACACTGGTCTCCATTCAGTGTCTGCCAACCCTCTCCTCAAATCCCTACACTGACCTCCATTCAGTGTCCGCCAAGCCTCTCCTCCAATCCCTACACTGGTCTCCATTCAGTGTCTGCCAACCCTCTCCTCCAATCCCTACACTGGTCTCCATTCAGTGTCTGCCAACCTTCTCCTCAAATCCCTACACTGACCTCCATTCAGTGCCCGCCAAGCCTCTCCTCCAATCCCTACACTGGTCTCCACTCAGTGTCTGCCAACCCTCTCCTCCAATCCCTACACTGGTCTCCATTCAGTGTCTGCCAACCCTCTACTCCAATCCCTACACTGGTCTCCATTCAGTGTCTGCCAAAGCTCTCCTCCAATCCCTACACTGACCTCCATTCAGTGTCCGCCAACCCTCTCCTACAATCCCTACACTGACCTCCACTCAGTGTCTGCCAACCCTCTCCTCCAATCCCTACACTGGTCTCCATTCAGTGTCTGCCAACCCTCTCCTCCAATCCCTACACTGACCTCCATTCAGTGTCCGCCAAGCCTCTCCTCCAATCCCTACACTGGTCTCAATTCAGTGTCTGCCAACCCTCTCCTCCAATCCCTACACTGGTCTCCATTCAGTGTCCGCCAAGCCTCTCCTCCAATCCCTACACTGGTCTCAATTCAGTGTCTGGCAACCCTCTCCTCCAATCCCTACACTGGTCTCCATTCAGTGTCTGCCAACCCTCTCCTCCAATCCCTACACTGGTCTCCATTCAGTGTCTGCCAACCCTCTCCTCCAATCCCTACACTGGTCTCCATTCAGTGTCTGCCAACCCTCTCCTCCAATCCCTACACTGGTCTCCATTCAGTGTCTGCCAACCCTCTCCTCCAATCCCTACACTGGCTCCCAATCACCCAGCGAATTAAATTCAAAATACTAACCACAACATACAAAGCCATTCACAACTCTGCCCCGAACTACATCACCAAACTTCTCTCCAAATATCACCCAAATCGTCCTCTCCGCACTTCTCAAGACCTCCTACTCTCAAGCTCTCTCATCTCCTCCTCCCATGCTTGTCTCCAGGATTTCTCCAGAGCCTCTCTCATCCTCTGGAACTCGCTACCTCCACCTGTCCAGCTATCCCCTACTCTTGCTACCTTCAGGCGATCCCTGAAAACTCATCTCTTCAGGGAAGCCGATCACGTCTCCAACTAATCTCCTACCACTTCCACCAGCTCATTCCCCACAGTTACAACCTTTTGTACCACCTGCCCCACCCTATTAGATTGTAAGCTCTTCTGAGCAGGGCCCTCTTAATCCTCCTGTATTTTATTGTATTATAACTGTATTGTCTCCCTTTTATATTGTAAAGCGCTGCGTAAACTGGTGGCGCTATATAAATCCTGTATAATAATAATAATAATAATAATGACATTTATTTTACACAGCCAAGTAGAAGCAGCCTGGCTAAACGACGATAAGTCACGTAGGGAGGATACAGATGAATCCAAGGCCATCCAGAAGGAAGAGGATTTCATGGCTCAGACAGACATCTGAGATACGTTCTGCAGCCTCCGGGTCCAGCTCCAGGCACACACAAGAGACAACCTGGGGTTTCATCGACTTGCCGGAATACCGCAGATGTACAAGCACGGAGTTGCTAACCAGAAGAAGAACCTCACGATCACATAGGGACAGCGGGCGCACCGAGACCGAGGATGGGAGACCTTTGCAAAACGATAAAAGAAGTCGTAGAGGTAATTATTATTTTTCAACTGCCTTAAAGCTGAACTCCAGGAATTAAGCTTCTTTATAAAATGTGCTGGCTTACTACCAGTTAAAGTGGAGCTCCACTCAAAAGTGGAACTTCCACTTATCCCTCTCCTTCCTCTCCCCTCCGGTGCCACATATGGCACCTTTCGGGGGGGAGGGGAGGAACAGGGTGCCTGTTTTTGACGTTCCTCGGCCCCCGTTTCCCGGAAGTTCGGCCCCCCACTCCTCCGTTGTCGGTCCAATTAGAAGGCGCAGCAGGGAACCGGCTGTGAAGCCAAAAGGCTTCACTGCTGGGTTCCCTTACCAGGAATGGTGGCGGCTGCGCCCGACAGCCAATCCAAAGATCGGCACAGGGTGCCGACATCGCATGCTCCCTGGACAGGTAAGTGTCCTAATATTAAAAGTCAGCAGCTGCTGACTTTTAATTTTTCGTGGAGGGGGCGGGGGGGCTGGACCTCCTCTTTAAGTCCAACGAGGTGCGTGCCACCTCATGGACTTATCTCTTTTATTTACAACTGACAGTTTTACGTAGCATCGGAAGTATAGCTATTGCTACACTCCCCCGTGTTCTGTCAAAAAGAGCCAACTCATCAAAATCTCCAATTATGTCACTTCCGGTGACTCTCCAGCAGCAGTAATTGCAGATTTAAACGACTTGGCTGTTTTCAGAGAACACCGGCAGCATATACACTACGGTACACTATATAATGAAAGAACATTGTTAGTTTGCCCGCTACTAACCAAGAACATGGCCGCCTCCGAGGCGGCGTCAACTTTTTAACTCCTTAGCTGGTGTTCTGTCAAAACAGTCAAGTCGTCATGTACCATGGTGTATACGCTGCCGATGTTCTGTCAAAGCAGCCAAGTCGTCGAAATCTGCAATTACTGCTGCTGGAGGGTCACCGGAAGTGACGTAATTGGAGATTTTTATGAGTTGGCTCTTTTGACAGAACACCAGGTGTTTTGTCAGATTTAGTGACCTGTCAGAATTTGTAACTGAAGTGACGTTCCGTCGACGCCATCTTGCTACACGTCGCACTACTCCAAAGTAGGGATACAGTGAGGAGGCGGCAAGTGGACATCTTGTTACACCCACCGGAGTTTTGCATTTGACACTTATTTTTAAAGCGGAGTTCCGCCCTTTTTTTTTTTTTAAAGTCAGCAGCTACACATACTGCAGCTGCTGACTTTTAAAAATAAGGACACTTACCTGTCCAGGGCGCCCATGATGTCGGCACCCGCTGCTGCCACCATCTTCGGTGCGGGAATCAGAAAGTGAACTTCCTGGTTCCCTACTGCGCATGTGCGACTCCTGCTGCGCGTTCCCAGAAGGCAGCAGGGGGGGGGCGAAAAAGGCGCCGGAAGTGGCGTAGATACCCGCGGGTGGTTTGGGTATCTATGCCCGGAAGTGGGAGCAAAATACCTGTATTGGACAGGTATCTGCTCCCCCTTAAAGGTGCCAAATGTGACACCTGGGGGGGGGGATCCAAAAAGCGGAAGTTCCATTTTTGGGTGGAACTCCGCTTTAACAGTAAACTCAACTTATATAGGGAAATACAGTACTTAGAACTCCGTTTTGATGTTGAATTTTAAAAGCAGCGGCAAGCCTGCTGATTTCACAGCTTTGCTAATCTAACAGAACACTGCTGCTTTGAATAATCAACATCAAGCACTAGCACTAGCAAGCACAGGCTTCCGAGGGGAAATGACATCAAAGGCCGCGGAGACCAAGTGGCAGATTACAAGGGACCCCATAGCAACAGCCAGGGGTGTTGCTAGGTCTACAAAAGATCTGGGGCTAGAGCCCATAGCAGTGTAGTAAAGAAAGTCATACGATTGGGCGGGCATACACATGTATATACAGTAATATACATGTGTGTGTGTGTGTATCCCCAGAGAGCCCCCCACTTACATCGGGGTCCCCAGAGAGCCCCCCCTTACATCAGGGTCCCCAGAGAGCCCCCCCCTTACATCAGGGTCCCCGGAGAGCCACTCCTTACATCAGGGTCCCCAGAGAGCCCCCCCTTACATCAGGATCCCCAGAGAGCCCCCCCTTACATCAGGGTCCCCAGAGAGCCCCCCTTAGATCAGGGTCCCTAGAGAGCCCCCCCCTTGCATCAGGGTCCCAGAGAGCCTCCCCCTTGCATCAGGGTCCCCAGAGAGCCCCCCACTTACATCAGGGTTCCCAGAGAGCCTCCCCCTTGCATCAGGGTCCCCAGAGAGCCCCCCCTTACATTAGGGTCCCCAGAGAGCCCCCCCTTACATCAGGGTCCCCAGAGAGCCCCCCCCCTTGCATCAAGGTCCCAGAGAACCTCCCCCTTGCATCAGGGTCCCCAGAGAGCCCCCCACTTAATTCAGGGTTCCCAGAGAGCCCCCCTATACATTAGGGTCCCCAGAGAGCCTCCCCCTTAAATCATGGTCCCCAGACCAGAGAGCCTCCCCCTTCAATTCAGGGTCCCCAGAGAGCCTCCCCCTTCAATTCAGGGTCCCCAGAGAGCCTTCTGCTTGCATCAGGGTCCCCAGAGAACCTCCTGCTTGCATCAGGGTCCCCAGAGAACCTTCCCTCCCCTTGAGGACTCCTGCAGAGACTCGGGCCTATGGGCCCCAGATTCAGGGCTATAGCCCCAAAAGCCACCCCCTAGCGACGCCACTGGCAACAGCCCTGAACGAGCAAGTAAAAAAAAAAAAAAAATTTTCCCAAATATTGTTGCTTATGGTTATTGCTGTTTAATACTGTGAAGTTCATTTTATGGGTGGAACTCCGCTTTAAAGAGATGAGTTGACAACGTGGCATGCCCCTCGTGGCATTAAAACGAACCCCCTAGTAATTCAGAACATTTAATAAAGTGGATGAATTCCTGGGAGTTCAGCTTGAATCTTACTGATGTGGTTCCGATGTTCATTCTACTGGCATTGATGGTAGGAGGACAGAAGATCTCTCACTTACAGACATGACTCTCCGCACAGAGCCGTCTCAGCGTCTCTTTATCACACACACAAACGCGGTTGAGGAGAACTCTCCCTTCTGCGACACACACAATATGAACAGAGAACTCATTGTCCGGACTGACAGCAAGGAGCCGCGGGTTCCGATCCAATAGAGCGTCGCCGCCATTTGCAGACTCCCAGAGAAACCTAAAAAAAAAAGAATTAAATAGCAAAAAAGGTCATTAATTGTTTTACTGAACCCCTGCAGAATGATGATTTGTGGAAAGTGAAACACTGCAGAATATTTCAGTATGCAGAGGAAAAAAAAAAAAAAAAGCTGTACTGGGATCCAAAATCAAAAAGGCCTCATATGGGCAAAAGGGTCCGTTCAGCCCCCTCCTGGCAGGAAAAATGCAGCTTAACCACTTAAAGTGGTGTTCCACCCAAAAAAAAAATAAAAAATGCATGAAAATTCCTAAAAAAAAATTAAAAAAAACATTTGGAATTTTTTTTTTAACTCACCTCTAAAATGCCTGTTGCTAGGTGGTCCCTCGTAGTCTGCCTCTTCCAGTGCCTGGGCTGGTGACATCACTTCCCCCTCGGCACAGGAAGGGCTCAGCTCTGCTCCCTCCCTCCTGTCAGTCATCTGGGACCCATTACAGGTCCCAGGTGACTGAGCGGCCAATCACGGCGCGCAGCGCCGCTCGCCCATGCGCAGTGGGTGCCCGGCTGTGAAGCCACAGCCCGGCGCCCACAGTTGCAATGCCGGCGCCGCCGAATGGAGGGGGGAGACGAGCGGGGCTTCGATCCCCCGCATCGCTGGACCCTGGGACAGGTAAGTGTCCAATTAAAAGTCAGCAGCTGCAGTATTTGTAGCCGACTTTTATTTATTTTATTTTTTTAATGGACCCTCCTCTTTAAGGACCGAGCCTCTGAGATTTGGTGTTTACAAGTTAAAAACAACTTTTTTTTTTTTGCTAGAAAATTACTTAGAACCCCCAAACATTATATAAAAAAAAATATATATATATATAACACCCTAGAGAATAAAATGGCGGTCGTTGCAATAGTTTCTGTCACACCGTATTTGCGCTGAAGAGTTGGCAAAGAACCGTCCGGGGTGAAAACAGCGCTGGTGATGGGGGGGGGGGGCAAATTACACAGCGCAAGCACTGTGCGGTATAACATGCTTTAAGGGAACAGGATCCAATTTTTTTTTATTATTTATTTTTTTTATTATTTATTTATTATTATTTTATTTATTTGTTATTATTTTTTAAAAAATTTTTTAGGTTAAAAAACACTTTAAAGTGTATTTTTTCCAAATAATTGCATTTTAAAAACGGCTGCGCAAATACCGTATGACATTGTAAAATTAAAAAAAAAAAATAATAAAAATAAATAAATAAACAAAAATCGCAATTTTATTCTCTAGGGTCTCTGTTAAAATATATATATATATTTAATGTTTGGGGTTTCCAAGTAATTTTCTAGCATGAAGTGGTTAAAAGTCGGCAGCTACAGTATTTGTACTTGTTTATTTTTATTTATTTTTTGCATGACCGTAGTTCCTCTTTCATATCAGCTTTTTGGCGGAAACACCCTTTGTACGCTTTTTCTCTATTTTAAAAAGTAAAGCAGCGGAAGAAGCATGAAGGGTGCTTAGAAACACTGAGGGTTGATTTGCTACAACTGGAGGAGAGTGCAAAATCTGGTGCGTCTGTACATGGTAGCCAATCAGTGTCTAGCTTGTTCAGCTAAACTTTAGGAATAAAACCTGGAAGCTGATTGGCTGCCATGCAGAGCTACCCCAGATTTTGCATTCTCCAGTTTTAGTAAATCAACAATCCTCAGTCACCAACCAGTTCCATGGAATTCTTTTTTTTTTTTACAGGGAATAAGTTTTACCTGTTTCATTAGACAGTTTATCTGAAAGTGAGATACTTCATTCATTATTATACCGTTATTTTTTAAAAGAGTAACTAAAAAAATGTAGCAAATAAAAAAAAAGTAATAATAATAATCTAGCGTATACAATCGCTACACAAGTCATATTGTAATTGAATGTTATTAAAAATTCCCTTTCCTTTTCAATCTGCAGCCGCTGTAATTTTCTGTAAAATGCAATATGGCCACCTGGAGGCGCTCTGTACACAGATGGTATACAGACCCCCCCCCCCCCAGATATTATTATACAGGATTTATATAGCGCCAACAGTTTACGCAGCGCTTTACAATATAAAGATATGTCATTTCCTGCTTGTGTGATTGGCTCCCTGATATTCCCAGAAGTCTGCACTAAAATACAAATCAGATTTTGGGCATCCCCTGCAACAACAATGTCATTTTTGGTGAGATACTCCCACAGGCAAATCAGGTTTTAAAGGGAAGCAGACCCTGCCACTTTCCTCATTAGAGCCCCTGTGTTCCAAGCGGATAGTGCCCTCTTTCGAGGAAAAATGCCCGAGCCGCGCAGCGCAGTTACGGAACGGCACTCCAGCTGACTTCACGATCAGCTGTTGTGGCGGCGCGACGGCGCATGCTCAGAGGGCACTATCCAATAAAACGCTGTTATTATCAGATTGTGCCTGGCGCTTGTGAAGGGGCGTGTTCAGTTTGGTGAAGGGCGGGTTTTAATCTGTTGATGGACGGGTTCAGTACTGCAATAGGGACAATGTTATTCCCCGATCCTGGCGCTTGCGGGGCGTGTTGAGCGTGCTGAAGGGCGGGGGTCTTTTTTGTGTTGATTGGCGGGTGTTTAGTGGTTTGCAGGGCGTATTTAGCCGAGTAGCGGGGGGGGATTTGGCAGAATATGAGAGCGGAAGGAATAACATTGTCCCTTTGCAGCGCTGAACCCGTCCATCAAACAGATTAACCGCTTCAGCCCCGGGAAGATTTTACCCCCTTCCTGACCAGAGCACTTATTGCGATTCGGCACTGCGTCGCTTTAACTGACAATTGCGCGGTCGTGCGACGTTGTACCCAAACAAAATTGACGTCCTTTTTTTTCCCCACAAATAGAGCTTTCTTTTGGCGGTATTTGATCACCTCTGCGTTTTTTATTTTTTGCGCTATAAACAAAAAAAGAGCAACAATTTTGAAAAAAAGTATTATTTTTTACTTTTTGCTATAATAAAAATCCCCCAAAAATATATTTGAAGAGAAAAGTATATAACCTTAAACCAGGGGTGTGGGACTTTGTTCCCCAAAAATATATATATAAAAAAGAACAAATTTTCTCCTCAGTTTAGGCCGATATGTATTCTTCTACATATTTTCGTAAAAAAAAAAAAAAAAAATCGCAATAAGCGTATATTGTTTGGTTTGCGCAAAGGTTATAGCGTCTACAAAATAGGGGACAGTTTAATGGCATTTTTATTATTTTTTTTTTTTTAAATGGCGGCGATCTGCGATTTTTATCATGACTGTGACATTATGGCGGACACATCGGACACTTTTGACACTATTTTGGGACCATTGTCATTTATACAACGATCAGAGCTATAAAAATGCACTGATTACGGTGTAAATGACACTGGCAGTGACGGGATTAAACACTAGGGGGCGATCAAGGGGTTAAGTGTGTTCAAGGGAGTGATTCTAACTGTGGGGGGATGGGCTACCACTGACATGACAGCGATCACTACTCCCGATGACAGAGAGCGGTGATCTCTGTCGTGACACAAGGCAGAACGGGGGAAATGCCTTGTTTCCCTGTTCTGCGGCTCCGTGACACGATAGCTGGGAGATCGGCGGACATCGAATCCGCCGGTCCCGCGGGCGCGGTCACTCCGTACAAAACGGGCGCTAGCCCCGCCTCTTAAAAGCGACGTATAGGTACGCCCAATTGCCCACCGCTGCCATTGTGCCGACGAATATAGGCGTGCAGCGGTCGGCAAGTGGTTAAATCCCGCCCTTCACCAAACCAATCACGCCCCCCCCCCCCCCCCCCGCCCCAGCAAGGCACAATCTGATAATAGTGTTCTATCGGATAGTGCCCTTTGCGCATGTGCCGTCACGACAGCCGATCGTGAAATCAGCCGGAGTGCCCTTCCGTATCGCGCATGCGCAGTGCGGCTCGGGCATTTCTCGACAGAGGACACTATCCGACAGAACACCCTGCAGGTGCAGCAGCTGATTGATAAATGATAAAGTCGCTCCCATTCACTCGGCACATGGACACAGAGAAACAAACAGATATTTCTTCAGAATAACAAAAGATCGGAATCTGCTACAACGTTTGTTACAATCCCTGCAATGTACAGAGACCACCCAGAGGGGGGGGAGGGGGGGGGGGTCTCAATAAAAGTGGGGTTCCTCTTTAAGATCAGCTCTGTGAATTGAAATAAAAGGAGATCTCTTACTGTCTGAAGGGTCCATCCAGGTGTAAATGAACCCCCCGGGGGGCCCCGGTGGTGAATACGGTGAGGTGTAGACTGCCTTGCGGCAGAAGGCTGCACAGGGATAGATTTTTGTGCCTCAGCAAGGCGACTCTGCGTGGAGGTTCCGGCCAATCCCGCGGAGTTATTCCCGGATCCAGGAGGACGCGAAGCTCCATCTTACAGCTGCAATAGGAATGTAAACGTGTCAGTGAAATGAAGAGTTTCCTGTATTGTTCATCATTGACATGTCATTAACCTTGTGTAACCACATCCTCTTCTATGATCAGCCATGTTCTTTAACCACTTCAGCCCCCCCTGGAAGGTTTTACCCCCCCCCCTTCTTCATGACCAGGCCATTTTTTGCGATACGGCACTGTGTTACTTTAACGGACAATTGCGCAGTTGTGCGACGCTGTACACAAATAAAATTTATGTCCTTTTTTTCCCCCACACAAATAGAGATTTCTTTTGGTGCCATTTGATCGCCTCTGCGGTTTAAATTTTTTGCGCTATAAACAAAAAAAAAAAAAAAAAAGACCGACAATTTTGAAAAAAAAAAAAAAAAAACACATTATTTTTTTACTTTCTGCTCCAAAACACACCCAATAAAAAGAGATGTAAAAAAAAATCGAAATTTCTTCATCTGTTTAGGCCAGGGGTGTCCAAACTTTCAAAGAGGGTCAGATTTGATGAAGTGAACATGTGTGAGGGCCGACCGTTTTGCCCGACGTCCTTGGAACCATTACAATTTGGTCTCGTGCTGCGTACACACGAGCGGTCTTTCCGAACCAACGGACCTGGCCACACGCGATGGGACTAAGTCCGGCCGTAAGTCCGTTCGGTTTGAACGCGATGACGAAAAACGGGACTAAAAAAGGAAGTTCAATAGCCAGTAGCCAATGGCTTCCCTTGCGTCGTATTTGGTCCGTCGGATCAGCACACAGACGAACGGTTTTCCCAATTTGAGTCCGTCGGACAGATTTGAAACATGTTCTATTTCTAGGTCCGTCAGATTTTTATCCCAAAAATCTATCGGACAAGCCCACACACGACCGGATTGCCCGCCTGTCGGACCTAGTGCGCCAGAAAGACCGCTCGTGTGTACGCGGCATACGTGTGATCCTCCGATCGCTAATACACGGCCCAACAAGAATTCTCCTGCCTTTGTGGCTGTGTGTGGTGAAGAGATGAGCTTGGGGCGTGTTATTTGGATATACCGTATTTATCGGCGTATAACACGCACCTTCATTATAAGGAGGGAAGTGTCAGGAAAAAACGTACTGTGAAGCAAAATAAGGGTCAGTGGCCATCAATGCAGCCTCACCATTGCCATCAATGCAGCCTCACCATTGCCATCAATGCAGCCTCACCATTGCAATCAATGCAGCCTCACCATTGACATGAATGCGGCCTCGCTATTGCAATCAATGCAGCCCCACCATTGCAATCAATGAAATCAATGCAGCCTCACAATTGCCATGAATGCAGCCTCACCATTACAATCAATGCAGCCTCACCATTGCAATCAATGCAGCCTCACCATTGCCATCAATGCAGCCTCACCATTGTCATCAATGCAGCCTCACCATTGCCATCAATGCAGCCTCACCATTGCCATCAATGCAGCCTCACCATTGCCATCAATGCAGCCTCACCATTGCCATCAATGCAGCCTCACCATTGCCATCAATGCAGCCTCACCATTGCATTTAATGCAGCCTCGCCATTGCAATCAATGCAGCCTCACCATTGCAATCAATGCAGCCTCGCCATTGCCATGAATGCAGCCTCACTATTGCCATGATTGTAGCCTCACCATTGCCATGAATGCAGCCTCACCATTGCCATGCATGCAGCCTCACCATTGTAATCAATGCAGCCTCACCATTGCTATGAATGCAGCCTCACCATTGCCATGAATACAGCCTCATATTGCCATCAACGCAGCCTCACCATTGCCATCAACACAGCCTCACCATTGCTATCAATGCAGCCTCACCATTGCCATCAATTCAGCCTCACCATTGCCATCAATTCAGCCTCACCATTGCCATCAATTCAGCCTCACCATTGCCATCAATGCAGCCTCACCATTGCAATCAATGCAGCCTCGCCATCGCCATGAATGCAGCCTCACTATTGCCATGAATGCAGCCTCACCATTGCCATGAATGCAGCCTCACCATTGTAATCAAGGCAGCCTCACCATTGCCATGAATGCAGCCTCACCATTGCCATGAATACAGCCTCACCATTGCAATCAGTGCATTCTGGTCGATGCCCATCTGCAGCCTCAGAGGGGACAGGGAGGGGGGAGGGACGAGCGCCAACAGATTACATACAGTGAGAATCTCCTGTTTACTCAGCGGCCTCTTTAATACAAAGTCCCGCCTCCTATGATAGACAGGAAAGTCGTCCAATGCCGGCCGAGGATACGGGACTTCCTATTACAGACGCCGCAGAGAAAACAGGAGATTCTCATGTATGTAATCTGACGGCGCTCGTCCCGCCCCCCCCCCTCCCTGTCCGCTCCGAGGCAGCGTCGATAAATACAGTCTATAAATTTGTGGCCATGTGGGCCAGAAAAGATATATATATCCAAATCACCAGGAAGACCATATTAAACCGGAATGTGGGCCGCGATTGGCCCGCGGGCCGGACTTTGGATGTGCCTGGTTTAGGACAATATGTATTCTGCTACTTATTTTCGGTAAAAAAAATCCCAAAAACGTATATTGATCGGTTTGCGCAAAAGTTATAGCGTCTACAAACTGGGGGCTATTTTTATGGCATTTTTATTTTTTACTAGTAATGGCGGCGATCAGAGATTTTTAGCAGGACTGCGATATTGCGGCAGACAAATCGGACACTAAGTGACACATTTGACACTTTTTTGGGAACCAGTGGCACGGATACAATGACCAGTGCTAAAAATATGCACGCTGGCAGGGAAGGGGTTAACATCATGGGGCGAACAAAGGGTTAAGTGTGTCCCTAGGGGGTGCTTTCTGTGTGTGGGGGTTGCTCTGACGGGGTGACGACAGAGATCGGCGTTTGTGCTTAGCAGGCACACAAGATCTCGATCTTCTCCCCTGTCAGAACGGCGATCTGCCTTGTTTACATACACAGATCGCCATTCTGCCTCTCGCTTCCATTTCGTGCAATAGAGCCGATCTGCCGCAGTGTATCTGCGGTAGACGGTCGGGGAGGTAGTTAAACCCCTTTAACCCCTTGCTTACCGGGGCACCTAAACCCCCCTCCTACCCAGACCAATTTTCAGCTTTCAGCGCTGTCACACTTTGAAAGACAATTACGCGGTCATGTAACGCTGTACCCAAATGACTTTTTTATCATCTTTTTTCCCACAAATAGAGCTTTCTTTTGGTGGTATTTGATCACCTCTGTGTTTTTTATTTTTTGTTAAAAAAAATTAAAAAAGACGACCGAATTTTTTTTTTTTTTTAAATACAAAACCGTTTTATATTTTGTTAATAAATTTTGCAAACAGGTAATTTTTCTCCTTCATTGATGTACGATGATGAGGCTGCACTGATGGGCACCGATAGGCTGCATTGATGGGCACCGATAGGCTGCATTGATGGGCACCGATAAGGCGACACTGATGGGCACTAATAGGTGGCATTGGTGGGCACCGATAGGCTGCATTGATGGGCACCGATAAGGCAACACCGATGGGCACTGATAGGTGGCATTGGTGGGCACCGATAGGCTGCATTGATGGGCACCGATAAGGCGACACCGATGGGCACTGATAGGTGGCATTGGTGGGCACTGAGAGGTGGCACTGATGGGCGTCGCTGAAGGGCATTGATATGTGGCACTGATGGGTGGCAGTGATGGGCACTGATGGGTGGCATTGATGGGCAATGATCGACACTGGTAGATGACACTGATAGGCAGCAATCCTAGGTGGCACTGATTGGCACCACTGGTGGGCATTGATAGGTGGCACTGATTGCTGGCACTGGCAGGCGGTACTGGTGGGCACATATGAGGCGGCTTCACCTCTTCCTCTTCGGAACCGATGTCCCTTCAACAGAGGCCGGTGATCGGCTTTTTTTTCTTCTTACGCCATCAGTGTGAGAAGAAAAAAAACAAAACGCTTACCGATCTTCTGTTTACATCACATGATCAGCTGTCATTGGCTGAGAGCTGATCACGTGGTAAGGGGCCCGGGACCGACCCCTTACTCCGATCTGTGATCACAGCGTGCGCCCTTCAGGGGGGCGTGGCGAGCCTGCCAAGGGGAGGACGTCTATTGATGGCCCCCCCCGGCAAAGCAGATCCGAGCTGTAGCTGTCATTCGGCTATAGCGTGGATCTGAAGGGGTTAATAAAAAATAAAAAAATGAAAATGGAAAGTGAAAAAGTCTTCCACATGCATATTTGTATGTAGCTGCTGTACATCAGACATGCCATTGTAGTATATACAGTACTGTGCAAAAGTCTTAGGCGGGTGTGATGCTGTACATGAAGAATGATTTCAGAAATAGAATTGTTATTAGTTTATTTTTTATCAATGAACAAAATGGAAAGTAAAAGAAGAGGAGAGAAATACAAATCCAATCAATATTTGGGGTGACCCCCTCCCCCCCTTTTGCCTTCTTCTAGGTAGACTTTTGTTGAAGGAACTCGGTCGGTAGGTTGTTCTCTGTACATCGTGGAGGACTAAGCACAGATCTTCTGTGGATGTCGGCTGCCTCCAATCCTTCTGTCTCTTCAGGTCACCCCAGACACTCTATGATGGTGAGATCAGGGCTCTGTGGGGGCCAAACCATCACTTCCAGGACTCCCTGTTCTTCACACTGAAGATAGTTCCTAATGACATTGGCTATATGTTTGGGGGGGTTGTTCTGCTGCAGAATAAATTTGGGGCCAATCACACGCCTCCCTGATGGTATGGCATGATGGAGAAGTATCTGCCTGTATTTCTCAGCATTGAGGACATCATTGATCCTGACAGAATCTCCAACTCCATTTGCAGAAATGAAGCACCAAACTTGCAAGGAACCTCCGCCATGCTTCACAGTTGGCTGCAGACATTCATTATTGTACGGCTCTCCAGCCCTTCTGTGAACGAACTGCCTCCTTCCTCTACAGCCAAATATTTCACATTTTCACTCATCAGTCCACAGCACCTGGTGACATTTTTCTGCACCCCGATCCCTAGGTTTTCCTGCATAGTTGGGTCCCTTAAGCCTCGTTTCCACATCCTATGCAGGAAAAATGGCAGCGGGTGCTCTGGGCTGACGAGTGAAAAATTTGGCTGTAGCTGGAGGCAGCTTGTTGACGGAGAGCTGAACAGCAGGACAATAATGGCTCACTGGCTGTGATTGACAGCAGCGGGAACCAATGGCTCTGGCTGCTGTCTCAGCCAATGAGGGAGAGATCTAGGAGAGCCGATGCTCTCATGCACATCGCTGGATCGAGATGGGGCTCAGGTAAGTATTGGGGGTGGGGGCTGCTGCACACACAAAGTTTTTTAGAATGCATGAAAGAAAAAATTTTTGGAGCCTTCACAACCACTTTAACCGAATCCCGACCGACTCACGCAGATATACCGCGGCAGAATGGCTCTCCTGGGCGAAACCCCGTATGGGTATGTCCTATCCTTTTTCAGCCATCAGAGGGCGAGCGCGCCCGCTGCACAGCGAGGGACCCGATGCGTGTGGCCGGCCCGGCCCGATCGTGTGCACGAGCGCCAGCACAGGGATTTGTATGTGTAAACACACAAATCCCTGTGCTGTCAGAGGAGAGGAGACATAGCGATTGTTCCTACTAAGTAGGAAAGACAATATGGCTCCTCTCCTAGTCACTTCTATCCCCACACAGTTAGAACACACACTGAGGGAACACACAGTTAACCTCTTGATCGCCCCCCTAGAGTTAACCCCTTCCCTGCCAGTGACCTTTATCGCCCCCCTAGTGTTAACCCCTTCCCTGCCAGTGACCTTGATCGCCCCCTAGTGTTAACCCCTTCTCTGCCAGTGACCTTTATCGCCCCCCTAGTGTTAACCCCTTCTCTGCCAGTGACCTTTATCGCCCCCCTAGTGTTAACCCCTTCTCTGCCAGTGACTTTGATCGCCCCCTAATGTTAACCCCTTCTCACCAGTGACCTTGATTGCCCCCTAGTGTTAACCCCTTCCCTGCCAGTGACCTTGATCGCCCCCCTAGAGTTAACCCCTTCCCTGCCAGTGAGATTGATCGCCCCCCTAGAGTTAACCCCTTCCCTGCCAGTGACCTTGATCGCCCCCCTAGAGCTAACCCCTTCCCTGCCAGTGACCTTTATCGCCCCCTAGTGTTAATCCTTTCCCTGCCAGTGACCTTTATCGCCCCCCTAGTGTTAATCCTTTCCCTGCCAGTGACCTTTATCGCCCCCCTAGTGTTAACCCCTTCTCTGCCAGTGACCTTGATCGCTCCCTAGTGTTAACCCATTCTCTGCCAGTGACCTTGAGTGTTAACCCCTTCTCTGCCAGTGACCTTGATCGCTCCCTAGTGTTAACCCCTTCTCTGCCAGTGACCTTTATCGCCCCCTAGTGTTAACCCCTTCTCTGCCAGTGACCTTGATCGCTCCCTAGTGTTAACCCCTTCTCTGCCAGTGACCTTTATCGCCCCCTAGTGTTAACCCCTTCTCTGCCAGTGACCTTTATCGCCCCCTAGTGTTAACCCCTTCTCTGCCAGTGACCTTGATCGCTCCCTAGTGTTAACCCATTCTCTGCCAGTGACCTTTATCGCCCCCTAGTGTTAACCCCTTCTCTGCCAGTGACCTTGATCGCTCCCTAGTGTTAACCCCTTCTCTGCCAGTGACCTTGAGTGTTAACCCATTCTCTGCCAGTGACCTTGAGTGTTAACCCCTTCTCTGCCAGTGACCTTGATCGCTCCCTAGTGTTAACCCCTTCTCTGCCAGTGACCTTGAGTGTTAACCCCTTCTCTGCCAGTGACCTTGAGTGTTAACCCATTCTCTGCCAGTGAACTTGATTGCCCCCTGTTAACCCCTTCCCTGCCAGTGACCTTGATCGCCCCCTAGTGTTAATCCCTTCTCTGCCAGTGACCTTGATCGCCCCCTAGTGTTAACCCCTTTTCTGCCAGTGACCTTTATCGCCCCCTAGTGTTAACCCCTTCCCTGCCAGTGACCTTGATCACCCCCTAGTGTTAACCCCTTCTCTGCCAGTGACCTTGATCGCCCCCTAGTGTTAATCCCTTCTCACCAGTGACTTTGATCGCCCCCTAGTGTTAACCCCTTCTCTGCCAGTGACCTTGATCGCCTCCTACTGTTAACCCCTTCTCTGCCAGTGAACTTTTTTACAGTAATCAGTACATTTTTATAGCACTGATAGCTGTATAAATGGCATTGGTCCCAAAAAAGTGTCAAGAGTTTCCAATCTGTCCGTTGCAATGTCGCAGTCCCGCTAAAAATCGCAGATCACCATTACTAGTGAAAAAAATTAAAATGCTATAAAAATGCCATAAATCTTTCCCATATTTTGCAGACGATATAACTTTTGCGCAAACCAAGCAATATACGCTTATTGCGATTTTTTTTTTACCAAAAATATGTAGAAGAATACGTATCGGCCTAAACCGAGGAAGAAATCTGTTTTTTAAAAACATTTTTGGGGATATTGATTATAGCAAAACGTTAAAATTTTTTTTGTTTTTTTTTCAAAATTGCCGCTCTTTTTTTATGTATAGCGCAAAAAAATAAAAACCGCAGAGGTGATCAAATACCACCAGAAGAAATCTCTATTTGTGGGGGAAAAAGGGACTCAAATTTCGATTTGGGTACAGTGTCGCACGACCGCACAATTACCAGTTAAAGCGACGCAGTGCCAAATTTTAAAAAGTGCTCTGGTCAGGAAGGGGGTAAAACCTTTCCGGGGCTGAAGTGGTTAAAAAATTCACTGGACTGCATGTGCTGTGCACCGGCCCTAAGGGTGTGGGGGATGGTAAAAACGTGGCTCGACCGTGTTTTTTTTTTTTTTTTTAACGCTCCCAACCCAGGACTAAAAGAGCCCTTAGAAAAGATGCTGAGACTCCCCTATCCAGTTCCACAAAAAATACTGAATTATTCATCATCCTCTCACTTCCTGTTGTCTCCCTCCGTTTGTAAGTTGGATGTTTGTAACTAGGGGACCCCCTGTATTTGGTGGGATTTGATCACCTCTGCTGGTTTTTATTTTTTGTGCTAGGCCGACAGTTTTGAAAAAAAAACAAAACAAAGTTTTTACTTTCTGCTATAAAACTTCCAATAAAAAAAAAAAAAAAATCGAATTTCTTCATAAGTTTAGGCCAGTACGTATTCCGCTACATATATTTGGTAAAAAAAAAAATCTCAATAAGTGTATATTGATTGGTTTGCACAAAAGGTATCGCGTCTACAAAATAGGGGATAGATTTATTTAATTCTTTTTACTAGTATTGGCGGCGATCAGCGCCGATATCGTGGCGGACAAATCGGACAATTTTTGGGGGACCAGTGACACCAATACAGCGATCAGTGCTAATAATATGCACTGTCACTGTACTAATGACACTGGCAGAGAAGGGGTTAACATCAGAGGCAATCGAAGGGTTAAAATGTGTCCCTATGGAGTGATTACTAACTGTGTGTGGGGGGGGGTGCTTTTACCGTAAGAAGACAGAGATATGTGTCCATGCTTAGCAGAAACACAGGATCTCAGTCTTCTCCTGCCACAGAATGGCGATCTTCCTTGTTTACATAGGGAACGATCGACGGGTTTCAGCTTCCTTGTTTACATAGGGAGCGATTGTCAGGTTTCGGCTGACATCGGGTCCTGCTGATTGGCTCCCGCTGTGTCCAATCACAGTGGGAGCAGGTTGCCGGTGGCTCCCAGAACTGGAAGGACAAAAAAATCACATAGAGGTAAGATTTGCCACTTAAAGGAGTGGTAAAGGCAGAAGGTGCATTCTATGCATGAAGATAAAAATGCCTTCTGCCCCGCCCCCCCTCCCCCATCCACACCCCCGAGGTCCCGCTCTGTCCAGCGATGTCCATGAGTCCATTGGCTGTCTGGGATTCTCCTTCCTGATTGGCAGCGGCGCCATTGGCTCCCGCTGCTGTCAACCAAAGTCAGTTAGCCAATCGGGGGAGGGGCTCTGTGTCTGAATGGGCACATGGAGCTGTGATTTGGCTCAGGTGCCCCCATAGCGGTCAATTATTTGATTTTATCATTTCCTTCAAGGAGAGCAACATTACTACATAAAACCTTTCTAGCATAGGAACTGACCAGGCAGAGGGTATAACACCAAGGGGGGGGGGGGGGGGGGGTTACAGCTTCATTACATCTCTGCAGCATCTCTGTATATTGTTGAGCCAAAGGCACGGCTAAACCATCAGGCACTTTATTGAGAGGAGAATAGCGCCATTCCTACACTTTAACATTCATTCAGCAATTTTTGGAGGGTGACGCTGTGGACTCTGTGGGTGTAAAGGGGAACTCTGATGGTGGGGGGGGGGGGGGTCTGGTCACCAAAGTCCCCACTTACATCAGAGTTCCCAGTATTCCCCCTTAAGTCAAAATTCCCAAAGCCCCCCCTCCTTATCATAGTTCTCACTCACTGGGAGGCAAAAGTGAGAATGGAGGAAGGAGGGAGACTTCAGTCACCGACAGTGGATGGTGAGCTCAATCATCTAAGGATGGTGGCTCAGGCATCGCCACCTTTCATCCACGATTTATCTCCCGGCTGCTGGGCCCATCAGTGCAGCCTCATCAGTGCCCATCAGTGCAGCCTCATCAGTGCCCATCAGTGCAGCCTCATCAGTGCCCATCAGTGCAGCCTCATCAGTGCCCATCAGTGCAGCTTCATCAGTGCCCATCAATGCAGCCTCATTAGTGCCCATCAATGCAGCCTCATCAGTGCAGCCTCATAAGTGCCCATCAGTGCAGCTTCATCAGTGCCCATCAATGCAGCCTCATAAGTGCCCATCAATGCAGCCTCATAAGTGCCCATCAATGCAGCCTCATAAGTGCCCATCAGTGCAGCCTCATCAGTGCCCATCAGTGCAGCCTCATCAGTGCCCATCAGTGCAGCCTCATCAGTGCCCATCAGTGCAGCCTCATCAGTGCCCATCAGTGCAGCCTCATCAGTGCCCATCAGTGCAGCTTCATCAGTGCCCATCAATGCAGCCTCATTAGTGCCCATCAATGCAGCCTCATCAGTGCAGCCTCATAAGTGCCCATCAGTGCAGCTTCATCAGTGCCCATCAATGCAGCCTCATAAGTGCCCATCAATGCAGCCTCATAAGTGCCCATCAATGCAGCCTCATCAGTGCCCATCAGTGCAGCCTCATCAGTGCCCATCAGTGCAGCTTCATCAGTGCCCATCAATGCAGCCTCATCAGTGCAGCCTCATAAGTGCCCATCAGTGCAGCTTCATCAGTGCCCATCAATGCAGCCTCATCAGTGCAGCCTCATAAGTGCCCATCAGTGCAGCTTCATCAGTGCCCATCAATGCAGCCTCATAAGTGCCCATCAGTGCAGCTTCATCAGTGCCCATCAATGCAGCCTCATAAGTGCCCATCAGTGCAGCCTCATCAGTGCCCATCAATGCAGCCTCATCGGTGCCCATCAATGCAGCCTCATCAGTGCCCATCAGTGCAGCCTCATAAGTGCCCATCAGTGCAGCTTCATCAGTGCCCATCAGTGCAGCCTCATCAGTGCCCATCAGTGCAGCCTCATCAGTGCCCATCAGTGCAGCCTCATCAGTGCCCATCAGTGCAGCCTCATCAGTGCTCATCAGTGGAGCCTCATTAACGCCCATCAGTGCCGCCTTTGTTTCTCATTCTGGAATCGCAAAACATGAACTGAAATCGCTCCGAGGTTTTTCCTGAATTGGGCGCTTTATTGATTCCCCCCCCCCCCCCGTGTCTTATCAATCATTTATAGATCGGATTGTGCGATTTGATGGAGAATCGTTCTATGTATGGCCCCCTCACACTGAGACCTCTGAGGGGTGGGGCTTCTCCCTCCTATTATACAATAACTCCGCCCCGTTTACCTTCCCCCACCACCACATTACCGCCGATCTCCCCGGGCTTCTCCCGCGACCTCCGTTTGTTTACACTCCTCCCCGATCTCCACTGGGCGCCGCCATCTTGCCCGCTTGTCACATGACCACGCCCTTCCGCGGTGTCACGTGCGGAGGTAGAGTGACGTCAGGGCGAGGCGGCGGGGCGCACACGATTGGTCGGGGAGGTTGGCGGTGGGCGGGGTCGGGGATGGAGCTGCTGTCCGGGTTGGTGGCTGCTCTCCGCGGGGGATCCAGAGGACGAGGCCGGGTCATGGAAGAGCGAGCCCTGGAGGTGTACGGTGAGAGCCGGGGGGAACCGGAGCGGGGGCGGGTCTCTCCTAACACTGGGCCCCGCCTCCCTCACGTGATTGGGTACGGGAACCGATCCTGGCTGCCCATACAAGGGCCGATCTCCCATCCGAAGTGGGCGGAGATTCACCAACAACTTCACTTTTGTTTTACATTTTTGTAGTAGAACTAAAGGCAACCCCCCCCCCCCCCATTCTGGATGGGTTCTAACCCCTGTCAGGTTTATTTGCCCTCTGTGTCTCCATTGGGAAGATTTCCCTTCACTTCCGGTCTCGTAACCAAAACAGGAAGTGAGAAGAAATCCCTCCAAAGTGAGGGAATCCCTGAACTGGTGTCCCCATTGGAAGACTGACTTCCTGTTCTGGTGATGAGCCAACATTTCAGATGTCGTTCAGTGATGACAACGGGACAGATAGAGAGGATGAATCTCCATAACGGGGGACACAGGCAGCAATAATAACCTGACAGGGGCTCTAATGAATTTTAGTAAACGCAAACACCATATAATACCCAATTGTGTGGGAAAATATAAAAGATGATACAACGAGTAAATAGATACCCAACATGTCACGTTATAACCAAGTGCAGACTGTGCTATAGATCAATGATGGCTACAGAGCAGACCCCAGTCCTGGGACCTGATGATCAGTGCAGAGCCAACAGTGCCTATCAGTGCAGCCTCATTAGTGCCACCCCATCAGCACACATCAGTGCCGCCTCCTTAGCGCCCATCAGTGCAGCCTCACCAGTGCCCATCAGTGCCGCCTCACCAGTGCCCATCAGTGCCGCCTCACCAGTGCCCATCAGTGCCGCCTCACCAGTGCCCATCAGTGCCGCCTCACCAGTGCCTATCAGTGCCGCCTCACCAGTGCCCATCAGTGCCGCCTCACCAGTGCCCATCAGTGCCGCCTCACCAGTGCCCATCAGTGCCGCCTCACCAGTGCCCATCAGTGCCGCCTCACCAGTGCCCATCAGTGCCGCCTCACCAGTGCCCATCAGTGCCGCCTCACCAGTGCCTATCAGTGCCGCCTCACCAGTGCCCATCAGTGCCGCCTCACCAGTGCCCATCAGTGCCGCCTCACCAGTGCCCATCAGTGCCGCCTCACCAGTGCCTATCAGTGCCGCCTCACCAGTGCCCATCAGTGCCGCCTCACCAGTGCCCATCAGTGCCGCCTCACCAGTGCCCATCAGTGCCGCCTCACCAGTGCCCATCAGTGCCGCCTCACCAGTGCCCATCAGTGCCGCCTCACCAGTGCCTATCAGTGCCGCCTCACCAGTGCCCATCAGTGCCGCCTCACCAGTGCCCATCAGTGCCGCCTCACCAGTGCCCATCAGTGCCGCCTCACCAGTGCCCATCAGTGCCGCCTCACCAGTGCCCATCAGTGCCGCCTCACCAGTGCCCATCAGTGCCGCCTCACCAGTGCCCATCAGTGCCGCCTCACCAGTGCCCATCAGTGCCGCCTCACCAGTGCCTATCAGTGCCGCCTCACCAGTGCCCATCAGTGCCGCCTCACCAGTGCCCATCAGTGCCGCCTCACCAGTGCCCATCAGTGCCGCCTCACCAGTGCCCATCAGTGAAGGAGAGATATTGCCTGTTTGCAATTTTTAATAACAGAAACAAAGAAAAGTGTTTTGTTTTTTTTCAAAATTTTAGGTCTTTATTTCTTCATTATGCAAAAAATACCCCCCCAGCGGTGATCAAATACCACCAAAAGAAATCTCTGTGTGAAAAAAATGATAGAAATGTCCTCTGTGTACAGTGTTGTATGACCGCGTAATTGTCATTCAAAGTGTGACAGCGCTGAATGCTGAAAATTGTCCTGGGCAGGAAGGGGGTGACGGGGCCCGGTATGCAAGGGGTTAATGTACAATTGTTTTGTAGAATGTGACAGATGATGTTACGCCGAGTAAATAGATACCCAACACGTCACGCTTTACAATTGCGCTACGCTCGTGGAACAGCGACAAACTTCCGCTACTTAAACAATCTCCATAGGGGACACATGATGAGGCTTCACAGGGGACCAGTTTAGAGGTACAGAGGAGGTCCTGGGATAGAATTATCGCTCCTTTTTTTTTTCTTTTTTTTTTTTTGTTATCTGTTTATTAGTATTTTTCTTCCTCACAGATATATTGTACAACAAAACAAACATGGAAAACACAACACAAAAAAAACATTTACAGAATTCATACAACAAAAACATATTACATTCCAAAGACATTAATATATATAAAAAACAGAAAAAAAAACAAACAACCCCCGTCTCGCTCTAACGATCGCGGTGATAACTATCGTGGGTGGAGTGATCGCTGTTTACATATGTGGGCGCCACCTACGTGTGCGATTACCTTTGCACAGGCGTATGGGGGTGGCGGGGGCGCTTTAACGTTTTTTTTTTTTTTTGTTTTTTTTTTATTGCTGTTTATTTAATTTTACTTAACCACTTCCCATCCGTATGACTTTGTATGACATTGTGTGACATCGTATGACATTGTATGACATCATATGACATCATATGACTTTGTATGACATCGTATGACATCATATGACTTTGTATGACATCGTATGACTTTGTATGACTTTGTATGACATCGTATGACTTTGTATGACATCGTATGACTTTGTATGATATCATATGACTTTGTATGACATCGTATGACTTTGTATGATATCATATGACTTTGTATGACTTTGTATGACATCGTATGACTTTGTATGACATCGTATGACTTTGTATGATATCATATGACTTTGTATGACATCGTATGACTTTGTATGATATCATATGACTTTGTATGACATCGTATGACTTTGTATGACATTGTATGACATCGCATGACTTCGTATGACTTTGTATGACATCGTATGACTTTGTATGACATCGTATGACTTTGTATGACTTTGTATGACTTTGTATGATATCGTATGACATCGTATGACATCGTATGACATCGCATGACTTCGCATGACATCGCATGACTTCGTATGACTTTGTATGACATCGTATGACTTTGTATGATATCATATGACTTTGTATGACTTTGTATGACTTTGTATGACTTTGTATGACTTTGTATGATATCGTATGACATCGTATGACATCGCATGACTTCGCATGACTTCGTATGACTTTGTATGACATCGTATGACTTTGTATGACATCGTATGACTTTGTATGATATCATATGACTTTGTATGACATCGTATGACTTTGTATGACTTTGTATGATATCGTATGACTTTGTATGACATCGTATGACTTTGTATGATATCATATGACTTTGTATGACATCGTATGACTTTGTATGACTTTGTATGATATCATATGACTTTGTATGACATCGTATGACTTTGTATGACTTTGTATGATATCGTATGACTTTGTATGATATCATATGACTTTGTATGACTTTGTATGACTTTGTATGATATCATATGACTTTGTATGACATCGTATGACTTTGTATGATATCATATGACTTTGTATGACATCGTATGACTTTGTATGACATTGTATGACATCGCATGACTTCGTATGACTTTGTATGACATCGCATGACTTTGTATGACATCGTATGACTTTGTATGACTTTGTATGACTTTGTATGATATCGTATGACATCGTATGACATCGCATGACTTCGCATGACATCGTATGACATCGTATGACTTTGTATGACTTTGTATGATATCGTATGACTTTGTATGATATCATATGACTTTGTATGACTTTGTATGACTTTGTATGATATCGTATGACATCGCATGACTTCGCATGACATTGTATGACATCGTGGACTCTAAGTGGAGAGATGGGTGCCGCTACAGGCATGATCCTGGTACATCCTTTTTTTCTCAGGCCGGCAATTTAATTCCTACAAATTACAAGCGATCCTAGTGGCTAATTAGCCGTTGGATTGCTTTTACCAGCAGCAGCAGGGAAGAAAGAAAACAAATGCAGCCGTCCCCTCCAAAAATTGGTAAGATGCAGTATAATAAATGTGCACTTTTAGGTTTTATACGGCTTTAAGGGGCCGGCAGGATGAGGGCAGATCTGGACTATGATTGCAAATAGCAGCTTCCGCCGGAGGCTTCTCTCACAGGTCTCTTGCTCAGTGTTCTGTATTTCCAGCACTGTCCTCCAACCTGGGGGAGGCACAGGAGGCACCTGCTTTGGACCCCTCAGCAGGGTGGGGGGGGGGGAGGATGCAGAATAGGAGAACCGGGCCCCGCAATCTATGCTGATGAAGTAGTTTGCAGCTCATGGAGCGGGGGAGGGGCACGCCTTGGCCTGTTGGGGTCACAGGACCTTGTCCCGGCTGGGTGCGGCTCTCCTTCACATCCCCCCACATCACATATCTGCAGGACGAGTTTTTTTTTTTTTTTTTTTTCCATTCAGTAGTTTGCCAAACCGGCTTTGTCACCCGACCAGCGAATGTTTGTGAGTTCAGCGTCACTTCAGGGGGGAAAAAAAAAAAAAGTGTTTCCAGCAGCCGCGTCCATCCATGGAAAGGGCGTGGGGCTCCTTTAAACCTGCGGCCACCGCGGCTGTCACTTTAATACGTTTCCTGCTATTAGGGATGCACCAAAAACAGGGTTTTCGGCATTTTGCTGATAGAAAAATTCAATGCAAAGTCGCGCCCCATTGACTTTACTGCAAAAATGTCAGCCACATTTTATATAGCCTCCACATTTTGTCATGTTGCAACCAAAAATGTAAATGTATTTTATTGGGATTTTATGTGATAGACCAACACAAAGTGGTACATAATTGTGAAGTGGAAGGAAAATTATAAATGATACAAATAAATATGTGAAAAGTGTGTGGGGGGGGGAGGAGGGGTATTTGTATTCAGCCCCCTTTACTCTGATACCCCCAACTAAAAATCTAGGGGAACCAATTGCCTTCTGAAGTCACCTAATTAGTAAATAGAGCCCACCTGTGTGTAATGTAATCTCAGTATAAATACAGATGTTCTGTGAAGCCCTCAGAGGTTTGTTAGAGAACCTTAGTGAACAAACAGCATCATGAAGGCCAAGGAACACACCAGACAGGTCAGGGATAAAGTTGTGGAGAAGTATAAAGCAGGGTTAGGTTATAAAAAATATCTCCCAAGCTTTGAACATCTCACGGAGCTCTGTTCAATCCATCATCGGAAAATGGAAAGAGTATGGCACAACTACAAACCTACCAAGACATGGCCGTCCACCTAAACTGACCGGCCGGGCAAGGAGAGCATTCATCAGAGAAGAGCCAAGAGGTCCATGGTAACTCTGGAGGAGCTGCAGAGATCCACAGCTCAGGTGGGAGAATCTGTCCACAGGACAACTATTAGTCGTGTTCTCCACAAATCTGCCCTTTATGGAAGAGTGACAAGAAGAAAGACATTGGTGAAAAGAAATCCATAAGAAGTCCTGTTTGTAGTTTGTGAGAAGCCATGTGGAGGACACAGCAAACATGTGGAAGAAGGTGATCTGGTCACATGGGACCAAAATTCTACTTTTTGGCCTAAAAGCAAAACGCTATGTGTGGGGGAAACTAACACTGCACATCACCCTGAACACACCATCCCCACCGTGAAACATGGTGGTGGCAGCATCATGTGGTGGGGATGGTTTTCTTCAGCAGGGACAGGGAAGCTGGTCAGAGTTGATGGGAAGATGGATGGAGACAAATACAGGACAATCTTAGAAGAAAACCTGTTAGAGTCTACAAAAGACTTGAGACTGGGGCGGAGGTTCACCTTCCAGCAGGACAACGACCCGAAACATCCAGCCAGAGCTACAATGGAATGGTTTAGATCAAAGCATATTCATGTGTTAGAATGGCCCAGTCACAGTCCAGACCTAAATCACATTGAGAATCTGTGACAAGACTTGAAAATTGCTGTTCACAGACGCTCTCCATCCAATCTGACAGAGCTTGAGATATTTTACAAAGAAGAATGGGCAGAAATGTCCTCTATAGATGTGCAAAGCTGGTAGAGACTTCCCCAAAAAGACTTGTAGAGAAAGGAGGTTCTACAAAGTATTGACTCCGGGGGGCGCCATACAAATGCCCCCCCACACTTTTCACATATTTATTTGTATCATTTATCATTTTCCTTCCACTTCACAATTATGTGTCACTTTGTGTTGGTCTATCACATAAAATCCCAATAAAACACAGTTTACGTTTTTGGTTGTAACATGACAAAATGTGGAAAATTTCAAGGGGTATGAATACTTTTTCAAGGCACTGTATTTAAATTTTAGCATATTTTTTAAAAAAAAGTGTTCGTTTCGGTTCTAGTTTTCGGCATCCTGAATTTTTGGTTTCAGGCCAGAATTTTAATTTTGGTGCACCACTACCTGGCATGAATCGCTTTTCAGAGCTTTACGTGTTTTTTTTTTGTTTTTTCTCAAAAGGTGAAAGAACCCTTTAAAGCAGGCATGTCCAAAGTCCGGCCCGTAAATATATAGCTTTTTTGGCCCACAACAAATCCCAGAGCGTGGCTCAGGATTCGTTGGGGGGCCACAAAAGGTATATACTGTACTTATCATTCCTCGGAGGGAGGGGGGGGGGGCGGGACGAGCGCCGTCAGATTACATACAGTGAGAATCTCCTGTTTGTTCTGCGGCATCTGTAATAGGAAGTCCCGTCTCCTGGGCTGCCATTGGATGATTTTCCTGTCTGTCATAGGAGGCGGGACTTTGTATTAAAGAGGCCGCCGAGTAAACGGGAGATTCTCCTTTATGAAATCTGTTGGCGCTCGTCCCGCCCCCCTCCCTGTCCCCTCAGAGGCTGCAGATGGGCATCAATCAGAATGTACTGATAGCAATGGTGAGGCTGCATTAACCACTTACGGACCGCCCGCCGTCCTTATACGTCGGTACTTTGTAGAGGAATATCGTTGTTATGATAGCAGTTAGCTGCCATAACCCCGGTATCCTCTTCTTCAGCGGGGGGTCCGCTACAAGATAAAAGTGGTCTTTGTGGCGGATTCACCGCAATATTACTTTTATCGGCGGCGGGAGAGGGGCCACCCTCCGCCGCTTACCGGAGCCGTCGGGAACGGCGGAGGCGATCGGATCCTCTCCCTGGCTGGGCATGGAGACAAGTGAGGGGGAAGATGGCCCCCACCCATTTCCATATCATTGCAGGGCGGAAGCGACGTCAAAATGTGACTTCCGCCCATAGCTCTTAAGGGGACTTTTTTTTTTTTTTTTTCAAAATGATATTTAAATTTTTTTTTTTTTTTTTTTTTTTATTGCATTTTAGTGTAAATATTATTATTAATCAAGATTTAATAATAATAATAATAAATATGAGATCTGAAGTCTTTTTGACCCCCCAGATCTCATATTTAAGAGTCATGCTTTTTTTTTTTTTTATTACAAAGGATGTTTACATTCCTTGTAATAGGAATAAAAGTGATTTTTTTTTTTTTTTTAAAGAACAGTGTAAAAATAAAAAATAAAAGGTAAAATAAATAAGAGAAAAAAAAAATTATTTTAAACGCGCCTGGTCCCGCCGAGCTCGCGCGCAGAAGCGAACGCATAACGTGAGCGGCGCCCGCATATGAAAGCGGTGTTCAAACCACACATGTGAGGTATCGCCGCGATCGGTAGAGCGAGAACAATAATTCTAGCCCTAGACCTCCTCTGTAACTCAAAACATGTAACCAGTAGGGGTTTTTTTAAACGTCGCCTATGGAGATTTTTAAGAGTAAAAGTTTGTCGCCATTCCACAAGCGGGCGCAATTTTGAAGTTTGACCTGTTTGGGTATCAATTTACTCGGCGTAACATTATCTTTCACAATATAAAAAAAAATTGGGCTAACTTTACTGTTGTCTTACACTTTTTTTAATTAAAAAAATATATATTTTTTTTCCCCCAAAAAAAGTGCGCTTGTAAGACCGCTGCGCAAACACGGTGTGACGGAAAGTATTGCAACGACCGCCATTTTATTCTCTAGGGTGTTAGAAAAATAAATAAATATAATGTTTGGGGGTTCGAAGTAATTTTCTAGCAAAAAAAAAAAAAAAATGTTTTTAATTTGTAAACCCCAAATCTCAGAAAGAGGCTCGGTCCTTAAGTGGTGAATGGCAATGGTGAGGTAAGTTTTTTTCCTGAAACGACCCTCTTATAGTGAAGGGGCGGTAAATCCGTTGTATCCAAATAACACGTCCCGAGCTCATCCTTGTGCCCCGTACACACGATCAGAAATTCCGTCAGAAAAGACTTGGATGTTTTTTTTCCGACGGAATTCCGCTCAAGCTTGCCTTGCATACACACGCTCGCACAAAAGTTCGCTGAGCTTTCGACCGTCAAGAACGCGGTGACGTACGACACGACGACGAGCCGAGAAAATGAAGTTCAATGCTTCCGAGCATGCGTCGAATTGTTTCCGAGCATGCGTGTTTTTTTTTTGTGCGCATACAGACGATCGCAGTTTCGGACAGGAACTTTTTCCGACCGAAAAATAGAGAACCTGCTCTCAATCTTTTGCTGGCGGGAATTCTGCTACGATGGAGCGTACACAACACGGTCGCATTTTCCGACCAAAAGCTCTCATCGGTCTTTTGCGGGCCGAATTTCCGATGGTGTGTACGCGGCATCAGACTCTTCACCGAACACAGCCACAAAGGGAGGAGAATTCTTGTTGGGAGGTGTATTTTGTTAATTTGCATTTAATTTTAATGGTTCAAAGAACGTCGGGCAAAACGGTCGTCCCTCACGCACGTTCACTTCATCAAATCTGGCCCTCTTTGAAAAGAAGTTTGGACACCCCGGCATTAAAGCGTTTGAAAGATGTCATTGGATGAGACGGGGTGATTTTTGTTTCCACAGATATAATCCGGAACATTCGGGATCCAGAAAAGCCCGACACGTTAGAAGACCTGGACGTGGTGTCTGAGAGTTGTGTGACGGTGGAGGATCTGGATGACGAATGCTTCCTGGTGATCATAAAGTTCACCCCGACCGTCCCCCACTGCTCCCTGGCCACACTTATAGGTAGGAGAGCATCACCAATAGTGTCTTTTTTTTCATGTTTGTGATCCTAAAGCTGATCTCAGGGCAAATAAAAAATAATCCCCAATCCCCCCACCACCCATAGCAGTGTCTTCTGCCATATCCCCCCCACCCCCCCACCCATAGGAGTATCCTCTGCCCCCCCACCCATAGCACTGTCCTCTGTCCCCCAAATAGCAGTGTCCTCTGCCCCCCCACTATTCTAGTGCCCCACATAGCAGTGTCTTCTGTTATATCGCCCCCCCCCCCCATACTAGTATCCTCTGCCCCCCCACCCCATAGCACTGTCCTCTGCCCCCCCCCCCATAGTAGTGCCCCCCACTATTCTAGTGCCCCACATAGCAGTGTCTTCTGTTATATCGCCCCCCCCCCA
The DNA here is from genome assembly GCA_037952835.1 of Lithobates septentrionalis. Classification (NCBI taxonomy): domain Eukaryota; kingdom Metazoa; phylum Chordata; class Amphibia; order Anura; family Ranidae; genus Lithobates; species Lithobates septentrionalis. The sequence goes on along the minus strand of JBBDGP010004330.1, from coordinate 183,840 downwards.
AACTAGTATCCTCTGCCCCCCCACCCATAGCACTGTCCTCTGCAATCCCCCCCACCCACCCATAGTAGTATCCTCTGTCCCCCAAATAGCAGTGTCCTCTGCCCCCCCACTATTCTAGTGCCCCACATAGCAGTGTCTTCTGTTATATCGCCCCCCCCCATACTAGTATCCTCTGCCCCCCCCACCCCATAGCACTGTCCTCTGCCCCCCCCCATAGTAGTGCCCCCCACTATTCTAGTGCCCCACATAGCAGTGTCTTCTGTTATATCGCCCCCCCCCCCAAACTAGTATCCTCTGCCCCCCCACCCCATAGCACTGTCCTCTGCAATCCCCCCCTCCCCTCCACAGTAGTATCCTCTGTCCCCCAAATAGCAGTGTCCTCTGCCTCCCCATAGTAGTGCCCCCCCTAGCAGGGACTTCTGTTATATTGCCCCCATAGTAGTCCTGCGCCTGCCCCCCCCCCCCCCAGTAGTTTCCTCTGCACCCCAATGGTGTCTTCTCAAGACACACCCCTCTCCGACACAGTACTGTCCTCTGCCCCCCCCCCCCCAAAGTAGTGTCCTCTACCTCCCCATAGTAGTGTCCCCTGCCCCAGCCCCCCCAAAGTAGTGTCCTCTGCCTCCCCATAATAGTGTCCCCTGCCCCCCCCTTCTTAAAGCAGTGTACCTCTCCCCCCACTGTAGTGCCCTTAACCCCCCCATGGCAGTGTCTTCTGCCATATCCCCCCCCCCATAGTAGCATCCTCTGCTCCCTCATAGCACTGTCCTCTGCATTCCCGCTTCCCGGAGAGGGGAGACACCATTGGGGTTGGGGTACAGAGGAAACTACTGTGGGGGGGGGGGGGGGGGGGACACAGGACTACTATGGGCGCAATATAACAGGAGACCCTGCTAGGGAGGGCACTACTATGGGGAGGCAGAGGACACTGCTATTTGGGGGACAGAGAATACTACTGTGGAGGGGGGGGATTGCAGAGGACAGTGCTATGGGGTGGGGGGGCAGAGGATACTAGTATAGGGGGGGCGATATAACAAAAGACACTGTTTTGAAGACAAAGTTTTGTAACTGGACCAATGCACAGCGGGTATAGAAAAGAATCCCCCCCCCCCCTTAAGATAATCACATTTTGTTGCTTTGCAGCCTGAAATGAAGGCAGACACAGTTTTTGTTTTATCCAGCTGTATTTACTCAAAGCAACTTATAACATCCAAGTGAACGATAGAACACCCAACATTTCAAAAACCGAATCCCCGAGTTGGAGAAAAGGATCACCTCCCTCCTAAAAATGACTTGTAAACTCAATCAGGTGGAGCTAATCACCTTCTCAATGGCACACAACAGCATTTGACTTTCAGCTGTGGTCATTTTGATTAGCTCAGCATGAAAAGAGCTTCCTGGAGCATTTCAGTCCCTGGTAGTGCAACTGAAGCAAACAATCAACTATGGGTGGCAAGACCCTATCAGGATCTCCTGGATAAAGTTGTGGACAGGTACAAGTCAGGGGATGGATTCAAAGACTTTATCAATGCCTAGAAGCAGAATGAAGTCTATTATTAAGAAGTGGAAGGTATTTGGTAGAACACAGACCCTCCCTGGATCAGGACGTCACTCCAAACTGGAGGAAAGAGCCAGAAGGAAACTGGTCAGAGAGGCTACCAAGAGGTCCACAGCAACTCTGACAAAGAGTGGTCATTGTGACTTCTGAAGGCAGTTGGTTCCACTAGATTTTAGTTAGGGGTATCAGAGTAAAGGGGGCTGAATACAAATGCCCCACGTTTCACACACAGGTGAAAGCCAGTAAATTAGAATATTTTGAAAAACTTGATTTATTTCAGTAATTGCATTCAAAAGGTGTAACTTGTACATTATATTTATTCATTGCACACAGACTGATGCATTCAAATGTTTATTTCATTTAATTTTGATGATTTGAAGTGGCAACAAATGAAAATCCAAAATTCCGTGTGTCACAAAATTAGAATATTGTGTAAGGGTTAAATTTTGAAGACACCTGGTGCCACAAACTAATCAGCTGATTAACTCAAAACACCTGCAAAGGCTTTAAATGGTCTCTCAGTCCAGTTCTGAAGCCTACACAAACATGGGGAAGACTTCAGATTTGACAGCTGTCCAAAAGGCGACCACCGACACATTGCACAAGGAGGGAAAGACACAAAAGGTTATTGCTGAAGAGGCTGGCTGTTCTCAGAGCTCTGTGTCCAAACACATTAATAGAGAGGCAAAGGGAAGGAAAAACTGTGGTCAGAAAAAGTGTACAAGCGATAGGGATCACCGCGCCCTAGTCAAGATTGTGAAAAAAAACCCCTTCAAAAATGTGGGGGAGATTCACAAGGAGTGGACCGCTGCTGGAGTCAGTGCTTCAAGATCCACCACCAAGAGACGCTTGAAAGACATGGGTTTCAACTGCCGCATACCTCGTGTCAAGCCACTGTTGACCAAGAAACAGCGCGAAAAGCGTCTCACCTGGGCTAAGGAAAAAAAGAGCTGGACTGCTGCTGAGTGGTCCAAAGTCATGTTTTCTGACGAAAGCAAATTTTGCATTTCCTTTGGAAATCGAGGTCCCAGAGTCTGGAGGAAGACAGGAGAGGCACAGGATCCACGTTGCCTGAAGTCTAGTGTAAAGTTTCCACCATCAGTGATGGTTTGGGGTGCCATGTCATCTGCTGGTCTCGGTCCACTCTGTTTCCTGAGATCCAGGGTCAACGCAGCCATCTACCAGCAAGTTTTAGAGCACTTCATGCTTCCTGCTGCTGACCTGCTCTATGGAGATGGAGATTTCAGGTTCCAACAGGACTTGGCGCCTGCACACAGCGCAAAATCTACCCGTGCCTGGTTTACGGACCATGGTATTTCTGTTCTAAATTGGCCAGCCAACTCCCCTGACCTTAGCCCCATAGAAAATCTGTGGGGTATTGTGAAAAGGAAGATGCAGAATGCCAGACCCAACAACGCAGAAGAGTTGAAGGCCACTATCAGAGCAACCTGGGCTCTCATAACACCTGAGCAGTGCCAGAAACTCATCGACTCCATGCCACGCCGCATTAATGCAGTAATTGAGGCAAAAGGAGCTCCAACCAAGTATTGAGTATTGTACATGCTCATATTTTTCATTTTCATACTTTTCAGTTGGCCAACATTTCTAAAAAATCCCTTTTTTGTATTAGCCTTAAGGAATATTCTAATTTTGTGACACACGGAATTTTGGATTTTCATTTGTTGCCACTTCAAATCATCAAAATTAAATGAAATAAACATTTGAATGCATCAGTCTGTGTGCAATGAATAAATATAATGTACAAGTTACACCTTTTGAATGCAATTACTGAAATAAATCAAGTTTTTCAAAATATTCTAATTTACTGGCTTTTACCTGTATTTGTAAAATACATTGAAAACCATTTATCATTTTCCTTCCACTTCACAATTATGGACCAACTTTGTGTTGGTCTATCACATAAAGTCCCAATAAAAAACATTTACATTTTTGGTTGTAACATGACAAAATGTGGAAAATGTTAAGGGGTAGGAATACTTTTTCATGGCACTGTACACTTACCTGCTCTGTAATGGTTTTGCATAGAGCAGCCCCCATCCTTCTCTTCTGTGGTGCCCCGCCGGAACTCCAGACCCCTCCTGTTCATTGGTTGCCCCCTCGAAAAGCTGCCTTCCCTGGAGGGGCACCTGTGCGGGCTCGCTCCCGACACGACCCCGACCCCTGGTCTGGAGCCGCTGCACTCGTGCACATCGCTGGATCGGGCTCAGGCAAGAAAAAGGGGGGAGGGGTCTGGGGGGAGCTGCAGCACAGAAGGCTTTTCACCTTAATGCTTAGAATGATTTAAAGGTGAACCCCCCCCCTAAGGCTTCACAACCACTTTACCTTCACTGATGTATAATATGTACATTTTGTTGCTGCGATCGATGAATGAGGAGATCTCTGAGGGTAATCTGTCTCTTCCTGTCCAGGTCTGTGTCTGAGGGTGAAGCTGCAAAGATGTTTGTCTTTTAAGCACAAGGTAAGGAACAGAGTTGTCTCTATAGTGTTCTATCTATGGCATAGTCTCTATAGTGTTCTATCTATGGCATAGTCTCTATAGTGTTCTTTCTATGGCATAGTCTCTATAGTGTTCTATCTATGGCATAGTCTCTATAGTGTTCTATCTATGGCATAGTCTCTATAGTGTTCTATCTATGGCATAGTCTCTATAGTGTTCTATCTATGGCATAGTCTCTATAGTGTTCTTTCTATGGCATAGTCTCTATAGTGTTCTATCTATGGCATAGTCTCTATAGTGTTCTATCTATGGCATTACCTCTATAGTGTTCTATCTATGGCATAGTCTCTATAGTGTTCTATCTATGGCATAGTCTCTATAGTGTTCTATCTATGGCATAGTCTCTATAGTGTTCTATCTATGGCATAGTCTCTATAGTGTTCTATCTATGGCATAGTCTCTATAGTGTTCTATCTATGGCATAGTCTCTATAGTGTTCTTTCTATGGCATAGTCTCTATAGTGTTCTTTCTATGGCATAGTCTCTATAGTGTTCTTTCTATGGCATAGTCTCTATAGTGTTCTATCTATGGCATTACCTCTATAGTGTTCTATCTATGGCATAGTCTCTATAGTGTTCTATCTATGGCATAGTGTTCTTTCTATGGCATAGTCTCTATAGTGTTCTATCTATGGCATAGTCTCTATAGTGTTCTATCTATGGCATAGTCTCTATAGTGTTCTATCTATGGCATAGTCTCTATAGTGTTCTATCTATGGCATAGTCTCTATAGTGTTCTTTCTATGGCATAGTCTCTATAGTGTTCTTTCTATGGCATAGTCTCTATAGTGTTCTTTCTATGGCATAGTCTCTATAGTGTTCTATCTATGGCATAGTCTCTATAGTGTTCTTTCTATGGCATAGTCTCTATAGTGTTCTTTCTATGGCATAGTCTCTATAGTGTTCTATCTATGGCATTGTCTCTATAGTGTTCTATCTATGGCATAGTCTCTATAGTGTTCTATCTATGGCATAGTGTTCTTTCTATGGCGTTGTCTCTATAGTGTTCTATCTATGGCATTACCTCTATAGTGTTCTATCTATGGCATTACCTCTATAGTGTTCTATCTATGGCATAGTCTCTATAGTGTTCTATCTATGGCATAGTCTCTATAGTGTTCTATCTATGGCATAGTCTCTATAGTAGGGCTGCAACTAACGATTATTTTCATAATCGATTAGTTGGCCGATTATTGTTTCGATTAATCGATTAATCGGTTAATAACATCAAAAAAAGTGTGGTGTATAATTTAGTTAATATGCAAAGTTTTTTTTAAAAAAAAGGCAATTTATTCCTAAATATCTCTATGCAGTGGTAAATATAAATAACCAACTATCTGGTTAGGGAGCAAAATCTCTAATCCACTCTGAGAATAACAGACAAAAGAGATATACTGTATATACTATTAAAGAGTAAATCTGGTAAATATCAGACTCAGAGATCAAATTTTTGTATTAAAAAAAACAATGTCTTCCTTCAAAAAAAGAAAATGTAATTTTAAGAACATTGGTTTTCGATTTTCTAATTGTTAGTGGGGGTCAAATTGACGTTCATTTTCAACCACAGTGACGGAAAAATTTGGAATTAATAGAAAACTTCTTGGTCAAAGGAATGTGGTTTTCGTACAGAGATTACATTCATTTTAAACAGAAATGTTAAAAGCAAGTGAAAATTTCAAACAACATTCTCGTCTGAAAATTGATCCGTGTGGCCAGCATAAGGCTCGGTACTCTCCTATGCAGTTTGCTTGTGATCTGTTTCTGAAGTGCTTTTTGATTTGTACACACGTGATTTTTGCTGCAATTTGTGTTTTTGCATTATTTTGGCCAATTTGTTGTTGGGCAGATTAAAAAACACAAATTGCTGCAAAAATACATTACATGCTTTTCTGCAGCTTCTCTATTGAAGTATATTGAACAAAAAATGCACAGTTCTGCGTTAAAAAAAGTCCCTGACCCTTTCCAAATACGCAGTGGCTGAAAAAAGCATAGATGTGAACGTGTCCCATAGGAAACCATGTAAATGAACTGTAGTGTGTTTCTGCAAAAAGCACCAAAAAACACATAGATGTGAACCAAGTCTAATGCCCCGTACACACGGTCGGATTTTCGGATGGAAAATGTCCGATCAGAGCGTGTTGTCGGAAATTCCGACCGTGTGTGGGCTCCATCGGACATTTTCCATCGGATTTTCCGACACACAAAGTTGGAGAGCAGGAGATAAAATTTTCCGACAACAAAATCCGTTGTCCGAAATTCCGATCGTGTGTACACAAATCCGACGGACAAAGTGCCACGCATGCTCAGAATAAATAAAGAGATGAAAGCTATTGGCCACTGCCCCGTTTATAGTCCCGACGTACATGTTTTACGTCACCGCGTTTAGAACGATCGGATTTTCCGACAACTTTGTGCGACCGTGTGTAGACAAAACAAGTTTGAGCCAACATCCGTTGGAAAAAATCCTAGGATTTTGTTGTCGGAATGTCCGAACAAAGTCCGACCGTGTGTACGCCCTATAAGACGTTTAGTAAAATTATGGGAATAAAAAAAATAAAATTACACTTTATAGTACAAAAAAAGCAGATAATCACTACTGTAAGGGGTTCATTTTATTACAGTAGAACTGTGAAAGTAATTTTTACAGTAGCGATTATTTGCTCTTTTTGTACTATAAAGGGCTCATTTTAGTTTTTTTTTAACCCCATTATGTTACTGGCCGATTAATCGATTATGAAAATAGTAATCGATTATTTTCATAATCGATTAGTTGCCGATTAATCGATTAGTTGTTTTAGCCCTACTCTATAGTGTTCTATCTATGGCATAGTCTCTATAGTGTTCTATCTATGGCATAGTCTCTATAGTGTTCTATCTATGGCATAGTCTCTATAGTGTTCTATCTATGGCATAGTCTCTATAGTGTTCTATCTATGGCATTGTCTCTATAGTGTTCTATCTATGGCATAGTCTCTATAGTGTTCTATCTATGGCATAGTCTCTATAGTGTTCTATCTATGGCATAGTCTCTATAGTGTTCTATCTATGGCATTGTCTCTATAGTGTTCTATCTATGGCATAGTCTCTATAGTGTTCTATCTATGGCATAGTCTCTATAGTGTTCTATCTATGGCATTGTCTCTATAGTGTTCTATCTATGGTATAGTCTCTATAGTGTTCTATCTATGGCATTGTCTCTATAGTGTTCTATCTATGGCATTGTCTCTATAGTGTTCTATCTATGGCATTGTCTCTATAGTGTTCTTTCTATGGCATAGTCTCTATAGTGTTCTATCTATGGCATTGTCTCTATAGTGTTCTATCTATGGTATAGTCTCTATAGTGTTCTATATATGGCATTGTCTCTATAGTGTTCTATCTATGGCATAGTCTCTATAGTGTTCTATCTATGGCATTGTCTCTATAGTGTTCTATCTATGGCATTACCTCTATAGTGTTCTTTCTATGGTATTGTCTCCTGCAAGGCTATTTAAAACACCTGAACTTAAATATGGGGATTTAGTCACACCATATGGCAATATGGTGCTTAACCACTTGCCACCGCTATATAGCAAAATGATGGCGGCAAAGTGGTTTCAATATCCTGACTGGGCGTCATATGACGTCCTCAGGACATTAAGCCGGCATGCATAGCGGCGATCGCTGTTGCAGTGTGTCAGTCTGACGGAGACTCTTTACCACATGATCAGCCGTGTCCAATCACGGCTGATCACGATGTAGAGCCGTTGATCAGCTTTTCCTCACTCGCGTCTGTCAGACGCGAGTAGAGGAGAGCCGATCGGCTGCTCCTCTGACGGGGGGGGGGGGGGGGTCTGTGCTGATCGATTTATCAGCACAGCCCCCCTGAGGATGCCCACACTGGACCACCAGGGACGCCACTAGGACCACCAGGGATGTCACCACAAGGTATGCCACCCTAGACCACCAGAGATGCCAATCAGTGCCCAAAATGGATGCCAATCAGTGCCCACAATGGGCATCACTGATTGGCAGGCATTATTGTTTGGCACTGATTGACATATATCAGTACCATACATATCAGTGCCCTTCCGTGCTGCCTATCAGTGCCCTTCCGTGCCGCCTTTTAGTGCCCATCCGTGCCCCCTATCAGTGTCGCCTATCAGTGGCACATATCAGTGCCCATCAATGCCACCTCATCAGTGCCACCTCATTGGTGCCCATCAATGCCGCCTATTTTTCTTCAGAATTTTTTCTTCAGAATTTTCTGTATTTTTTTATTTGTTTAGCGCAAAATAAAAACCGCTGAGGTGATCAAATACCACCAAAAGAAAACTCTATTTGTGGGAACAAAATGATAAAAATGTAGTTTGGGTACAGTGTTGTATGACCGCGTAATTGTCATTCAAAGTGTGAGAGCGCTGAAAGCTGAAAATTGGTCTGGAAGGTGTATAATTGCCCGGTATTGAAGTGCTTAAAGGGGTTGCAAACCCTAGTTTTTTCTTTTTTGTTTTTTTTTTACTATTAAATTAACAAACATGTTATGTTATACTTACCTCCACTGTGCAGTTCGTTTTGCACAGAGTGGCCCCCGATCCTTCTCTTCTGGGGTTCCCACGACGGCGCTGGTGGCTCCTCCCCACATCGAGTATCCACGTTTGGAGAAGCGCTCTCCTTGGTGGACACCCGTGTGGGCATGCTCCCGAGTCCCGCATCTGTGTCCATTCACACAGAATGCAGGACTTGGCCCCACCCCCCCTGTCATTGGATTTGATTGACAGCAGCGGGAGCCAATGGCTGCGCTGCTATCAATCTATCCAATCAGGACCCGAGACACCAGCTAGAGATGGTGTGCTGGTTCCCGGACGGAGGATGACAGCGTTCAGGTAAGTAAAACAGGGGGGGCTGCAGTACTACAGATGTTTATTTCACCTTAAAGCGGAGTTCCCACTGTTTAAAAAAAAGAAATTATTTCTTAGGATACATCTCTTTTGTTTCTAAGGCTTATTTATAGCACTCGTGTTTGTGTACTTAATTGGCGCCCGACTGCCGATTTCATAGAGAAATATATCTTCTATTCCTCTTTCCTGGCAGTTTCCATAGTGCTTGTGGTGAGCACGTGAAGCCCGTTCTCATGCATTCGCCACATGCACCGCCTGTACTCGCGCATTCGCCGCATGCACCGCCCGTACTCGCGCATGCGCCGCATGTACCGCCCGTACTCGCGCATGTACCGCCCGTACTCGCGCATGCGCCGCATGTACCGCCCGTACTCGCGCATGCGCCGCATGTACCGCCCGTACTCGTGCATGTACCGCCCGTACTCGCGCATGCGCCGCATGTACCGCCCGTACTCGCGCATGCGCCGCATGTACCGCCCGTACTCGCGCATGTACCGCCCGTACTCGCGCATGCGCTGCATGTACCGCCCGTTCTCGTGCATGCGCGCCGCATGTACGGCGCAGCGCCGTACACTTCTGACCTTGCCATCACAACGGGCGGTGTTGGGAGTGCCCGCCCCCTTTGCGATGGCAACGAAGCCCTCAGTGCTGCCCAGGGACTTCTGGCAAATGATGACAGACATCTCCCAGCAGCACTAGCGAGCACGGGCGCCGAGGGGTGTAGTAGAGGAGTGTATGGCTCTCATGGTTCAGAGAAGCAGGATCTTCCACTCTATGGATAGTGTAGGACCCACTAATAATGGGGTACTTTGACGCAGTAAGTGGGCTTAAATATAGCAATATGGTGAACAAATGTCCCCATATGTTTTGAAAATGTTCAGGTGTTTTAAATGGCCTTGCAGGAGTTAAATGTTATTTTTGTAGGTGTGCGCTGTAATATTTTGTTCTGTTTGTATGGTCTTCTGGCTGCACCATCTTTTAATTCATCTTTTAGGGTGTGCCCCCCCCCCCCCCCCCCCAAAATCTTTGTTTGTCTACTTTCCTTTTCTCGGTGCAAGCCACACTCAGGTGCTTTTGTTGTTTCCGCCACACACTCCGATAATACCCTGTATTACCCTTGTAGACCAATAGGGGATGTACAGGGTAGGGTAGGCCGGTTGCTCACAGTAAAATATCGGCTCAGACAACATAAAGTAGTGACAGGTTTAATCTAATAAACTGTTATACAGAACAATCATGTTCTCCACTTCAAAGCAAACAAGTTCAGACTTCTCCATTAGTGCCGAGCCCAGCAACCCATCCCTGATCTCACCACAGTAACCTGAAATGGAATGTCATCCTGTAGTGCAGGGCTCAACAAAACTCAGGAGTCGGGCCGCCACGGCGACTGGAAATTGTGTGCTGGCACCTGGGCTACATTGTGACAAGTGTGAAAACTCGCAACGATACGCCCTTCTGGAGTTCTCACCACTGCGCTCAATGCCAGGCAAAGGGGTGCTAGCCCCCTGCAAAGGATGTGAAAAAAAAGTCCTAATGAAATTAATCCAAAGCTGCCACTTTAAAAGTATAAACTGGACAAATTTTCCTATTGTCTCCAAGAGCCCATAAGCGACCCCTGCAAATCAATATAAGTGGCGCTAAATGACAGTGATTATACTATCTCCTATTCAAAAGGCTCTACAAATCTTTATGCTAAAGTGATCCAGTGCTTTAACAGAAAAATATAATGTACCATATGTGAAACAATCTATATCATAAAAAATCTGATCAATGTACAAGTGAAAATCGTGACAGTGCCTATGAAGGTATACCATACACAGAGCAATTTCAATCGCAGATTGTATCAGAAGTGAGATTAGGTATTTTAGTCCATAAAAAATCCATAGACAGAACACCGTGAAGAAAATGTGCAGTATCTGGAAACAGTCCACCAATTCACTCAGTGTCAGTGATTCCTCTCCCCTTGAATTCAACACTCACCAGCTCAATATGCCTCACACTCTCGTGTTTTGGCAATAAGGCATGGGCATATAGTTGGTCAAATGAAGGTGAAAGCTCCGAATTCCTTATTTATCCCAGTGTCACCTGCAAACAATGACCACATAAGCATCCAGCATGCATGAGTAGAGAGATACACCATTTGTTGCCCAAAAATGCCATAAAACCATTTAAAATTTTAAAATAAAGCACTGGATCACTTTAGCATAAAGATTTGTAGAGCCTTTTGAATAGGAGATAGTATAATCACTGTCATTTAGCGCCACTTATATTGATTTGCAGGGGTCGCTTATGGGCTCTTGGAAACAATAGGAAAACCTGGGCTACATTGCAGCAACGGTCTGGATTCCTCTCATGTGGCCCCACCGCGGGTGTGCAGGCTAAGGCCGGGCTGGCTGGTAATTGAGGCTGTGGCTTTGCGGCCTGCTGGAGCGGGATACGCAGGCCTTCACTTGCTTTCACTGCCCACCTACCTCTGACATCTCCTTTCCAGTTTGACAGCTGGGGTTGTGGTTGTGGGCTTGATCTATCATCCTTTCATTACTGACTCTGAGTGGACAGAAAGCGTTGCCTGCCAGTGCCGCCTATCAGCTGATCTGTGCCCATCAGCACTGCCTCATCAGTACCAATCAGTTCTGCCTATTAGTGCTCATCAGTGCCACCTCATCAGTGCTGCCTATCAGTTGCCCATCAGTGCTCATCAGTGCAGCTGATCAGTGCCCATCAGCACTGCCTCATCAGTGCTCATCAGTTCTGCCTATTAGTGCTTCCTCATCAGTGCCACCTATCAGTTGCCCATCAGTGCAGCTGATTTGTGCCCATCAGCACTGCTTCATCAGTGCCCATCAGCACTGCCTCATCAGTGCCCATCAGCACTGCCTCATCAGTGCCCATCAGCACCGCCTCATCAGTGCCCATCAGTTCTGCCTATTAGTGCTCATCAGTGCTGCCTATCAGTTGCCCATCAGTTCTGCCTATTAGTGCCCCCTCATCAGTGCTTCCTCATCAGTGCCAACTATCATTTGCCCATCAGTGCAGCTGATCTGTGCCCATCAGCACCGCCTCATCAGTGCCCATTAGTTCAGCCTATTAGTGCCCATCAGTGCCACCTATCAGTTGCCCATCAGTGCAGCTGATCGGTGCCCATCAGCACTGCCTCATCAGTGCCCATCAGCACCGCCTCATCAGTGCCCATCAGTTCTGCCTATTAGTGCTCATCAGTGCCACCTCATCAGTGCTGCCAATCAGTTGCCCATCAGTGCAGAAAACAAAACAAGAGGGGCTTTTGGACTTTTTAGGCACGATTCTAACAAACTGGTTATAAAAAATATATTTTTATTATCTTAGAAAAATACATAGCAGACAAAACACAATGTCTAAAAACACACCACAACATGTGTATATATTTTTAAAAATGCTCGCTATACAACACCATCTATAATATATTGTTCGGACGTCTGGGTATACTTTCCACAGCAAGATCAGTCCGAAATGGTGACTTGATAGCGGGTCTGTAGTCAGTTCAAATCATGTAAAACTTTGGATACTCGACATGTTTCGCGTAAGGTTACGCTTCTTCAGGAGCAATACAGGATATGTTGTGGCTATCAGAACATATAAACATAGCAAGAACATAATAGTTAATACACTGTATGTAATCAAAAGGCAGACGTCTCCAAAGACGCCACATAGATAGTATTTAAAAGATAAATGCTGGTTCAAGCGGAGCAAAAGATGGGCGCGCCAACCAACGGGGCGATGAAAGGCTAGCTATGGGGGCGTACACAACATGATCTCATATAGTGTTAAAGAAGGTGTGTCACCGTGGGGGGAGTCCATAAGGTAGGTACAGATTTTGTTCCCAAAGGGTAAAAAGGGGGGTAAAAAGAAAAAGGAAGAGAAGAGGGAGAGGGAAAAGGGGAGAGAAAAGGGGAGAAGTAGGGGGGAGGGGGGGGGGGAGGAAGAAGAGGGGGAGGAAAAAAAAGAGAGGGTAAAAAAAGAGAGAGGGAGAAAAAAAGAGAGAAAAGGGGGGAAAATTGAGAAAAACAAGTTGAAAAGGGGAGGAAAGAAGAAGAAGGAGAAGGGGGAATGGCGGAGGGGGTGGGAAAAAGGAGGGGAAGGGGAAGGGGGGAAAAGAGGAGGGGGGGGGGAAGACAGGGGGGGGGGAGGGGAGTTCTAAGGGGGAGGGATGGGGGGGGGGGAGAGAAAAAGGGGGGGGAGAAAGAGAGGGGGGAAGGAGAGGGAAAAGATGAGGGGACAAGGAAAGTGGGAGGGAAGGGGGAGAGGAATGGGGAAGAGTTTGGAAGCTGGAGGGAATACTCACATTGTGGAACTCGTATAGAGTCATAACAAGGGTAAAAGATCCGCAAGCCCAAACAGGGGCCGGAAGGCCGGCAGACAGATATATCTAAGACACGTCGGAATGTATGTAGAATGGTACTGGCTTATTGCGTAAGCCCGTTCCTAAAAGAAAAATAGTGAATTTGTGGTAACAATAAAGATGTATAAGTATAAGGGGGGGGGTGTGTCACGTGACATAGCCCCCACCGTGTTCCCATAACACTCACCAGTGTTAAGTTATTGCAGGTGTAGTTTATATTTTCTCGTGTGACTCTGGATTTAAACTCAGGTACTTCTAGGCAGGGGGTACCAGAAGCCTAATGTGGCCAGATGCAGTCTACCAAGGATCTCTAATAAGATATAAACAAGTACATAGAAGACAAGGAGGGAGATAATAGAGTGGTAACTCTCTTAAGAAGGTAAATGTTCATCCATGATCAAAATGGCAGCTATATGCTATAGCAAACACAAGGGGTACATGCATGTGATGACAAGACGATCTCCGGCGTGTGGTGTCTTCCTGGGGCTGAAACGGAGTGCACACAATAAAAGGACGCCGTCCTATTTGTGTGCACGTCCCGTCCGTCGTCAACCAATCGGCAGCTCCGACGTGACGTCATCCGGACCGGCCGAGTGCTCACAGTGCGCATGCGCGCCGTCCAAAACGAAAGCGCCGTCCACACAGGGACGGCGCCTCCAGTGAGGAAAGCAGCGCACGCCCACTGCAGGCTACACCCGCCGGCACATGGTGTGTACCAGCTGGTGTAAGCGCCACATCAAGGGAGGCTGATGTGACGCTGGGCGGCCGCATAGCAGCCAAGAACTCACCACCAGGTGGCGCCCCCATCAATGCACCGCACAAACTCAGCAACAACAAATACAATACATGTACAAAAATAATGCTTCAACATAGAAAGAATTTTTGACAAACACCCGAGAGAGTCCTATCTCTCAGACGTATATTCTCAGAAAACGCAGTAGTATATGAGGGTTACTAGCTATGGGCTCAAGCCACAGTAAAACCCTCATTTTGCTAAATACATATGTATAAAAAATATTTATATGTATGGGCATATATATGAAGTAAAGAGAGTAAAGGGAGTATGGACTTAAATAGCGAACAGCATGTTAGGGGTCGTATATACGAAGATATCTACAAAAGATGAGTCTCCTAACGAAGAGGGAAAGGGAAAAGACAAAGGAAGAGGGAGTTAATTGGTATGGGAAAAAATGGGGAAATTTAGAGAAAAATATTTGTTTCATGAACAATTGAAGCAAACAAGTTTCCAAAACATTAATATGAAGACTTAAACACATGGCCTGGAGTAACTTCAGGAACCGGTTCAAGTGTCAGAAATGCTATCAGAGGAAAGGTTTGTATGACTGATTCGTTTATGCCAGGGCATCGAGTTGCATTCAGGCGTTCTATCCAGAGTGTCTCTCGTCTCAAAATTTGTTTGTCCCAGTCGCCACCTCGGGGGTCTCTAGGGATCACCGCAAGTGCAATGAAGGAGACCACCGAGGTGTCAAACCTATGATAAAGGTCCAGGTGCCTGCTCACTGATGTGATCATTTTGCCCATCAGTGCTTATCAGTGCAGCTGATCAGTGCCCATCAGTTCTGCCTATTAGTGCCCCCTTATCAGTGCTTCCTCATCAGTGCCACCTATCAGTTGCCCATCAGTGCAGCTGATCTGTGCCCATCAGCACCGCCTCGTCAGTGCCCATCAGTGCTTATCAGTGCAGCTGATCAGTGGCCATCAGTTCTGCCTATTAGTGCCCATCAGTGCCGCCTATCAGTTGCCCATCAGTGCAGCTGATCGGTGCCCATCAGTTCAGCCCATCAGCACCGCCTCATCAGTGCCCATCAGTTCTGCCTATTAGTGCTAATCAGTGCCACCTCATCAGTGCTGCCAATCAGTTGCCCATCAGTGCTTCTCAGTGCAGCTGATCAGTGCCCATCAGCACCGCCTTATCAGTGCCCATCAGTTCTGCCTATTAGTGCCCCCTCATCAGTGCTTCCTCATCAGTGCCGCCTATCAGTTGCCCATCAGTGCAGCTGATCTGTGCCCATCAGCACCGCCTCATCAGTGCCCATCAGTGCTTATCAGTGCAGCTGATTATTACCCATCAGTTCAGCCCATTAGTGCTCATCAGTGCCACCTATTAGTACCACCCATCAGAGCAGACCATCAGTGCGGCCTCATCAGCGCACATCAGTGAAGGAGAAAAATGACTATTTATTGCTTTATTACTTATGCTTTAACAAATTTAAAAAAAAAGTTTGATGTTTTTTCTTTTTTTCATTTTTTGGTCTTTTTTCGCTTGGCGCCAGGGGCGAGCAATGTTTATTGCCAGATGCCCCAGACGTAAAGCGCCGGGCAGCTGATTTAAAAAAATTACTGGCTCCTAACTTTTTTAGCTGGCTCCTTGATTCCAAGCAAATTTGTCAAACCACGCTGTAGTGTATTGTCCTTTACAAAACCAAGAATCCCCACCTACGTTCCTGCTGGGGGGGGGGGGGATACCTTTGTGTTTGGAAGGAGCTGAAGCGAGTATGACGTTTTATTTCCCTCGGAGTCTGACCTATCCTTCATTGCAGAATTCTAGCAGAGTTGATTTCCTTTGATAGTCTTCACTTCTTTACATCGGGAGATTCATAACATTAAATGAAGTCTAGTAAGAAGTTACTATTTGTGTATTTACTGTAAAAATTCTATCTCTTTAAAGCCTAAAACTAAAAACCTAAAACTAACAATGTTGGTAAACTGCAGTATTATGTTGTAAAGCGCTGTGCAAACTGTTGACGCTACATAAATCCTGTATATTAATAGTATAATTTTACTCTTTTGGGTTTAGCTACACTGTAACAATTGGGTACGGTTGGCATTGCTGTTGCTCTTACCAACCACCAGATGGCAGTGTGCTCTCTAATATAATGAATGGAAAACCCATTGAGAGTGTGGCATGCCATCCCCGCACATTGATTTAACCTGTTAGCTTCTGATGGATTGAGCACATTGCAAGCAAAAAAAGAGGAATAAATGACAAATCCTGGTTTCACACACCCACAGTTCTGGCACCGACGTTTGGACCGCAGGGTTGTCTGGCAGGTTTTCTGCATTCCAGGCTCTTGCAGACACTGGTGAAGTCCTGACCTGTATTTTTTTTGCCAGGTTTTCTGTGGAAAATTAATGTCATTTAATCCTTCCAAAAACAATGTATTACAATGAGCCAGACCTATACCTACCATAAGGTTTTTGCCTTTTGTTTTGATCCCACCATCTCCTGCAGTGGGTGAGTTCATGTCCTTCTGCTTTTTCCAGCTGGAGATCTATATTTCCGAAGGGACGCACTCGACGGAGGAGGATAGTAAGTAACGGCTTCCTTTCCTAACAGGGCAATGGGCAGAGGGAACAGCATGCTGCTGTTGAGATAGGAGTTTGTGCTTTACTAGACAAGTGTAGTGTGGGAGGGGGGGGGGGGGGGGTCCAAGACTTGCAGCTCAGCAGAGATAACCTTTAGCCTGAGACCTTTGTCTGTTGTAGATTGGGGATATTTAAAGAACCTGCAGAAGCTTCCTATTAAACATACACGCATGCATTGCCAGGCTATTCTTTTATATCTGCTGCCTAGAATAAGTGCAGTTTTATATCTGACCAGAAAAGATGCGCACACCACTTTATCGGAGTTTCAGTTCTGATGACCTTTTTATATGTGTAATAATATGATGAATGACCCTTTCATGATGGCAGGTTTAAGTTCATAGGTCACTTTTGGGAGCAACAGATCTGTTGATATTCCTAGAATGAGGTCTGTGTATTTACTTGGAACACACAGTCTGCATGCCCAGGAGCTGTCCACCCCGGCCTTGTGGGCTGTGATCCAAACCACCTGCAGCCTACACCGCCAACTGAGTCTAATTGGTGAAGAGCAACAGAAGCTAAGATGTGCAATGCAGAAAGCTATATAAATGAGTTAATTAGATCAAAATAAACGTTTGTGTCCTGCAAACTAATTAATGCCCATAAGGAGGTGTCCATCCAACTAATGTAGACTGAACCATCATTGAGTGGACTGAACCATTAGTGAGGGGACAATTGAGCGGACAGTTGAGTGGACTGAACCATCATTGAGCGGACAGTTGAGTGGACTGAACCATCATTGAGCGGACAGTTGAGTGGACTGAACCATCATTGAGCGGACAGTTGAGTGGACTGAACCATCATTGAATGGTTTGAACCATTATTGAGTAGGCTGAACTATTACCGAGAGGACAATTGAGTGGACTAAACCTTCATTGAGTGAACTGCGGCCTCATTGAGTGAACTGCGCCCTCGTTTAGTGGACTGAGCCAATCGTTGAGTGGACTGAGCCAATCGTTGAGTGGACTGAGCCAATCGTTGAGTGGACTGAGCCAATCGTTGAGTGGACTGAGCCTTTGTTGTGTGGACTGAGCCTTTGTTGAGTGGACTGAGCCTTTGTTGAGTGGACTGAGCCTTTGTTGAGTGGACTGAGCCTTTGTTGAGTGGACTGAGCCTTTGTTGTGTGGACTGAGCCTTTGTTGAGTGGACTGAGCCTTTGTTGAGTGGACTGAGCCTTTGTTGAGTGGACTGAGCCTTTGTTGAGTGGACTGAGCCATCGTTGAGTGGACTGAGCCATCGTTGAGTGGACTGAGCCATCGTTGAGTGGACTGAACCATCATTGAGTGGTTTAAACCATTGAGTGGACTGAGGCATCATTGAGCGGACAGTTGAGTGGACTGAACCATCATTGAATGGTTTGAACCATTATTGAGTAGGCTGAACCATTACTTGGAGGACAATTGAGTGGACTAAACCATCATTGAGTGAACTGTGCCCTCATTGAGTGGAAAATTGAGCGGACGGAGCCATCGTTGAGCGGACGGAGCCATCGTTGAGCGGACGGAGCCATCGTTGAGCGGACGGAGCCATCGTTGAGCGGACAGAACATTATTGAGTGGTTCAAACCATTATTGAGTGGACTGAACCATTATTGAGCGGACAGTTGAGAGGACTAAACCAGCATTGAGTGAACTGCGCCCTCATTGAGTGGACTGAACCATTATTGAGTGGACAATTGAGTGGACAGAACATTTATTGGGTGGACTGAACCATCATTGAGTGGTTGAATGTACATTAGTTGGATGGGCACCTTTTATTAGTTTGCAGGACACAACCATTTATTTCAGACCTACTACACCAACACAATTGCACCCATGGCCTTTTAAATGGGCATATAGATGATGATACCACATTTTATTATGCACAAAATGTTAAATCGCATATAACACCATGTCCATTATAGGGTTCACACATTTTTTTTTCATCCAACAATCCACATGTGGACTCAACACGTTTTGAATAATCTTCTTCAGGAGAGCATGTGAATAGTATCAAAAGAATGGAACACAATCTCTTAAAATTAAAAATATGAAAGATCTGCCTGAACCAAATTGGTGTTGAAACATCTTTTCCAAAAGGGGGCCACAAAAAAGTGGTGAAGGGCAGAAGAACATCAAATTCTCAACCCAGGGACACAATCACATACGTACAGCCTTGTATTGTTCCAGTTTCTAAAAGGGTGACTCTCCCATGTTTTTAACAGTTTAAATATTAGTATAAGGCTGCCTATAAGGGATTCAAGGTAGTTTATAATATCCACATAATCGATCATGAGGTGCAGCAGGTCATCCAGCGTATCCAGACAGACTGGGATAGATTTACTAAAACTGATGTCATTATCTATCTAAAAGTCTATGGCTACAATTGTGTTGGTGTAGTGTGTACAAATTTATAGGATGTGGGCATATAGAACACAGAAAACACTTTTGTGTATTTTGGACGTAATTAACGAATTTACCTTTTATACCTTTGTGCGCTGCACAACTTGGTTACTGTATTTACCTAGAAGCAGCAAATCCTGAATGGGACACTTACCTGCATGAGCACAGGGAGACCTTTTTACGTTTTTTATTTGATCACTTTTATTGCAGTGGGCAGCGAGAGGTCCTCTTTACTGAGACATCGGGGGTCTATTAGACCCCAGATCTCTCCTCTGCCCTTAAAAGCATTTGATCAAACCGAGACCCCCTTCCACCACATGTAAAAGAGATCCAGTGACTCTACAGCCGCTGGATCACTTTTACTCTACATGACTGAGCATCAACGGCTGAAAAGATTGATACCAGGATCATGGTTGCAGCTAAAGCCCTGGCCCCCAGTATAGCCCCTCAACCCGAGGATGTACGGGTATGTCCTACAGGCAGGGAAAGTGGCTAATTAAGTTTACCCAACCCCCAGGGATTAAAGGGAGAGACTTCCAACTGCCCCATTTCTGGACAAAGTGATGTAGCAAAGGTTGAAGGTTATCTGAAGCCTAAAGCGAGGAATCTTCTTGTATCTCAACTCTCAAGATATTTAAAAGGGCCAGATAATTCAGACGCATGATCAGTTGTGGATTTTGTATCTTCATTATGTGCCATGTCTATGTAACTTTGAATTTTTTTTTGTCTCCCAAGTCAACAAGCAGATCAATGACAAGGAGCGAGTGTCCGCGGCCATGGAGAACCCCAATCTCCGGGAGATAGTGGAGCAGTGTGTGACGGAGCCGGATTAGAGCGGTGGAAATCTGCACTGAAGTAGACTAACATCTGGTAGGAGAGTCGCTTCTCCCAGGAGGCAACGCATGGACGTTCAGAACATTTTCATTAATGATCTCAGGGCAGCATTTTTACTGGGAGCCTGCATGGATGGCAGTGCTGTGGGGTGGAGAATTCTTAAGCTGGAGAAGAGATTCCATAGACTACTGCAGACTCCATTGTGGGACAACTGAACCTGTCAGTCAGCCTTCTGGAGGCTTAAATGGTACTTCCTCTAAACGCCTTTCGGTGGAAGTGGGTGGCCTATGTACATGTCACTCAGTTTTGTTCTACCAGATCCCATAGTTGATAAACAATCAAATGCTGTTGGTTGGGCTTGATGACTTAGCCTTGGCAGTTCTACCACAAAATCCGAGGCCTCCACCAGTGGAGACAATACTCTTCCTAACTGGAAAATCCAAGTGAAAGGAACAAGAGCGCTAAATGGTTGTCTTAAAGCAGAACTACGGTAAATCCCCCAACATTTAACTATATTTAAACAGTCCGATAGGTCCTCAAGGTCCCACCTTGGCATCCTCTCCCTGGCTTCTTCTGGTTGCCGGTCTTTCATTTTACACATTAGTTCTGCTTTAAGCGTCCCATAATCGTTTATTTAAGGCAAAGCCATAGTCGCGCTAAGTTCCGGTTTGGAATGAAACACGTAAGTGGAGCAGGTGGTTTTTCTCTGTATCGGGTGATACTAATAAAGTATCTTGGACTCTTTTGATGTTGAGATGCTCCATTTTTCTTCTTTCGCCTTTGATGTTAACAGACCATCCTGGAGCCAGCATCCTCTGGTCGGGTGAGTGAAAGCCGTGCGGTGGAGTGGTTGGGATTAACTCCATAATCATTTATACAAGGCAAAGCCGTAGTCACTCTGACTAAGCTCTGCTTGGAGTAAAACACGTAAGACTTTCTTGGTATTGGGTGATCCCAATTGGTGTCTTTTGGACACTTTGAAGTTGAGCTGCTCCATTTTTCTTCCTTTGCCCTTTGAAGCCAGTATCTTCTGGTCCGATGGGTAGTGAGGAAAGCCTTGTAGCAGAGTGGTTGGGATTTACTCCATAATCATTTATTGTTGGCTAAAACCAAGACAACCGTAAAAGATGGCCAACGAATTTTGGGGGCCAACAATCACCCTTCATCAAGGCTTATATGGAAAGATGACCAAGCTCCCTATAGGACTCGCATCTGTCCAGTGCAACAAGTTATTTCACGTCCGATGCTATATAACACATTGCAGATGATTTTTTTTTGATTGCCATATTTCCATATAACCCCCGAAGAAGGGGGATTGCTGCCCCATGCCGCCCCCCCCCCCCCCCCCCCCGCCCCCAAATGTGTTGACCACCTTTTTACCTTCCTGTTATCTCAGTTTTACTATCAATAAATGCTTATGTACTCTTAAGACAACCGTCTGGCGCTGTTCTCGTTGTTTTCATATGGATCCCATCGTTTGGCATCCTTCCCTGAGCTCCCAGAGCCTCCCTCTTCCTCCATTTAGAACTATATGGAAGCTGTAGGAAAATGGGAACCCTTTATATCCTTTCTATGGATCTTCCCTAACAACAATGTACGCTCAGCTCATCTTCCTCTGCTAAAAAAGCATTAAAGCCTACGTTTACCTCAAACAAATCGGCACAAGGGACACGACTTACCTTCACTGAGATATGTCCCTTGTGCTGCTGTGTCCTCATTCCACCAAAAAAAAAAAAAAAAAAGGAAATGAAAAAAAGGAAATGAATAGACTCCCATAGGTTGGCGTGTAAATTGCCATCATCCCTTTAAGGAATTTGAAAATAGAAAACCTCAAAGATGGGATTTTAAAGGCAATTTTGGAGAATAACATTTTCTTATGCATCCCCACCCCCACCTCCGTAATCTTCCAGTGCAGTGGGGATGAATAGAGCTAAGGGGCTGTGACAGGCACTCATGAAGAGTGCTTATGCCCCCCCCCCCCCCCCTTCATTCATAGAAGCTTTACTATAGATTCTATGAAACTGGATCTATGAGGGGGGGGTGGGGGCAGATGATTGAAAGCTCCCCCCTCCTCCATTCATATATCCAGTTTCATTCCTGGAAGCTGTACTGGCGGCTCCTATGAATGGAGCAGCTGGGTGGAGAGGGCGGGCAGAGTTAGGCACTCTTGTTTAGTTTTATTAAC
This sequence comes from Lithobates septentrionalis, assembly GCA_037952835.1. Classification (NCBI taxonomy): domain Eukaryota; kingdom Metazoa; phylum Chordata; class Amphibia; order Anura; family Ranidae; genus Lithobates; species Lithobates septentrionalis. Next base: position 161,725 of record JBBDGP010004330.1, on the reverse strand, counting down.
CCCCCCCTTCTGCTTTAGAAGGTTATGGTGTGGTGGTTGGGGGGAGGGGGGGGGTTATTGGAGACGGAAGAATGAAACATGGTCTATGAATGGAAGGGGGGGGCGGCTTTTAATAATATGCCTGTCTTCCATTCATGGATCTTGTTGTTCCATTCATAATAGCCATACCACAGCTTCCAAGAATGGGATTGGGTGGTGGGGGGCTGGGGGGGTGGGTTCAATCATCCGCCTGTCCATCATGCACTTGTACTCCATTCATAGATCCAGTTTCATTTCTGGAAGCTGTTACTAGCGGCTTCTCTGGGTGGAAAGGACGGGCATAGTTGGGCACTATTGTTTCGTTTTATTAACACCCCCCGCTGCATCAGGAGGTTATGGTGTGGTGGTTTGGGGGAGGGGGGGGTTATTGGAGATGGAAGAATGAAACATGGTCTATGAATGGAAGGGGGGGGGTATGGATTTTAATAATATGCCTGTCCTCCATTCATGGATCTTGTTGTTCCATTAATAAAAAAAACCCATACCACAGCTTTCGAGAATGGAAAACTGTCTACGAATTGGGTGGGGTGGGGGTGAGGGGGGTTCAATCATCCGCCTGTCCATCATGCACTTGTACTCCATTCATAGATCGTATTTCATTCCTGGAAGCTGTACTAGCGGCTTCTATGGATGGAGCAGCTGGGTGGAAAGGGCGGGCATAGTTGGGCACTCTTGTTTAGTTTTATTTAAAGCCCCCGCTGCAGCAGAAGGTTGTGGTGTGGTGGTTTGGGGGGGGGGGGAGGGTTATTGGAGAAGGAAGAATGAAACATGGTCTATGAATGGAGGGTGGGGGGGGTTTTTAATAATATGCCTGTCCTCCATTCATGGATCTTGTTGTTCCATTCATAAAAGCCATACCACAGCTTCCAAGAATGGGAGTGGGGGGTTTCAATCATCCGCCTGTCCATCATGCACTTGTACTCCATTCATAGATTGTGTTTCATTCATGGAAGCTAAAGTAAAGTCTTCTATGAATGGACCAGCTGGGCGGAAGGAGTGGACATCGTCAGGCATGCTAGATTAGTTCTATTACCCCCCCTAGTGGATTAGAGCTGGGCATCAGAGGAATTAGAATTTGGTAAAAGGAGGACGCCTCTCACTGAAGGTAAGTCACGTCTGTCCCTTGTGCTGTTTTTGTTTTAGGTGAACTTAGGCTTTAAATAGGAATGTATTTTTATATTTTTATTACTCGGGTTTTGTTTATAAGGTTGTGTATATAAGAGAGGAACCTGAAGAAGAATCCTCTTGAGAAGCCGCACCCCGCGCTGTACAGACCGGGATTCTGAATAAATCTTTTATATGACTATTTATTGACTCCTCGTGGTGTGGAATATAAACATCTGTATAGACTGGTTGTGTGTATATTTGGGTATCTGTGGGGGGTTTTACAAGCACCTCGGTGCCGATATTTGCTCTGCTCACATTACGGGAAGCTGTGTGTTCAGCAAGTGACCCTTTAAATGACCTGTAAAGGACTCTGACACCAGTTTATGAAAAGTGCTGACCTCGGCCCGGGGGGGGGGGGGGGTCAGCATTGTGTACGCTCGGAGGGGGGTCACACGTCCCCATTCTGGGCTCAGAAGGCCCATATGGTCATCCATTGTAGATTAGAGACTTCACACTTCTGGGTCAGCGGTTACCGTGTGCCGGAGAAATAGCAGAACATTGCACCCCCCCTCCCCCAGGGATCGACCGTTTCATCATTTTCACACTTGGTGGTTTAACTCTTACCTAACCGTAGGCAATGGGGGGAGATTTACTAACACTGGAGAGTGCAGAATCTGGTGCAGCTGTGCATGGGAGCCAATCCGCTTCCAGCTTCATGTTGTTCTATTTACCACTTAAAGAGGAACTTCAGTCACAAATTTTGTAATAAAAACAGCTTTGCCGTTCTGAAGCTTCCCTCCAACCACTTTGCATATTTATTTTATATATACTGTGATTCTGTACAGGGCCGGAGCTACCACTAGGCAAACTAGGCAGCCGCCTAAGGGCGCGCACTGCTGCCTAGGGCACCTCGCCACTGGTGTTCCTACTCTTTTCTCTCTGCAGCAAGCAACTGAGTCTCAGCATCAGCAGGCAGCCGCCGCTCCGTTCGCACGTAGTGTCAGAGGTGCAGCGGTGGCGGAGGATTGTGTCTGTGTCCCGACTCCTGAACGAATGGAAGCAAGCAAGCATTCTTTGATGGGCACTGGTAGGCTGCATTGATGGGTGCTGGTAGGCTGCATTGATGGGTGCTGGTGGGCTGCATTTGATGGGCACTTTATTAAAAAGGTGGGGTATACATGGGCAAGAGAAAAGGGGGTGGAGCCAGGGGGGCGGGAAAATTAGGTTTCGCCTAGGGCAGGCATATGCAATTAGCGGACCTCCAGTTGTTGCAAAACTACAAGTCCCATCATGCCTCTGCCTCTGGGTGTCATTCTTGTGGCTATCAATCTTGCTATGCCTCATGGGACTTGTAGTTCTGCAACAGCTGAAGGTCCTCTAATTGCCTATCCCTGGCCTAGGGTGTCAAAAGTCCTTGCACCAGCCCCGATTCTGTACTTGCCAAATATGCTGCAGAAATCTCCCTCCCCTGAGTCTGGCCACAGCCATTTTAACTGTGGGCAGCTGAAGCTGCTGCCTGTTCACTTCCTGGATTTACCCAGAGGCACACCTCCAGCTCTGCAGCTCTCATTGGCCCTCTTATGACTCATCCCCCCCCTCCCTTCCTCGCAAATTCTCACGAGAGAGAGAGAGAGCTGTGCATGAGGTCATAAGCCTAGGCTAAAGACCAGACAAGAAACAGGAAGTGGGCTGTATAAGGGATTTACTGGCAGAAAAAAAAATGTTTTGCTATTCAAGTATGGAAAAAGAGAACCCCTAGGGTGGGATTTTGAAGGCACTAACAAAAGAAGAATAAGAATTGCAAATATGATATAAATGTGTTGTAGAAAAACACATAGAATATAAAACATGATAATGGATACAAAAGATCAAAAATCTGCAAATTGAGGATACAGAATCCTATACCCAACGCGTTTCTCAGATGAGTATTATCTCCTTCATCAGGGGGATTTAACAGGAAAAAAAATAGTATCTAAAAGATTCAAATGCAAATAATCAGCAATGAGTTAGCACCTCCATCCAATCAAGAATAACCAAAAAGACACCATAAGTACTGATAACTTGATTAATTGCATATACATTAGAGCTGCACGATTTTGTCTAAAATGAGGTTCGCAATTTTTTTTGCTTAGAATAAAGATCACGATTCTTGTGGTGTAACATCTTATACAAAAAAATTGGGCTAACTTTAACGAATTTAAAGAAAAAAGTGTATTTTTAAAAAAAAAATTGAGTTTGAAAGACCGCTGCGCAAATACGGTGTGATGTAAAATATTGCAACAACCACCATTTTATTCTATAGGGTCTCTGCTAAAAAAAAAAAAAAAAATCATGTTTGGGTGTTTCAAGTAATTTTCTAGCAGAAAATAATGATTTTTACTTGTGATCAACAAATGTCCGAAAAGGTTTGGTCTCTAAATGGTTAAACTTCCTTCATTTACACTCTGGAGTTCTTTCCTTTGATAAAAGAAGGAAAATATACTTTGTTTCTACTTATTCACAGTGTTGTGATAAAAAGTGGCAGGCTGCCCAGATTTTCTTTTTTTTTTTCCAGCTGTGAGAACTCTCTGCACTTGTTAAAAAAGGATTGCAACATGCTGTTTTGAAGATCGGGAAGGGAAAAAGATCGCAATTTCGATTCTTAACGATTAATTCTGCAGCTCTAATATACATAGAAGTATCCACATACTATCCAAAGGTAAAACAACAAGAAGGGCAGAGGATTTAATAGATGGAAAAAATGACTTTAAGTTCTGAAAGATTTACCCCCCCCCCCCACCCCCCATGACCAGGCCATTTTTTTGCGATACAGCACTGCCTTACTTTAACTGACAATTGCGCGGTCGTGCGTTTTTTTTTTTTTTTAACCCCACGAATAGAGCTTTCTTTTGGTGGTTTTTGAGCACCACTGTTTTTTTTATTTTTTATTATTATATAAAAAAAATATATAAATTATAAACAAAAAAAAGACCGACAATTTTTTTTTAAAGAAAACCCCAATATTTTTTATTTTCTGCTATAAAACATATCCAATAAAAAAATGTTAAAAAAAATAAATAAAATTTCTTCATAAAATTTATATTCTTCTACATATTTTTGGTAAAAAAAAAAAATCCCTATAAGCGTATATTGATTGGTTTGTGCGAAATTTATCGCGTCTACAAACTAAGATATATACTGGAGTTTTTATGTTTGTACTGGTAATGTGGTGATCAGCGATTTATAGCGTGACTGTAATATTGCTGCTGGCAATCGGACACTAACGGACATTTTTGACAATTTGTGGGGACCGCTGACACTAATACAGTGATCAGTGCTAATAATATGCACTGTCACTGTACTAATGACACTGGCTGGGAAGGGGGTTAACATCAGGTGTAATCAAGGGTTAACAGTGTGCCTAGCCAGTGTTTGTGTGCTGTGTGGGAGGTGCTTTTATTAGGGGGAAGACACGGATCCATGTCTCTGCTTTGCAGGAACACGGGATCTTTGCCTTCCCTACTGACAGAACAGCGATCTGCCGTGTTTACATAACCAGATCCCCGTTCTGACTCTCTGCCTAATGATTAGCGGTTGCCGGCGGACATCGAGTCTGCGGTACCCGCAGATCAGCTCCCACTGTGTATAATCACAGCGGGAGTGGGCCGCCAGTGGCACGCATGTGCACCCCAGACATGATATGTGACATGAGAGCATCACACAGTGGCTGCAGATTTGTTGGCTGCACATCCATGATGCCAATCTCCCGTTCCACCACATCCCAAAGGTGCTCTATTGGATGAGATGTGGTGAGTGTGGAGGCCATTGGAGGACAGGGACCTCATTGTCCAGTGGTGAGATGATTGGAGCTTTGTGACATGGTGCATTATCCTGCTGGAAGGAGCCATCAGAAGATGGGGACAATGTAGTCATAAAGGGATGGACATGGTCAGCAACAATACTCAGGTAGGCCGTGGTGATTAAACCATGATCAATTGGTACTAAGGGGCCCAAAGTGTGCCAAGAAAATACCCCCCCCCACACCATTACACCCCCACCACCAGCCTGAACCGGTGATACCCCATCCCCCACACCATTACACCTCCACCACCAGCCTAAACCGGTGATATCCCATCCCCCACACCATTACACCCCCACCACCAGCCTGAACCGGTGATACCCCATCCCCCACACCATTACACCTCCACCACCAGCCTAAACCGGTGATATCCCATCCCCCACACCATTACTCTCCAACCACCAGCCTGAACCGGTGATATCCCATCCCCCACACCATTACACCTCCACCACCAGCCTGAACCGGTGATACCCCATCCCCCACACCATTACACCCCCACCACCAGCCTGAACCGGTGATACCCCATCCCCCCACACCATTACACCCCCACCACCAGCCTGAACCGGTGATACCCCATCCCCCACACCATTACACCCCCACCACCAGCCTGAACCGGTGATACCCCATCCCCCACACCATTACACCCCCACCACCAGCCTGAACCGGTGATACCCCATCCCCCACACCATTACACCCCCACCACCAGCCTGAACCGGTGATACCCCATCCCCCACACCATTACACCCCCACCACCAGCCTGAACCGGTGATACCCCATCCCCCACACCATTACACCCCCACCACCAGCCTGAACCGGTGATACCCCATCCCCCACACCATTACACCCCCACCACCAGCCTGAACCGGTGATACCCCATCCCCCACACCATTACACCCCCACCACCAGCCTGAACCGGTGATACCCCATCCCCCACACCATTACACCCCCACCACCAGCCTGAACCGGTGATACCCCATCCCCCACACCATTACACCCCCACCACCAGCCTGAACCGGTGATACCCCATCCCCCACACCATTACACCCCCACCACCAGCCTGAACCGGTGATACCCCATCCCCCACACCATTACACCCCCACCACCAGCCTGAACCGGTGATACCCCATCCCCCACACCATTACACCCCCACCACCAGCCTGAACCGGTGATACCCCATCCCCCACACCATTACACCCCCACCACCAGCCTGAACCGGTGATACCCCATCCCCCACACCATTACACCCCCACCACCAGCCTGAACCGGTGATACCCCATCCCCCACACCATTACACCCCCACCACCAGCCTGAACCGGTGATACCCCATCCCCCACACCATTACACCCCCACCACCAGCCTGAACCGGTGATATCCCATCCCCCACACCATTACACCTCCACCACCAGCCTGAACCGGTGATACAAGGCAGGATGGATCCATGCGCCAAATTCTGACCCCACCATCTGAATGTCGCAGCCGAAATCCAGACTCATCAGACCAGGCAACGTTTTCCAATCTTCTATTGTCCAATTTTGGTGATTCTGTGCCAATTGTAGCCTCAGTTTCCTGTTCTTAGCTGACAGGAGTGACACCCGGTGTGGTCTTCTGCTGCTGTAGCCCATCTGCTTCAAGGATGGATGTGTTGCACATTCAGAGATGGTATTCTGCATACCTTGGGTGTAACAAGAGGTTATTTGAGTTACTGTTGCCTTTTTATCATCTGGAACCAGTCTGCCCATTCTCTTCTGACATCAACAAGGCATTTTCCTCCACACAACTGCCGCTCACTGGATATTTTCTCTTTTTCCCACCATTCTCTGTAAACCCCGAGAGATGGTTGTGTGTGAAAATCCCAGAAATACTCAGACCGGCCCGTCTGCCACCAGCAACCATGCCACGTTCAAAGTCACCAAGATCCCCCTTTCTTCCCCATTCCGATACTCGGTTTGAACTTTAGCAAGTCGTCTTCACCACGTCTAGATGCCTAAATGCGTTGAGTTGCTGCCATGTGATTGGCTGATTAGCAATTTGTGTTACCGAGCAATTGAACAGGTGTACCTAATAAAGTGGCCGGTGAGTGTACATTCACATCAGTCCCCGCCCTCAAGGAGCTTACAATCTAAGGTCCCTAACTCACACTCATACATACATATACTGGGGGCCAATGTAGACCGGAGCCAATTACCCTCCCAGCATGTCTTTGGAGGAAACCCACACAGGTAAACATTCCTCTGATTGGCTGTGGCAAAAATCGTAATGTCACCTGCCCGCCCCAGCCAATCAGAGGAAGCCTATGTAATATCGCAGAATCGGCAGGAGTAGGAGAATTTCTTTTGCTGATGAGTCATCTCAATGGCATTAAATATACAGCTGGATTTTTTTTTAACAATATTTTTTTTTTTTACTATTTTGGTCCATTTTTCCTTTGATAATAACACAAAATCCGGAGATATCTATTAACACCTCCAAATGAAAGCAGGATCTGTCCGGAAAAAAACACGGAATTATTTGCCTGGATACCCTTAGGCCCCATTTGCACCTGCACCGTTCCTGGAATGCGGAACCAAGCAAGCGCACATTTCGAAAATGCATGAAAAAACAAAAAAAAACGCTACAAACACGTAAAACTCCCATGGTGACATTTGTTTAACCCCTTCAGCACCGGTAGATTTGGCTGCTGAATGACCGGGGCCATTTTTTTGCGTTTCGGCACTGCACTGCACTGCGACAATTGCGCGGTCGTGCGCCGCTATACCCAAACAAAATTGACGTCCTTTTTTTCCCCACAAATAGAGCTTTCTTTTGGTGGTATTTGATCGCCTCTGCGTTTTTTTTTATTTTTTGCGCTATAAACAAAAAATTGGGGAATTTTTGAAAAAAAAAAAGCAATATTTTTCACTTTTTGCTATAATAAATATCCCCCAAAAATATTTAAAAAAAAAAATTTTTTCCTCAGATTGGGCCGATATGTATTCTTCTATATATATATATAGTAATCACTCCATAGGGACGCATTTAACCCTTTGATGTTAACCCCTTCTCTGCCAGAAAACAATAATTTTATTACTTTTTGCTATAATAATCATCCCAAAAATGTTTTTAAAAACAAATTTCTTTATCAGTTTAGGCCGATATATATTCTTCTACATATGTATGGTAAAAAAAAATCACAATAGGCGGATATTGATTGGTTTGCGCAAAAGTTATAGCATCTACAAAATAGGGGAAAGAATTATGGCATTTTTATTAATTTTTTTTATTAGTAATGGCGGCGATCAGCGATTTTTATCGTGACTGCGACATTATGGCGGACACATCAGACACTTTTGACACTATGTTGCGGCCATTGTCATTTATACAGCGATCAGTGCTATAAAAATGTACCGATTACTGTGTAAATGACACTGGCAGGGAAGGGGGTTAACACTAGGGGGCGATCAAGGGGTTAAGTGTGTCCTAGGAAGTGATTCTAACTGTGGGGGGGGAGGGGCTTCAACACACAGGACAGTGATCACTGCTCCCGATGACTAGGAGCAGTGGATCTCTGTCATGACACAAAGCAGAACGGGAAAATGCCTTGTGTATAGGCACCTCAACGTTCTACTTCTCCACACCGCATTTGCAGGCCGCCAGAGAACATCGAGTTCCCGGGGCCCGCGGGCACGCTCCTGCGGCAGGCATGCGCTCGCCCGAAAGGTGGCAAATATAAAGGGACGGTGCTCCACTGCCGCCATACACATTACGAAGACGCTGTTTATTCTTCTCAAATGTGAGTTTTTCAACTTCATAAAATTTTATACGGAATCACGCTATGTGGCCCTCTTTGTTCTCTCTTTGAGAGGAGTCACCAACATGACTGCGCACCAGTGCACAAAGCAAGGTCCATAAAGACATGGATGAGCGGGTTTGGGGTGGAGGAACTTGACTGCCCTGCACAGAGTCCTGAGTTCAACCCGATAGAACACCTTTGGGATGAATTAGAGCGGAGACTGCGAGCCAGGCCTTCTCATCCAACATCAGTGCCTGACCTCACGAATGCGCTTCTGGAAGAATGGTCAAACATTCCCATAGACACACTCCTAAACCTTGTGGACGGCCTCCCTAGAAGAGCTGAAGCTGTTATATCTGCAATGGGCGGAGCCAACTCAATATTGAACCCTACGGACTAAGACTGGGATGCCAGTAAAGTTCGTGTAAAGGCAGGCGTCCCAATACTTTTGGTAATAAAGTGTGTGTGTGTATATATATATATATATACTATATATATATATATATATATATATATATATATACAATTACAATATATTCATTTTTTTAAAACATTTTTTTCTTTTTTTGACAAATTTATTTTCCTTTTTTAACATTTTTTTTGTATCACATTGTTGCAGGAACAGTGCAGTGTCACCATACTGGCACTACTGCTCTTAGGAGGTGATCAGGATTTTTTTTTTTAATACTACGATTGCTTATTACAGTGATGACCACTGTATAAGCAATCACTTTTACTTTGTCAATGGCGTTCACACACAGCTATCACATGATACAGGTCTGCTGTGATTGGCCCTGTACCATGTAATCACTGTGACCAATTACAGTAGTACACTATGAAGGAAAGCCATTGTGTAAAACTGATGTGATTGGTTGCTGTGGACAAAACGAGGGTCACAGATTCTGCCACTGCACAGTCCCTAGGGCGCATGACTGCAATGGCGTCCCTGGGACCCCCCCCCCAACATTATGCTGTGCCCCACCATGTGCCCCCCCCCCCCCCCCCCAAAAAAAATGTATTTTTTCTTTTACAAAAAGGCAATGTCTTTTTGTTTGCATTCATATCGGGTGCGCTGCATCTTACTCGGGCCGCCGCTGGAGTAACACAGTCTCTATTGAGAGGGAGAGCGTCCCCAGACAGCTCCTGCGGGTGATTCCTCCCCCCCCCTCCCTCTGCTCGCTGACACTGCATAATGGGAGCGCTCACTAGTAATAGAATGGAAGATCCTTTGTCTCAACCATGGGAGCTGAACTCCTCTATGTGGGAGCACTGAAGGGGATACATCCCATGGTTGAGACAAAGGATCTTCCATTCTATTACTAGTGTAGGACCCACTAATTCGGGGTACTTTGTCGCAGTAAGTGGGCTCAGCACTATATGACCATATAGTGTGACCAAACCCCCGTATTTTTTGAATATGTTCCGGTGTTTTTAACTAGCCCTGCAGGAAATGTCATTCTTGTATGTGTGCGCTGTAAAATATTTTGTACTGTTTGTAGGTCTTATAGCAGCACCATCTTGAATTTAAACGCATTGTATGGTGTGCCCCCCAAATATGGTCTTGTATATTGTAATAGGCCCTGACCAGGCTTTTTGGGCTGGAGCACCCCTCCCCCTCCTCATTACCTCTTATTAGTGGCCACCAGTGTTTAGGATGTATCCCCTTCAGTGCTCCCACATAGAGGAGTTCAGCTCCCATGGTTGAGACAAAGGATCTTCCCTTAACACATACCTGTCAGCCAGGAGGGCCAGCAGGTGGCTGAAAACGAACCCCTAAACATGGCGTCTGTCCCATAAATACCCTCTCCCAGAATGCAACTCGGAGGACCACCTCCACCGAGTTGTCTCCGGGACGGAGGAGCACTCATACGCTTCAACGCGTTGCTTTTCCAACACCAGCCGATGGTGACAACGACACCCATTGGCACAGTGTGGAACTACACGCAACCAGTGGCGTCTCCAGCTTTCATATTTAGGGGGGGCACATGGGGGGACAGGGACAAAAATAGGGGGGCAATATAAAACGCAAATATATATATATATATATATATATATATATATATATATATATATAGATAGATAAAATATATATAGATAGATAGATATATAGATATATCTATCTATCCTGGGGCCCTTTACCCCTTTACTACGATCCCACAACGGCCCTTTCACATGTTCTGCAGTGAGCTCCCTTCCTACTGTATTGGGGCCCCCCCAGGGTGACAGAAAACAAGAGATATATGTCACCAGCATACCAAGAAAATATAAGGGTCCAAAGCAGTGAGAGAACTATCAGGGTTGCAAAGGTTGTCTTGTCACCGGGCCCTGGTGTTCTGCCACTGTGGGGTTCCCCAACCTCCTCTTGCTGTCCTGCCCCTGCCCTCAGTCTGTTTTTTCAGTAACTGAGAGTCCTGGTGGAGTCCTTCCTGCAACTGGCTCTTCTCCCTGCCAATGAGGATGCAGGGGAAGGAGCAGATCGGGCGGCCGTGATTGTGTGAGCGCTCGCATTAGGCAGTGTCAGCGAGCAGAGGGAGGGGGGAGGAATCACCCACTGGGGACGTTCTCCCTATCAATAGAGACTGTTTTACCCCAGCAGTGGCCCGAGTAAGATGCGGCACATCCGATATGAATACAAACAAAAAGAAATTGCCTTTTTGTAAAAAAAAAAAAAAAAAATTTTTTTTTTTTGGGGGGGCACATGGTGGGGCCCAGCATAATGTTGGGGGGGTCAGGGCCCCCTCTGGCCCCCCCCTAGGGTCGCCATTGCACGCAACTCAGCCAAGCTGGAACAGAGGCAAATCTAACTTCCTCTAGTGACCCACAAGATTTACCTATCAGCGGTAGATCAAAAATCTACCAGCACTATATATATATATATATATATATATCTATATATATATATATATATATATATACACACACATAATTGCATTTTATAGTTACCCCCCTGTTTTTGTTCCTGTCCCCCCCATGTGTCCCCCTAAATATGAAAGCTGGAGACGCCACTGCATGACTGGGAGGACATCATATGACGTCCACCTGGAAGAGTGGTGATCCCACCCGGTCATTTTGGGTTTTTTTTAAATAGGTTTGGCAGGAGGTGGTTGAGGTTTGTTTTGACCTTTTGGTCATGAAGGGGGTTAAAGAACAAAGGTGTGACGAGGACATGTGTGAGTCCTCCTCGGTGTTTGTTTTTCGGCTCCCTTTTTGGTTCTTTGTTTAGCTGTTGCGTGTGATGGGAATGTGGCCAGGTAGAGGGCCTTGTTCTGCCCACACACCAAAAGGGAAGACAGATGATGGGACAGTGGCCGAGGAGGACATCATGGACTCTCAGAGGAGCGCTGTTCAGGACTCGATACACAATAGGTGTATTTATAGCCGTACAAATCTCCGGATAAGTCGGATGTGCACAAATATATGGAAAAATGAACAAAGGACAAAGTCCCATATGAGCAGGCCAGGCCTTCCTCATTTCCTCTACAGACTCATAAACAGCAGCCCGTTCTAGCTCATGACTTAAACAGTTATTCCAAGGGCTCCACCGTACAAAAGCTCAACTGTCTGCTCCAATGTTTATTTGCATCTATTAAAAAAAAAAAAAAAAATGTTGGTGGTGCCTGGAGACCATGGCGGAGTGATAATTGTGCCGGCAGCCCACGGTGGTTCCCAACGAACATCCTGAACTGGAGCCGCCATTTCCCCCGAAATGTATAAACCTGCAAGGATGAAGAAAGTGGAGGGCTTCTTGGAGCAAGTAACCAGATGTTTGTCATTAATAACTAACCAGCTAGAGAGCAAAGGTGGCTGGAATCCTTCCCTTCCCTCCGTTTTTATAAGTCATCCCCAAACCCATCATTTAAAGCTGGATTCCAGGTATGGCTTTATTTTTCATTGTGACATTGATCTAGTGTGAACCAATGAAAGGATATACTGTATACTGATACTCCATACCTGACTGATCCCTGTGGAAGCTGAGAAACGCTGTAGGACCTGCTGGTGCTATAGTGGGCCTTGCTGTCCTCTTGGACCTGTGCCGAGCGGCTGCCCTGCTGCATAGTGAACATTGGGTCACTTGGTTGGCACAGGCGCCACTCAGAGAACGCCTTGGCACTACTACAGTAACAGCCACGATCTTCTGAGTCACAGGCCGAGTGGCTTCCCTGCTGCGTAGGGAACATGATGTCACTTGGTTGGCACAGGCCCCATTCAGAGAACGGCTTGGCACTACTACAGTAATAGCCCCAATTTTCTGGGTCACAGGCCGAGTGGCTGCCCTGCTGCATATGGAACACAGGGTCCCTTGGCATGGGTGCCATTCAGAAAACGCCTTGGCACTGCTACAGTAACAGCCACAATCTTCTGGATCCCATGCTGAGCGGTTGTCCTGCTGCATAGTATACATGGCGCTGCTTGCTTGGCACAGGTGCCATTCAGAGAATGACTTGATGCTACTACAGTAATAGCCACGATATTCCGGGCACCATGCTGAGCAGCTGTCCTGCTGCATAGTGAACATGGGGTCACTTGGTTGGCACAGGAGCCATTCAGAGAACGCCTTGGCACTACTATAGTAACAGCCACGATCTTCTGGGTCACAGGCCGAGTGGCTGCAATGCTGCGTAGGGAACATGATGTCACTTGGTTGGCACAGGCCCCATTCAGAGAACGCCTTGGCACTACTTCAGCAATAGCCAGGATCTTCTGAATCCCATGCTGAGCGGCTGTCCTGCTGCATAGTAAACATGACGCAGCTTTCTTGGCACAGGTGCCATTCGGAGAATGACTTGGTGCTACTACAGTAACAGCCACGATCTTCCGGGCACCATGCTGAGCCGCTGCCCTGCTGCATAGCGAACACAGGGTCCCTTGGCACGGGTGCCATTCAGAAAACTCCTTGGCACTACTACAGTAACAGCCACGATCTTCTGGATCCCATGCTGAGCGGCTGTCCTATTGCATAGTGAACATGGGGTCGTTTGCTCGGCACAGGTGCCATTCAGAAAATGCCTTGACGCTACTACAGTAATACTACTACTCCTACAGCATAGTGAACACAGGGTCCCTTTGGCACAGGTGCCATTCAGAAGAGCATAGTGAACACAGGGTCCTATGGTTGGCACAGGCACTATTTAAAGAAAACCTTGGCACTACTCCAGTAATAGCCACGATCTTCCAGATCCCATGCTGAGCGGCTGTCCTGCTGCATTGTGAACACGGGGTCACTTGGTCGACATAATGCACCATTCAGAGAACACCTTGGCACTACCACAGTGATAGCCAGGATCTTCTGCATCCCATGCTGAGCGGCTGTCCTGCTGCCCAGTGAACATGGGGTCACTTGCTTCTTGGCATAGGCGCCATTCAGAGAACGCCTGGGCACTACTACAGTAACAGCCACGATCTTCCAGTCCTGTGCTGAGTAGCTTTCCTGCTGAATAGTGAACATGGGGGTCGTCGATTGATCAGCAGAGGTGCCATTCAGGCTCTGTTCATGCTAGTGCGACTTGCACATTGCTTTCAATGGCACCCGTTCCGATCTATGCGACTTTGAAAAGGTTCCTGCACTACTTTGATGCGACTTAAAGTGGTTTTCTGGACGAAATTATACTTTTTAAATAAAGATACCCCTATAATACACAAGCCTAATGTATTCTACTAAAGTGAGTCCGTAAACTAAGGTCTGTTTTGTTAGTTTATAGCAGTAGTTTGTTATTTTATAAACTTACAGCGGGCCGTGGCCATCTTAAGTGTGGGCATCTGAAGCCAGACTGTATTTCTTCCTGGATCTCATCCTTGCAGATCTCGCACATGCTCAGTGGAGCACAAGCCGTGTAAAAGGTTTCAGGGCAGGTTTCCATAGCAACGGCAGTGTCAGAGGAAGTTGCCGCCCCTTCCCAGAAGGCATTGCAAACAGGAAGTGATGCGATGGGCCACGGCCAGGGAGGAGGAAGTGAAAAATGAATACAGCAGATATACAGTAGGTGCTGAGAAATGTTTTTTTTAAATATCCAATTTGTTTACAGTGCACAGTTTAGTGAGGGATGCTGAAGAGTTGTAAAAGTGGGTGGAACTCCACTTTAAGTGCCAAAGAATGTAAAGTCGCACTCCAAAGTCGCACTGGTGTGGACGGAGCCTTAGGGAACAAATTGGTGCTACTACAGTAACCGCCACGATCTTCTGGGGTCCGGTGCTGAGCAGCTGCCCGCGGCACACTGATAACAGATGGGTGCTCGCTCGGCACTGCCGCCAGCCACAGAACACCTTGTGTTTTTATTTAAAGCGGAGGTCATGCCGAATTTTTTTTTTTTTTTTAAGTCAGCAGCTACAAATACTGCAGCTGCTGACTTTTAAAATATGGACACTTACCTGACCAGGGCGCCCTCGATGTTGGCACCCGAAGCCGATCTGTCCCTCGGCTCTTGGGTGGAGGAGCCGCCATCTTCGGTAAGGGGATCAGGAAGTGAAGCCTTGCGGCTTTACAGCCTGGTTCCCTACTGCGCATGCGCGAGTCGCGCTGCACGATCCCACAGGTCCCTGCTGTCTTCTGGGACCTGTGTGTCTCCCAGAAGACAGCGTGGGGGACGGGGACGGAGGAGGCGCCAGATATGGCATAGATATCCGTGGGTACCCACGGATATCTATGCCTGGAAGTGGGAGCAAATACCTGGATTATACATGTATCTGCTCTCCCCTCCCCTTCCCCCCCCCTGAAAGGTGCCAAATGTGACACCGGAGGGAGGGGGGGTTCCAAAAAGCGGAAGTTCCATTTGTGGGTGGAACTCCGCTTTAAGTGAATACAAGGCTCTCTTTGTTGGGCATGGTGGAGATCATGACATCATCTCCAAATTGTCCAATCAGAGAATACATTGCATGCATTCAGAGAGATGCAAGGAAAAATAAACGCAATGGAGTTAGTTAGATAATAATGTGTAAAGGCAATTAAAAATAATGATATTAAAAAAAAATGAATAAAAAACAAATCAAAAAATGCCTGTGCCAAGCTAGCAACCCCATGTGTTGACTATGCAGCATGGCAGCCGCTCAGCAGTGCCCCCTAAAGTCAGCGAGTGGCTACCACAGTGATTCTCCGCTTCCACAGGGATCGGCCAGGTATGGAATATGTATACTTAAATCGGTCCAAACTGGTCCATTGTAACTTTGGAAAAATAAAGCCCCGCCTGGAATTTAGCTTTGCATTTTGAGTTTGGGAATGAATTCTAAAGCATGGAGGGAAGGGAAAGATTTCAGCTGTTTTTCTATAGCTGGGTAGTTATTGATGACAGACATCTGGTTACTTGCTTTGAGAAGCCCTCCACTTTTTTTCCATCCTTGCATGTTTATAAATCTAATGGACGGCTCCATTGCAGGATGTTCACAATGTGATGGATGTATGATAAAAAAAAATACCTGGAGTTCAACTTTAACCACTTCAGCCCCCCGGAAGAATTTACCCCCTTCCTGACCAGGCCATTTTTTTGCGATACGGCACTGCGTCGCTTTAACTGACAATTGTGCGGTCGTGCGACGCTGAATCCTAAACAAAATTCATGTCCTTTTTTTCCCACAAATAGAGCTTTCTTCTGGTGGTATTTGATCACCTCCTGCGGTTTTCATTTTTGGGGCTATAAACAAAAAAAGACCGACAATTTTGAAAAAAAACTACATATTTTTTTACTTTTTGCTATAATAAATATCCCAAAATTAAAAAAAATTACAAAATTTCTTTCTCAGTTTAGGCCGATATATATTCTTCTACATATTTCTGGTTAAAAAAAAAATGCAATAAGCGTATATCGATTGGTTTTCACAAAAGTTATCATGTTTACAAAATAGGGGATAGATTTATGCCATTTTTATTATATATTTTTTTTACAAATAATGGCGGCGATCTGCAAATTTTCATCGGGACTGCAACATTGCGGCGGACAGCTCAGGAACTTTTGACACTTTTTTGGGACCATCGACATTTATACAGCGATCAGAGTTAAAAATAGCCACTGATTACTGTATAAATGTCATTGGCAGGGAAGGGGTTAACACTAGGGGGCGATCAAGGGGTTAAATGTGTTCCCTCAGTGTGTTCTAACTGTAGAGGGGTTGGGAGTGCCTGGAGGAGGAGACCGATCGTTGTTCCTATATACTAGGAACAACGATCGGTCTCCTCTCCCCTGCCAGAACGGGGATGTGTGTGTGTTTACACACACACATCCCCGTTCTGGCTCTGTCAGGAGCGATTGCGGCTGCCGCGCACGCTCATCGGATCCTCAGTGACGCGGCAGGCGCACGGGCATGCCCCCTATACCCCTTAAAGCGGCCGACGTACAGCTACGACGGTTTGCCCAGAAACCATGAAATCAGACCGAGACAGAAGTACAGTTAAATTACACTTGTTTAATAATAAAAGTAAAAAGAACAAACATAGTCAAAACATAGCCAAAGTTCAGTAACCGGAATGGATAGTCAGCCAAGCCAGAAGTCAGGGATCAAGGTAGTGGAACAGCAAGCAGGATCTGGAGCCAGAAGGGATGATTCCAAACCCCAACTGTGGCATCAACCAGATGTTCCACTCCCTATCCAGGGATTATCTGCTCTATGTGCTACAAAGATGGGGCTTCGGGCACTCGGTCCGATCTTGATTCTCTGCCCTTTACTCCAATCCTTCTGCCATGGTCCAATATTCTGTTTCTTTTTCCCAACCATTTTGGATTTTGTGGCAGTTACCCCTTATCCCCAATACTTTTTATCCTGGCTATAGAGCTCCTGGCGTTTGTGATCAGGTAAAAACGGGGGGGGGGGGGGGGGATCCCCAATGCCTGCCATCATTATAAAATTATTCCATTAGTGCATGACACTTTTTTTTACCTCCCTAATCCTCCCGAACCTTTGCCGAACCTTGATCAGTTTGTTCAGTTCTCAGACCTCACAGTTATACCCCTTTCACACTGGGGCGGTTTGCAGGCGTTATTGCGCTAAAAAATACCGCCTGCAAACCGCCCCTAAACAGCCTCCGCTGTTTGTTCAGTGTGAAGGCCCGAAGCGGTGCGCTGGCAGGAGAAGGAAAAATCTCCTGCAAGCCGCATCTTTGGAGCGGTGAAGGAGCGGTGAATTCACCGCTCCTAAACCGCTCCTGCCCATTGCAATCAATGGGACAGCGCGGCTATACCGCGGCAATACCGCGGCTATATCCGTGCTGTACGAGTTAAAACCGCACCGCTAGCGGCCGAATACCGCGGTAAAACAGCGCTAAAAATAGCGCTGTTTTACCGCCGACGCCCCCTACAGCCCCAGTGTGAAAGCAGCCTTAAGCAGAGCAAATCTAAGAGTCTTAAGCATTACTCTCCCCTCTGATGTAGTCACCCACCTTCAATCTCATTTCTCCTATCGCTGGAAGACTTTAGCTTTGGACTATTTAAGATAAATTCTACTGCACACTAAACCTCCCTCTTCTTTGAAAACGACTCTAACCACTCTATTCCAATCCTGGAAATTCCCTCCCTTCTCAACAGGATTCTATATTATTTCTGGACTTTACTAGTTAGGGTCCCACCCTTCTACTTGCACTTGCTCCAAATATGCTCCTTTTTTTCCTCTATTTGGTCACACGCTGTAATAGACCCCCAGAGTGTTTCGCCTCACCCTCCACACACATAGCTTACAAGAAGGTCTGAGCATCCCTAATATAGAGAAATATTACAAAGCTGCTCGGATTTCACAACTGTTGCATGCTACCCCCCCCCTGACGCGGACTCTACCCTGACCCCTGGGGCGCAAGGCTCCCGACAGGGGGCAAGGCTCAACATGGTCCACCTACCCAAAGGGTTGCCTGACCCCTTTCCTCATGGTCAGCCAAAGCCAGCCACTGAGTTCTAGGTGAGGGGTTCTTCCCAGTTCAGGGGAGGAGGGAATCTAATGGCCAGACATCCTCCCCCTGGACTTCAAGGTAGGCCCAGGGACCCACACATTCCATCGTAGCGAGAAAAAGAAGAAAAAAGAAACACAGACAAAAGTGCAAGTGCTAGGACCTGTGGCCTAGTAGCAAAAATTGCCCCGGACATAGCCAAAAAGTCTAGCTCATAGGAGGTGCATTACAGTAAAAACTCATAGGGGCAGATTTACTAAACCTGGTGCACACAGAATCTGGTGCTTCTAGGTTTGCTTGTAAAAGCCTAGATAAACAAGCTGATTCTGTGTGCACCAGGTTTAGTAAATCTCCGCTCTAGGAATGTGACCTTGTGCCTTTGAACACAGTGTGTTTCCCAGGCTCAAGTGTTACTAAGAGCACCCCTGGGGAGACGAACTCCCAGGGGGCACATACACTGCAGGGTTCTCTGCCTTCCCAGCACATGGCCAGACCAGGTAGACCCAATTTAATCAGGAGGCACTGGGCCCCTCCAGTTCTTCCAGGGGAATTACTCACGTTCCCCACATCCCGTGGGTCTCGCAGTTTTTGTTTCATCTGGTCAAAACTGCAAAGCTCCCATCATACCAGCAGAGATGTTATACACCCAGCCATTCCTACCAAAAGGCCAAAATATCGGCATAGTACCCCTACTGGATACTGATAAGAACAGATACTACACTTGATCTTAGCCAAAGGGCTAGGAAGCAAACTCAAGTTTTTATCCTTATTGCTAATCATTAACTAATTTTTCCCACCAGGCATAGAAACCCCTATGTTCTGAGCCTGAGTGGACCACTCATGGCTTCTCCCTTGTTCATCATTTCCCTACCTTGTAATACGCCCCCGATTGGTCAATGGTGAGGAAACATCGTAGAACCCCCCCAAACAGAATACTACTGATATCTTCCGATCAGACATTGGATTCCAACCCTTACAAGGAACTCGGAATTCCTTTGTACGAAATCAGTTTTTGATCACTTTTGTCTATACTCTCCAGGGTCTCCCAGGCTTGTATTTTGTTTATACTGCATTCTGAATAGTTGTCCATCCCACCCCCCTCTCTCCTATGTTCAGAAATGGGAACAGTCTATAAGTAAGTCTATAGATCTGGATGACTGGGGCAAAATCTGGTCTGGGATACCAAGTTGCTATTTCGACATAACCATTTTGGAATCCCTTTATGGATTTTTCTTGGTACTGGGTGCTCATGCACTTAGCTAAAGCTTTCCTGGCCTACAATGACAGCTGTGTCAGAGGCTGCAGTCAACAAGGTGACGTCATGCATATTTGGTGGTCCTGTCCAAAACTACACCACTTCTTGTCCAAAATGTATCTTTATCCAAACCTTGTTTATTCAAACCTTATTTTCACAATGTCATTCCAAGAGACCCGTGGAGAGCTCTCTTGCTTCATACTTTTTTCTTTTTGAACAGAAGCTGGCCACCATTCTCTTTCTGGCTGCTAAACAAACTATGACCAAAGCTGGGAGGAAGCTCAGAGTTAATCTGCAGGATATTAAAGTGCGTATAAACATGATGCTAATTACTGAGAGACTCTCCAGCATCCTCAATGACTTACAGGCTTAATTTCTCAAAGTGTTGGAACCCTGGCTTCATTATGCCCCTTCCTTGCCTAAATCCCTCTGGTCTTAGTTATCTATGGAGACACCTTGTTTCATTTCTCCAACCTACCCCACTCTTTCTTTTACTTCCCCTCATTTCCTCCATGTCTGCTTGGCTTTCCCTTCTTTTCATCCCCCCTTCCCTCTTCATCCTCCTCCCTTCACCCAAACCCCCAGCCCCCCCCCACCCCTCTTAGCTCTTTCCCCATTGTACCCTTCTTAGAACAATTTCTTCATATGCCCCCCTTCTCTGAATAACCATACCATGCTGCCCCTATAGGGGAGTGTTCGATAACCCCTGAGTAGACCTTATTAGGGTATTCCCACTTACTGGGGTTCATTCTGCATGTTGATCTTCTGTCCTTGCATGGGCATTACTGTCCTTATTTTTCTTCTTGAAAAAAATAAGTTATTGGAATGGAAAATGAGCATAAATCTAATGCCCCGTACACACGGTCAGATTTTCCGATTGAAAATGTCCGATCGGAGTGTGTTGTCGGAAATTCCGACCGTGTGTGGGCTCCATCGGACATTTTCCATCGGATTTTCCGACACACAAAGTTGGAGAGCAGGAGATAAAATTTTCCGACAACAAAATCCGTTGTCGGAAATTCCGATCGTGTGTACACAAATCCGACGGACAAAGTGCCACGCATGCTCAGAATAAATAAAGAGATGAAAGCTATTGGCCACTGCCCCGTTTATAGTCCCGACGTATGTGTTTTACGTCACCGCGTTTAGAACGATCGGATTTTCCGGCAACTTAGTGCGACCGTGTGTATGCAAGACAAGTTTGAGCCAACATCCATCGGAAAAAATCCTAGGATTTTGTTGTCGGAATGTCCGAACAAAGTCCGACCGTGTGTACGCCCTATAACAGTTTGAGTTACCACAGAACAGTAATAGAGGGGAAATCTTTCAATGGGGACACTTGTTCCCTTGTAAATTAAAAAGGGGATTTTGCTAACCTTGGAAAGTTATCCTCTAATATGGGTAGGAAATAAAGGGAAAGCTCCCAAATGAGACTTGGATGACAAAAAAAAAAAAAAACCCAACAGTGGTTTTAACTCTTCCTCATTCTATCCAAAAGGAAAATATAAAAAAAGTTTGCTTTTATTTTCTTATCCTAGAGCAGTGGTCCCCAAACTGAGGCCCGGGGGGCCAGATGCAGCCCTTTGCTCATCTTTATCTGGCCCTTGGGGCACTATTTCATCCACTGACATTAACAATGGGGCACTATTCCTCCCACTGATACCAATGATAGGACACTATTCCTCCCACTGATACCAATGATGGGGCACTATTCTTCCCACTGATACCAATGATGGTGCACTATTCCTCCCACTGATACCAATGATGGGACACTATTCCTCCCACTGATACCAATGATGGGGCACTATTCTTCCCACTGATACCAATGATGGGGCACTATTCCTCCCACTGATACCAATGATGGGACACTATTCCTCCCACTGATACCAATGATGGGGCACTATTCCTCCCACTGATACCAATGATAGGACACTATTACTCTCACTGATACCAATGATAGGACACTATTACTCTCACTGATACCAATGATGGCACACTATTCCTGCCACTGATACCAATGATGGGGCACTATTCTTCCCACTGACACCAATGATGGGACACTATTCCTCCCACTAATACCAATGATGGGGCATTATTCCTCCCACTGAGACCAATCATGCTACACTATTCCTCCCACTGAGACCAATGATGGGGTACTATTCCTTTGACTGACACCAATGATGGGGCACTATTCCTTCCACTGATACCAATGATGGGACACTATTCCTTCCACTGACACCAATGATGGGGCACTATTCCTCCCACTGACACCAATGATGGGGCACTATTCCTCCCACTGATACCAATGATGGGGTACTATTCCTCCCACTGACACCAATGATGGTACAGTATTCCTCCCACTGATACCAATGATGGGGCACTATTCCTCCCACTGATACCAATGATGGGACACTATTCCTCCCACTGACTCCAATGATAGTACGTTGTTACCGACAAGGACATTTTCTACTCCCACTTGCCACAGTCCAGCCCCTCTAAAGTCTAAAGGATAGTAAACTGGCCCTTTGTTTAGCAAATTTTGGAGACCCCTGTTCTAGTCCATTGTGATCTTCAATCTTTTCAGTATGAGGGCCACATTGTGGATTTTTAATATTCTTGGGCCGAAAATATCCATTTTATTATGCACGCTAGGCAAGCCTAAATTGTTACTAACCCCAGGAGCCTGCAGTCTCTATATCTGCTCTCCCACAGTACACAGAACATGGAAATTATTTTAGTAAATATAAACTGCTAAATACCTTTTCTCTTCAGCATTACTGTAGATAGCAGCATTGTGACTTCTATTAGTGTCCGGTTAAAGCTTGTAGGAGGAATTTTCATTCTCCCCTGATTGGCCTATGAGGCTGCAGGACCCCAAACCCTCTGTCTGGACAGTGCTGATTGGCCCTGTGCTGATCAAACTGAGCATGTGCAGAGTGCCCCCAAGGCTCTGTTCTATCATCTGATAGATTGGGGACAGTGGAAGAAGGGGAGAATCAGAGAAGACAGGACAAACAGCCTTTTTACACAACGCAGAGGATTAACCCCTTAGGTTCCACAGTGAGTATAACAAGCATGCTTTACTGCATATACAGACTTTTTTTTTACTGTTGTAGGTTTAGTATCACTTTAACCAGCAATAAAGTATAAAAAGACATCCATGTTTGGTCATTGTGTGTGAGACTGTTGAAGTGTTCCTGACAGCCTGGAGGGGTCGGGACCCAGAGAACCTGGGACAAATCAGGGGTCTGTGCTACATGAGAGCTCCGCCCCTGAAGAACAGAGAAGAATTACACAGTGTCATTTTTTGCTTCAATTAATAAAAATAGGTAACAATACCATGTAAAAAATAACCATGGAAATCATTAAAAAGTTAATTTTTTTTATTGACATACAAAAAAAAAAAAGAATAAATCCCAGCAGAGATTACAGACAACACCATCTCTAGGAGGATGTCCCCGTACTCAGAGAAGGACGTTTTATAAAATATGTGAACAGTGAATACTCCATTACAGCACCAATAACAGCTGAGATATAAATGGCGGAACCATTAGTATTGCATGTTAACTAGACACGTAGATGATTTTCCATTTCCCAAGCAGTGGCATTCATTGTCATAAAGGTACGAAATACATACTGTATACATTAATGTACATTAATATTTGCGTATTTATGCTGCTTTGCTACATATTCTAAGCCACGTTCTGCTTTCCATTTCCTCTCCTAATGCCCCTAACTATTCCCAGCCATGCCGGTTAGCAGCACCTGGATTTATTTAATCACCAGAACCTTAAAACTGGACTCCACGCTAAATACATATACAGTGAGGAGAAAAAAGTATTTGACTCCCCCTGCTGATTTTGTACGTTTGCCCCCTGACAAAGAAATGATCAGTCTATAATTATAATGGTCGGTTTATTTTAACAGTGAGAGACAGAATAACAACAAAAAATATCCAGAAAAACGCATTTCAAAAAAGCTATAAATTGATTTAGCATTTTAATGAGTGAAATAAATATTTGATCCCCTATTAATCAGCAAGATTTCTGGCTCCCAGGCGTCTTCTAAAGAGGTAACAAGCTGAGATTAGGAGCACTCCCTTAAAGGGGGTGCTCCTAATCTCAGCTTGTTACCTGTATAAAAGACACCTGTCCACAGAAGCAATCAATCAGATTCCAATCTCTCCACCATGACCAAGACCAAAGAGCTGTCCAAGGATGTCAGGGACAAGATTGTAGACCTACACAAGGCTGGAATGGGCTACAAGACCATCGCCAAGCAGCTTGGTGAGAGGGTGACAACAGTTGGTGCGATTATTCGCAAATGAAAGAAACACAAAATAGCTCCCTCGGTCTGGGGCCCCATGGAGGATCTCACCTTGTGGAGTTTCAATGATCATGAGGACGGTGAGGAATCAGCCCAGAACTACACAGGAGAATCTTGGCAATGATCTCAAGGCAGCTGGGACCATAGTCACCAAGAAAACAATTGGTAACACAATACGGCATGAAGGACTGAAATCCTGCAGCACCCGCAAGGCCACCGTGCAAAAAACAAAAATTTGCTAATGAACATCTGAATGATTCAGAGGAGAACTGGGGGAAAGTGTTGTGGTCAGATGAGACCAAAACCGAGCTCTTTGGCATCAACTCAACTCACTGTGTTTGGAGGAGGAGGAGGAAATGCTGCCTATGACTCCAAGAACACCATCCCCCACCGTCATACATGGAGGGGGAAACATTGTGCTTTGGGGGTGGTTTTCCGCTACTTCACTGCATCAAAGGGACGATGGACGGGGCCATGTATCATCAAATCTTGGGTGAGAACCTTCTTCCCTCAGCCAGGGCATTAAAATGGGTTGTGGATGGGTATTCCAGCATGACAAGGACCCAAAACACACGGCCAAGGCCACAAAGGAGTGGCTCAAGAAGAAGCACATTAAGGTCCTGGAGTGGCCTAGCCAGTCTCCAGACCTTAATCCCATAGAAAATATGTGAAGGGAGCTGAAGGTTTCGAGTTACCAAACGTCAGCCTGGAAACCTTAATGTCTTGGAGAGGATCTGCAAAGAGGAAAAAATCCCTCCTGAGATGTGTGCAAACCTGGAGGCCAACTCCAAGAAACGTCTGACCTCTGTGATTGCCAACAAGGGTTTTGCCACCAAGTACTAAGTCATGTTTGGCGAAGGGGTCAAATCCTTAATTCACGTATTAAAATCAATTTATAACTTTTTTGAAATGCGTTTTTCTGGATATTTTTGTAGTTATTTTGTCTCTCACTGTTAAAATAAACGGACCATGAAAATTATAGACTGATCATTTCTTTGTCAGGGGGCAAACGTACAAAATCAGCAGGGGGAGCAAATACTTTTTTCCCCTCACTGTATGGATGCCTCTTTACCTGCCATAGGCTGTGCATTTTCGTCTATTCAGTCCTGAGAATTACGCACGTCCTGCCAGACTGTGCAGCCAGGCTAGTGACTTTTTTTTTCTGCTGCAGTTCAGCAATAAAACAAGGTCACCTACATGTGTCAGCTTGTTAATAGGATAGCAAAGGGGTCAGCAGCAGAATGATGATTCCCCTGCATGTTCCTTGTCCTTGCACGTGCATGCAGCACAGCTGATTGGCTCTCAGTCTGAGTGCTGCTGTACAGGGGATTACAGCAGGCTAAAACCAAGTCCCATTCATGCACACACACTGGTTGCATTTAAATTATTAAATTATTTCTAATAAAAAAAAAAGTAACTGTATTAAATCGGTATTGTTTTATGCCTACCTAGAGCTCAGCTTTAATCATTCCACTATAAGACCTACTCCAGTTACATGTGCCCACCATATGATGATATGGCTTAAAGTGGCCAGATGTATCATAGACAGGTTGATGGAATGAGGTTTACTACGGAAAGATGTATTTCCATTCATTATCATTTGTCCATGGTGATGGTTCTTTGGGGTGTTTTCAGCAGTACGTCAGTCCCATCTTCAATAATCAGTGCACAAAGCTAGAGAAGTGAATCACACAGAGTAAAGGCATAGAAGAGGGCTTACAGGTCCTCATTCTTCATGGGCGAGACTTTGACGAGCTGCTGTCTAGCTACATAATATACGCCAGTGACTTATTAGCATTACAGAGCACACCAAAAAGCTGACCATTGTAAGGAGCACACGTCCATCCACTGGCCAGCCAGTGAACCATTACAAGAGTTCTGAGTTTACGTCACTTTGAACATTAGCACCAAAGGTTTCGGAGACCTCTTGGACGGGTTATGGCAAAGTGGTAGCCTATGGGAGTCCATTCCACACAGGATCCTGGATGGGTTATGGGAAAGTGGAAGCCTAAGGGAGTCCATTCCACACAGGAACCTGGATGGGCTTTCGGAAAGTGGTAGCCTAAGAGAGTCCATTCCACACAGGAACCTGGATGGGTTATGGGAAAGTGGTAGCCTATGGGAGTCCATTCCACACAGGATCCTGAGTGGGTTATGGGAAAGTGGTAGCCTAAGGGAGTCCATTCCACACAGGAACCTGGATGGGCTTTGGGAAAGTGGTAGCCTAAGAGAGTCCATTCCACACAGAAACATGGATGGATAATTGGAAGGTGGTAGCCTATGGGAGTCCATTCCACACAGGAACCTGGATGGATAATGGGAAGGTGGTAGCCTATGGGAGTCCATTCCACACAGGAACCTGGATGGATTTTGGGAAAGTGGTAGCCCAAAAGAGTATATTTTTACACAGGAACCTGGACGGATTATGGGAAATTGGTAGCCTAAGGGAGTCCATTTTTACACAGGAACCTGGACGGATTATCAGACAGTGGTAGCCTAAGGGAGTCCATTCCACGCAGGATCCTGGATGGGTTTTATGGGAAAAGTGGTAGCTTAAGGGAGTCCGTTCCATGCAGGATCCTGGATGGGTTATGGGAAAAGTGGTAGTAGCCTAAGGGAGTCCATTCCACACAGGATCCTGTTTCTTCTCCATTTCCATTGTCTTGTGGACGGTTGATGACCTCACTTGTAAGCCAGAAGATGCAGGGACGGATCCTTGGACCATTTTAGCAGGGGGTGACTATATCCAATCTTGACAGACATGTCCACTGCACAGTTCTTGTCCCTGAGACTAGAGACGCAGCGGCCATCCTCACCTCCGGGATAACCGCTGGTTGGTGGCCTCACGTGAACTCTGGGAATGAGTCTGGCAGGTCTGGCAGCACTGGGCTTGGACCGTAGCTAGCGAACAACGACCAAGGATCCTCAGAGTGCGGCAGAAGCTGAAGGTGAGGCGGTCACGGGTGCACGTGGCTGCAGGAGAAATAACAAAAGAGACGGCAGTCAACCACATGAATATGTACCCAAAGTGGACCTTAAAGAGGAACTTCATTTTTTTTTTGAAAAACACAACACTCTTCCTGATCAACATATATTGCACCCTGTCCTCCTTTTAAAGTCCTTCTCTTTCTGTTCTCATTATCCCCTACCTTTCTTTCCAGTTATCATGATACAGTTACAGTGTCGCAGTTTATTTTCAGATTGTTGGTACCTTGGAACCTTGTGCATGGACTACAGAAGGGGTTCTCTATCCTCTAGCTTGGTATCATTGTAAACGGTGGTTTCTGTATATGTACCCTTTTTAATGCTTTAATCAAAATGTATTGAAAGAGAAAACTGAAACATATCTGGCAGGCTGTGTCCGCAGAGTTTAAAGCAGTGGTCTCCAAACTGCGGCCCATGGGCTGGATGTGGCCCTTTGCTTGCCTTTATCCGACCTTAGGGGCGCTAATACTCTGACTAATACGAGGCACTATTCCTTCCACTGACACCAACAATGAAGTACCATTCCTCCCATTGACACCAATGATGGGGCACTATTCCTTCCACTGACACCAACAATGAAGTACCATTCCTCCCATTGACACCAATGATGGGACACTATTCCTTCCACTGACACCAATGATGGGACACTATTCCTTCCACTGACACCAATGATGGGGCACTATTCTTTCAACTACAGTGCTCTGAAAAAGTATTCATACCCCTTGACATTTTCCACATTTTGTCATGTTACAACCAAAAACGTAAATGTATTTTATTGAGATTTTATGTGAAAGACCAACACAAAGTGGCACATAATTGTGAAGTGGAAGGGAAATAATAAATGGTTTTATTTTCAAATTTTTTACAAATAAATATGTAAAAAGTGTGGCGTGCACTTGTATTCAGCCCCCTTTACTCTGCTATGCCTAACTAAAATCTAGTGGAACCAATCAGAAGTCACCTAATTGGTAAATAGAGTCCATCTGTGTGTAATTTAATCTCAGTATAAATACAGCTGTTCTGTGAAGCCCTCAGAGGTTTGTTAGAGAACCTTAGTGAACAAACAGCATCATGAAGGCCGAGGAACACACCAGAAAGGTCAGGGATAGGTTGTGGAGAAATTTAAAGCAGGGTTAGGTTATAAAAAATATCCCAAGCTTTGAACATTTCACGGAGCAATGTTCAATCCATCATGCGAAAATGAAACTGCCAACCTACCAAGACATGGCCGTCCACCTAAACTGACAGGCCGGGCAAGGAGAGCATTAATCAGAGAAGAGCCAAGAGGTCCATGGTAACTCAGGAGGAGCTGCAGAGATCCACAGCTCAGGTGGGAGAATCTGTCCACACGACAACTATTAGTCGTGTTCTCCACAAATCTGACCTTTATGGAAGAGTGACAAGAAGAAAGACATTGAAGAAAGAAAGTCATAAGAAGTCAGTTTGCAGTTTGTGAAAAGCCATGTGGGGGACACAGCAAACATGTGGAAGAAGAGACCAAAATTTGACTTTTTGGCGTAAAAGCAAAACGCTATGTGTGGTGGAAAACAAACACTGCACATCACCCTGAACACACCATCCCCACCGTGAAACATGGTGGTGGCAGCATCATGTGGTGGGGATGCTTTTCTTCAGCAGGGACAGGGAAGCTGGTCAGAGTTGATGGGAAGATGGATGGAGCCAAATACAGGACAATATTAGAAGAAAACCTGTTAAGAGTCTGCAAAAGACTTGAGACTGGGGCGGAGGTTCACCTTCCAGCAGGACAACGACCCGAAACATACAGCCAGAGTTACAATGGAATGGTTTAGATCAGGGATATGCAATTAGCGGACCTCCAGCTGTTGTAAAACTACAAGTCCCATCATGCCTCTTCCTCTGGGTGTCATGCTTGTGGCTGTCAGAGTCATGCTGTGCCTCATGGGACTTGTAGTTCTGCAACAGCTGGAGGTCCGCTAATTGCATATCCCTGGTTTAGATCAAAGCATATTCATGTGTTAGAATGGCCCAGTCACAGTCCAGACCTAAATCACATTGAGAATCTGTGGCAAGACGTGAAAATTGCTGTTCACAGACGCTCTCCATCCAATCTGACAGAGCTTGAGATATTTTGCAAAGAAGAATGGGCAAAAATGTCCCTCTCTAGATGTGCAAAGCTGGTAGAGACATCCCCAAAAAGACTTGCAGCCGTAATTGCAGAGAAAGGGGGTTCTACAAAGTACTGACTCGGGGGGGGGGGGGGGGGCTGAATACAAATGCCCCCCACACGTTTCACATATTTAATAGTAAAACATTTTGAAAACCATTTATCATTTTCCTTCCACTTCACAATTATGTGCCACTTTGTGTTGGTCTATCACATAAAATCCCAATAAAATGCATTTACGTTTTTGGTTGTAACGTGACAAAATGTGGAACATTTCAAGGGGTATGAATACTTTTTCAAGGCACTGTAATACCAATGATGGAGCAAAATTCCTCCCACTGACACTAATGATGGGAAATTATTCCTCCCACTGACACTAACGATGGGACACTATTCTTCCAGTTGATACCAATGGTAGGGCACTATTCCTTCTTCTACTGTAATTTATTTTGCTCTCACTGACCACCAAGCCTGAAGCATTGTTCATTACTCCTACTGGCCACAGTCTGACCCCCTAGAGTCTGAAGGACTGTAAATTTGCCCTTTGTTTAGAAAGTCTGGAGAGCCCTAGTTTAAAGGATAACGAGAGAGTAAAAATGTAATATATTGCAGCTTACAATCCATAGATATTGTGGCTACATTCATAGTTACATAGTTAGTCAGGTTGAAAAAAGACACAAGTCCATCCAGTTCAACCATAAAAAAAAAAAAAAAATCATACAATCCCATATACACAATCCTTCACCCACAGTTGATCCAGAGGAAGGCGAAAAACCCCAGCAAAGCATTCTCCAATTTGATACAGCAGGGGAAAAAAATCCTTCCTGATCCCCTTGAGAGGCATTTTCCCTGGATCAACTTTACCTATAAATGTCCGTACCCAGTTATATTATGTACATTTAGGAAAGAATCCAGGACTTTATTATAGCAATCTACTGAACTGGCCAAAACCACCTCTGGAGGGAGTCTATTCCACATTTTCACAGCTCTTACTGTGAAGAAATCTTTCCATATTTGGAGATGAATTATTTTTTCCTCTAGATGTAAAGAGCGCCCCCTTCTCCTCAATGATGACCGTAAAGTGAATAACTCAACACCAAGTTCACTATATGGACCCCTTATATATTTGTACATTTTGATCATATCCCCCTTAATCTCCTCTTCTCAAAAGAATGAATTCAGTTCCTCTAATCTTTCCTCATAGCTGAGCTCCTCCATGCCTCTTATCAGTTTGGTTGCTCTTCTCTGCACTTTCTCCAGTTCCCCGATATCCATTAGTTTATCTTTTCCAAGCCAAAATGCTTTTTTTTTTTTAACAAATGCAGACAACACCTGTTGATCCTGCCAGAAATGTAGTATCGTCACTTCTTGTGAGCTTCACCAAAGAATATCCTAGCCTTCCTTCCTAGCTATCTTCTGTAAACTACCAATTGCCCCTTCATTAATGGAGACGAAGAGATACGGACACAGTTGTAGTCCATACCTTGAGAGCAGCCTAAAGCTGGCCAACATTATTCAATTTTCTTTTTCAGTTTGCTTTAGATTTACCTTCAACTATGTAGTGCAAGGGCCTGCCTGATAGCATACAATTCCAAAGTGTTTATGTTTTTATTATATGGTTTTGGTAAATCTAAAAGGGAAATAGGCCAGCCTAAAGTGACTACCCTGTTTCCCCGAAAATAAGACCTAGTGTGATTGTCGGTGATGGCTGCAATATAAGCCCTACCCCCCAAATAAGCCCTACCCTGTTTCCCCGAAAATAAGCCCTACCCTGAAAGTAAGACCTACAAGGACTTTAACTAGGGCTTATTTGGGGGGTAGAGCTATTTTCAGGGAAACAGGGTATTATGGTTCCTTTCATAGATACAGTTGAGAAGTGTGGTAGCCACCCAGGGACAGGATCTGTGTTAGTTGTATGGATTACCAGGTGAAAATAAAAGGAAAAAAAACTGAAAATACAGAACTAATAAAGCCCCCACACCAAGGACTAGTAATTTGCAACATATTCTAATGTTTAGTTCTGGATTTAGATACACTTTCAATTCAAAGTGTTTATTTGACAGAAATGTTTCTAAAGTAAATTAGAAAAAAACGCCTCATTCTGGTTTATTCACATGATCAGCTCTGACTTCTTATTTTATGTTCGGAAACACTTCGTATTCAGAAGGTTTTCCTAAGAATCCTCAAGCGGTGTAGCCCCATCCTTCATCAGATTTATGAAGACCGCTACATTGTATGTGTGAAGGCTACACTTCTAACTATCCTCACATCCTCTGATATCCAGTGGATTGCAGGGAAATCCAGGAAATCGGAGGTTCTGTTCCTCCGGATATGTTTCCTGTGCTCAGAATCTGGAGTTTACACAGAGAGAATCTTCAAAGGCTTCTGTTCATTGTTTGTCTTTATTGTGTCAACATCCACATGGTCGGGGTATCAAACCAGAGGAGATGTCTGAGTATGAGCAACCATAGTGCAGATTAAAGGGTCAGATGAGACAAAATAAAAACCATCTTCTGAAAATGAGCCTTTCATAACATTTCCCGATGGTATGTAAACATTCACACACCTTGGCAGAACAGGCATATATTCCATAATCTCCACCCTACATGCCCCGGAGTCACCGTGAGATTCTGTTATTGTGGGGTGTCAGCCCACGGGGGCCTGGAGCTGAGAATTAATAAAGAAATACCATAAAACCTCAAAGGCTTGTAGGGTTCTATACTCTCATCTAAGATATTCTCACCCCATCTTTGATGCAAGTACCAATTCCTCAGACTTTATCTGTCCAAAACTGAGCTCAAAATATCAATCCCTTCATGGTCCCCCATTCTTCCCCCTCCAATGAGATCCATAGTACAACTATCAGTCCTTCCCTGAAGGGTATTAGGTGTGATTCTGAACTCGGAGCTCTCCTCTCCTTCGGGATCCACATTCAATCACTGATGGAATCTTGCTGCCTTCACCTCTGTAACATTTCCCGAAATTCACCTTTCTTAACCAACAACACCACCAAGCTACTCATATCCAAGACCTCCTGCTCTCTAGCTCCCACATCTCCTCCTCCCATGCTCACCTCCATGACTTCCCCAAAGCCTCTCCCATCCCCTCTGCTCCTCAAATCACCTCCTGCTTATCTCTCGCCTTGGCTATTGCCAACTCCTTCCTCATGGACTATCCCTCTTCAGTCTATCATGGATGCTGCTGTCAGACTCATCCTTCTTACCAACCGCTCAGTGTTCTCCATTCCTCTCTGCCAATACCTCCACTGACCTCGTCTGTGTCCTCCACCCCTCCCTGCCAATCCCATCACTGGCCTCTGCTCAGTGTCCTCCACCCCTTTCTGCCAATCCCTCCACTGGCCTCCTCTCAGTGTCCTCCACCCCTCCCTGCCAATCCCATCACTGGCCTCTGCTCAGTGTCCTCCACCCCTTTCTGCCAATCCCTCCACTGGCCTCTGCTCAGTGTCCTCCCCCCTCTCTGTCAATCCCTCCAGTGGTCTCTGCTCAGTGTCCTCCACCCCTCTCTGCCAATACCTCCACTGACCTCCTCTGTGTCCTCCACCCCTCCCTGCCAATCCCTCCACTGGCCTCTGCTCAGTGTCCTCCACCCCTCTCTGCCCATCCCTCCAGTGGTCTCTGCTCAGTGTCCTCCACCCCTCTCTGCCAATACCTCCACTGGCCTCCGCTCAGGGTCCTCCACCCTTCTTTGCCAATCCCTCCACTGGCCTCCTCTCAGTGTCCTCCACCCCTCTCTGCCAATTCCTCCACTGGCCTCTGCTCAGTGTCCTCTGCCCCTCTCTGCCAATCCCTCCACTGGCCTCCGCTCAGTGTCCTCCACCCCTTCCTGCCAATCTCTCCA
This sequence comes from Lithobates septentrionalis, assembly GCA_037952835.1. Taxonomy (NCBI): domain Eukaryota; kingdom Metazoa; phylum Chordata; class Amphibia; order Anura; family Ranidae; genus Lithobates; species Lithobates septentrionalis. The sequence goes on along the minus strand of JBBDGP010004330.1, from coordinate 128,543 downwards.
CTGGCCTCCGCTCAGTGTCCTTCACCCCTCTCTGCCAATCCCTCCACTGGCCTACGCTCAGTGTCCTCCACCCCTCACTACCAATGCCTCCACTGGTCTCAGCTCAGTGTCCTCCACCGCTCTCTGCCAATCCCTCCACTGGCCTACGCTCAGAGTCCTCCACCCCTCTGTGCCAATCCCTCCACTGGCCTCTCCGCTCAGTGTCCTCCACCCCTCATTGCCAATCCCTCCACTGGCCTCTGCTCAGTCTCCTCCACCTCTCTCTGCCAATCCCTCCACTGGCCTCCACTCAGGGTCCTCCACCCCTTTCTGCCAATCCCTCCACTGACCTCTGCTCAGTGTCCTCTACCCCTCCCTGCCAATCCCTCCACTGGCCTCTGCTCAGTGTCCCCCCCCCCCTCTCTGCCAATCCCTCCACTGGCCTCTCCGCTCAGTGTCCTCCACCCCTCTCTGCCAATACCTCCACTGGCCTCTGCTCAGTGTCCTCCCCCCTCTCTGCCAATCCCTCCACTGGCCTCTGCTCAGTGTCCTCCACCCCTCTCTGCCAATACCTCCACTGGCTTCCGCTCAGGGTCCTCCACCCTTCTTTGCCAATCCCTCCACTGGCCTCCACTTAGGGTCCTCCACCCCTCTCTGCCAATCCCTTCACTGGCCTCTGCTCAGTGTCCTCCACCCCTCTCTGCCAATACCTCCACTGGCCTCTGCTCAGTGTCCTCCCCCCTCTCTGCCAATCCCTCCAGTGGTCTCTGCTCAGTGTCCTCCACCCCTCTCTGCCAATACCCCTTCCTGCCAATCCCTCCACTGGCCTCCGCTCAGTGTCCTTCACCCCTCTCTGCCAATCCCTCCACTGGCCTACGCTCAGTGTCCTCCACCCCTCACTACCAATGCCTCCACTGGTCTCAGCTCAGTGTCCTCCACCGCTCTCTGCCAATCCCTCCACTGGCCTACGCTCAGAGTCCTCCACCCCTCTGTGCCAATCCCTCCACTGGCCTCTCCGCTCAGTGTCCTCCACCCCTCATTGCCAGGGGCGTTGCTAGGTGGCAAAAAGACCAGGGGCTTCAGCCCGAGGTCCGCGCCTGGCACCGGGGGGGTGGGGGGTCATCCCTGACGCACACTGACCTACCTGACGCACACTGACCTACCTGACGCACACTGACCTGATATATACTAACCTTCCTGACACACACTGACCTACCTGACGCACACTGACCTACCTGACACACACTGACCTACCTGACGCACACTGACCTACCTGATGCACACTGACCTACCTGATGCACACTGACCTACCTGATGCACACTGACCTACCTGACACACACTCACCTGACATATACTGACCTACCTGACACACACTGACCTGACATATACTGACCTACCTGACACACACTGACCTGACATATACTGACCTACCTGACACACACTGACCTGACATATACTGACCTACCTGATGCACACTGACCTACCTGACGCACACTGACCTGATATATACTGACCTTCCTGACACACACTGACCTACCTGTCGCACACTGACCTACCTGACGCACACTGACCTACCTGACACACACTGACCTACCTGACGCACACTGACCTACCTGATGCACACTGACCTACCTGATGCACACTGACCTACCTGATGCACACTGACCTACCTGACACACACTGACCTGACATATACTGACCTACCTGACACACACTGACCTGACATACACTGACCTACCTGACACACACTGACCTGACACACACTGACCTACATGACACACACTGAGTGACCTACCTGACTAGACTTCAGGTGACGTGACCTCTGAGTCCTCCTGCAGCTCAGCTGTACTGTGTGGCGCGCCCATCAGAGTAGAGTAGACTAGATAGCACTGCAGCAGGCACTCCACTGGTGACTCCAGGCAGCCAGAGCCATGACAGGAGAGGAGAGCCGAGCGGGGATCTCGTAGTGCATTGTAATTCCCGCCTTCTGAAGCCTACAGCGCCTATGATGGACGTCACATGTCCCGCGGTCCCGGCATTGGCCCAGTGGGACGTCCATCATAAGCACTGCAGGCTCCAGAGGGCGGGACCTGCTATGTCACTCAGCCATGCTCGCCGCTCGGGGTCAGATCGGTCCTCAAGACTCAAGTGCAAGTGCGCGCTTTTCATCCCGCCGTGGCCGTGCGCAGACGCAGTGTGTCTCTCCGGGCCGGCCGCTCGTGCCTATAATGACGTCACACGTCCCGCGATCCTGGCATTCATTGGACCAGTGTGATGTCCATCATAGGACATGGCAGCGCGGCGCCTATGATGGATGTCTCACTGGTCCAATGCCGGGATCGCGGGCGGGACCGTGTGACGTCCAATAGTCTCGGTCACTCGGAGTTAGGCGCCGCAGCTCGCGTGACCGGACTTTGTGCTCGCTCATGCGCAGTGCGGCGCTGCACTTTCATGGGGGACTCGGGGCTAATAATTTTAAAATAAATGGCCGAGACTCGGGGCTTTTCGGGGTCACATTCGGGGCTTCAGCCACGTCTAGCCACCCCCTCCCGACGCCCCTGCTCATTGCCAATCCCTCCACTGGTCTCTGCTCAGTCTCCTCCACCTCTCTCTGCCAATCCCTCCACTGGCCTCCACTCAGGGTCCTCCACCCCTTTCTGCCAATCCCTCCACTGACCTCTGCTCAGTGTCCTCTACCCCTCCCTGCCAATCCCTCCACTGGCCTCTGCTCAGTGTCCCCCCCCTCTCTGCCAATCCCTCCACTGGCCTCTGCTCAGTGTCCTCCACCCCTCTCTGCCAATACCTCCACTGGCCTCTGCTCAGTGTCCTCCCCCCTCTCTGCCAATCCCTCCACTGGCCTCTGCTCAGTGTCCTCCACCCCTCTCTGCCAATACCTCCACTGGCTTCCGCTCAGGGTCCTCCACCCTTCTTTGCCAATCCCTCCACTGGCCTCCACTCAGGGTCCTCCACCCCTCTCTGCCAATCCCTTCACTGGCCTCTGCTCAGTGTCCTCCACCCCTCTCTGCCAATACCTCCACTGGTCTCTGCTCAGTGTCCTCCCCCCTCTCTGCCAATCCCTCCAGTGGTCTCTGCTCAGTGTCCTCCACCCCTCTCTGCCAATACCTCCACTGGTCTCTGCTCAGGGTCCTCCACCCTTCTTTGCCAATCCCTCCAGTGGTCTCTGCTCAGTGTCCTCCACCCCTCTCTGCCAATACCTCCACTGGCCTCCGCTCAGGGTCCTCCACCCTTCTTTGCCAATCCCTCCACTGGCCTCCTCTCAGTGTCCTCCACCCCTCTCTGCCAATCCCTCCACTGGCCTCCGCTCAGTGTCCTCCACCCCTTCCTGCCAATCCCTCCACTGGCCTCCGCTCAGTGTCCTTCACCCCTCTCTGCCAATCCCTCCACTGGCCTACGCTCAGTGTCCTCCACCCCTCACTACCAATGCCTCCACTGGTCTTAGCTCAGTGTCCTCCACCGCTCTCTGCCAATCCCTCCACTGGCCTACGCTCAGAGTCCTCCACCCCTCCGTGCCAATCCCTCCACTGGCCTCTCCGCTCAGTGTCCTCCACCCCTCATTGCCAATCCCTCCACTGGCCTCTGCTCAGTCTCCTCCACCTCTCTCTGCCAATCCCTCCACTGGCCTCCACTCAGGGTCCTCCACCCCTTTCTGCCAATCCCTCCACTGACCTCTGCTCAGTGTCCTCTACCCCTCCCTGCCAATCCCTCCACTGGCCTCTGCTCAGTGTCCTCTACCCCTCCCTGCCAATCCCTCCACTGGCCTCTGCTCAGTGTCCCCCCCCCCCTCTCTGCCAATCCCTCCACTGGCCTCTGCTCAGTGTCCTCCACCCCTCTCTGCCAATACCTCCACTGGCCTCTGCTCAGTGTCCTCCCACCTCTCTGCCAATCCCTCCACTGGCCTCTGCTCAGTGTCCTCCACCCCTCTCTGCCAATACCTCCACTGGCTTCTGCTCAGGGTCCTCCACCCTTCTTTTTTTTTCGGGAAAATAGTCTTTATTGAAATTAGGCATAAATTTATACAGCTCATTTGAGGTCTATGCATAGATACATACAATATTATCACATGTGGTACGATTACATACAACAGCACCTTACAAGGCTGGCATTGCATAGCAAAGATATATCTATTGTTAATAGCTCTGTAAAGTTCTAACAGACTGAGTTGAAACGTTTATTATATAGTTGTGCATTTTGGTTATTAGGTGTTGGTATTCTTGTTTTCACGCATTACTATACACATGTCTCCCCGTCTCCCAACCATCCGTCCCATATCCTTGAGTATTTGTGACTGTTTCCCCTGTGTTTGTAGATCAACTGCTTGTATGGGAGGGAATTGTTAACATCCCTCTTCCAGCTTGTTATGGTGGGGGTTACGTTCTGCATCCAAGTCTTAGCAATCACTTTCCTGGCCAAAAACAGGACTTCAGATATAAATGTGGCTTGGTATTTATCAATATCCACGTCTGGAAGAAGACCGAGTATGCACAGTTTTGGATCTAGCACCACAGGGGAACCCATTTGGTCGTGTAAGAACTTGATCACTTGACTCCAGTATGTTTGAATAATAGTGCTCCTCCACCCTTCTTTGCCAATCCCTCCACTGGCCTCCACTCAGGGTCCTCCACCCCTCTCTGCCAATCCCTCCACTGGCCTCCGCCCAGTGTCCTCCACCCCTCTCTACCAATCTCTCCACTGGCCTCCACTCAGGGTCCTCCACCCCTCTCTGCCAATCTTATCACTGGCCTCTGCTCAGTGTCCTTCACCTCTCTGCCAATTCCTCCACTGGCCTCCACTCAGGGAGCCAGTGTGCCTAGCGACAATTTCAGGGACCCCCTAGAAAATCTGAATCCAGATTGATCTTGATTGATTGTTTATTCCGCACTATGTGTCAAGGACACCGACTGCAGGCATCCATTGGCAGGGATTATTAGATCCGTGTAGCTTCCCTCTGTAAAATGAAACCAGACTGTGCATGCTTTATTTACAGTGAAACAGAATCCATCCAAACACCAGCAAACAGAATACACAGCAAACTTGCTAACCCTAACTAACAAACTAACTAAAATACAATATATACAGACAAAAAGGAAGCACAGTTCAACAGGGTAAATGGGAGGTGCAAGGAACAGTCAGCAAGGGGGAACCAGGACTGGGATCAGAAACAAGGGTAGCAGATATGAGGCAGCAGGGTACAGGGTAGAAGATGTGGGGCAGGGGAGAGATCAGGATGAAATTAGACTCAGGCTATTTCAGCAAGCATGAATCTAGCGATCAGGCAGAGGAGGGACTAAATAATTTCCCAGCAGCCAGCATCAGGTGAAGACTGGGATCAGCTGGCTGATGGAAGATACCTGCTGGTGGACACCGTAACTACAGCCATCTGATCTGGAAACTACAGTGCCACCAGCAGATGATCCAGGTCCTGACACTATGGGGGAGATTCTGTGGTGCACAGAATCTGGTGCAGCTGTGCAAAGTAACCAGTCAGCTTACAGGTTTTATTGTCAATGCTTAATGGAACAAGCTGAAATTAGAAGCTGATTGGTTACTATGCACAGCTGCACCAGATTCTGTGTGCACCAGTTTTAGCAAATCTCCCCCTCTGTCTCAGTGTGGAGGCGGCCATCTTGGTTGAGGCAGGGCTATGCTGCCTCACGTCAAAGCCTCCAGCAAGAAGAACAGGTGAGACATCATTAAATCTTTCTTTTTTGAGTTCACATCCACTGGGTCTGCTTTTTATCACATTTGAATATTCATTGATAAGTTGTATAAACGGCTTCACAGTATCAATAAGGCCCAATACCTACTAATTTATCAAGCTTTTGTATCATTTAAATATGAGCTGTGAACAATATTTTTTGAATCTTTATTTTGTATTTTTTTTTCCCTTTACTACATAGGAGTGTGACCCACTTACTGACCCTGGAATCTGAAATCTTGGTCACTGTTAATATGTCAGCAGATAAGGTATAAACATTAACTCTGCAGGGGGGGGATGGGGGTTACTGGGCCAGTAAGTAGAACACAGCTTTATGTGCCATTGCCCTTTGTTGTTGCTTTGCAGCCCGCTTATCAGAATTGCAAATAATGTGCAGAGTTGGCATATAAAGTGAGGGCACTGCCACTCCCAGCGTTGGTATCCACAATCCTAGACTCTGTGTTCTATATTTATACATCTACCAACGCTGCATATGAAAGGGATTTACACATCAGCTTTGTATAACTGAGGCATTGTGATAAGAAATGAAACACCATGCACATTCTAATAACTGTAATTAATGCTAATATTATAAGATTTTAGTGAGCCATATTGTTAATAATTTCTTAGTAAGCATTAGCAAGTTTCAGAAGGGAACAGTATCAGATATTACTGAAAGTCTCTATGCTTATTCAGTCATTTTCTTTAACTTTTAATTTTCTTTTAATTTTTCTTTTAAATTTATTTTAATGTAATTTTAATTTCATTTAATTTTTAATTTGATTTCATTTTAATTTCATTTAATTTTAAACTTAATTTTAATTGAATTTAATTTTAATTTTAGTTTTAATTTTATTTATTTTTTAAGTAGTAGTTTATATGGATAGGTGACAGTGTCAATGAGAGGCACCGCCATCCCTGAATAGTATGTAAATCTAGAAAGGGTAATTTAGTGGGACCTTCAGGGTGCCAGGTAGAAAAAGGTAATACAACACCACTTGGAAAAAAATATATCAAAATTTATTAAACGGCGGACAAACATTTTAAAACCAATGGTGTTGGCTATACAAACATTGCGCAGACATAAGTACACATCTAGTAGATGGATAAACAAAGGTCTTTCAGCAATTGTGTCCCAACATGTTTCACCCGCTGGGGCTTCCTCAGGGGATATTTGTTGAAAGACAGAAGTAGATGTGTCACTGCGCACTGATGTTGAGCCAAAAATAGAGAGACGGACACTGAGCTGCACACAAAGAACTGGCCAGACGGGGCCTAGGACCAGGGCCAGGGCCAAAATGGACCGCAGAACTGGGTCTAAGGAAAGAGCCAGGGGTGCCAATATAGAACACGGTATTATCTTATATGAGAAGATGTTGCAAGCATGGCGACCCCATCCAGTGCTTTTATTTTTATTTTAAGTTTATTTTTTATTTTCTTTGACCTATTCTCAGTCACCATACTGATGAAAGCTAAGTATAATATTATAAGATATTAGTGAGCCATATTGTTAATCATTTCTTAGCAAGCATTAGCAAGTTTCAGAAGGGAACAGTATCAGATATTCCTGAAAGTCTCTATGCTTATTCAGTCATTTTCTTTTACTTTTAATTTTCTTTAAATTTTTCTTTTAAATTTATTTTAATTTAATTTCAATTTCATTTAATTTTAATTTTTAATTTGATTTCATGTTAATTTCATTTTAATTTTAGTTTTAATTTTATTTTAAATTTATTTTTTATTTTCTTTGACCTATTCTCAATCACCACACTGACTAAAGCTGAACACCGGGGAAACACAAAAATGCTGCTTTGCAGAGGGGGCTGCCCGCGTACTGCAGGGGTTAAATGCTGATTTAGGTCTAGGGACCAGAAAAGCAGTTTCACTCATCCCTGCAGGCTCCACTGCGCTGCAAAACCGGTCCCTGCAGCCTATTCCCACCTACGCTCTTGGTGGTCGCTGGTCCTCTGATATCATCAACAACAATGCAGAGCCCATAGCCCTCCACTGCCGGAGCATAGAGGGAGTGCAGTGCTGGTTGCTGGAGGAGCAATAGATCGGGGCCCACAAGACCGAAACTATGCATTTAACCTCATTACAGTCTCAATTTAGAAAGAAGTTATTTTCCAATTTGCCCAGTGACAGTGCATGTATATTTGTCCTCTGTGAATGGGATGAATAAAAAAAAAATTATTAGAATGTTTCCTATGCCGTTTGAAAGTTTTTCATTGATTTAAAATGGAAAATACTGCATTCAGCCACTAGATGGGGCTGAGTATAATTTCCTTTGATATGTAGCCCCATCTAGTGGCCAAATACTAAAGAAATATACATGTATAGTTAGCATTGGTAGTTGACTTTGACCATTAACTGCTAACTCTGAATTTAATCAGTATTTCCTAAACTAATGATATCATGATATCTCTGGGATTTTGCTGCAAGTGCAGACCCCCCCATCCACACGTGCATCCAGGGGGTGTCCCCCAGTGGGACTCCTTGCAAGCCATACAGGGCGGAATGTTATCCCTCTTTGGAGAGGGAGTGGCCAAAGGACACATGGGATCATCATGGCATGGGATCATCTGATTGATTTTTAAAGGAATTCTGATTAGGAGATTTTACCATTTTTTAAAAAACTGTCTATTAACTACTTGTTGATACTTGTTAAATGTGTGTTGACACTTGAAATGTTAAAATATAATTTTCTAAACAGCAAACCTATCCCCTGAGGAAGACCGTGACCATGTAGGTTGTAACGCGTCCGTTTTTTTCTACTACAGATCTTCTAATATGTGATGCTGTGCATAATCTTGTGTTTGCACTTTTTGTATTTGGAATGATATCATATCCCTTCACCAGAGCTCATATTTTAACTGATTGTCTACATCAATGCTAACTTTACAATAAAGAATCTTTTTTAACTTATCAATTTCTTGATATTATTAACTTGGCTGCTAAACCCCCCCCCCCCCCCCCCCCCGGAGAACTTTTCCCGTATTGTGGCGAAATGTGGTATTTTTAATTTTAAATCAATGAAAAACATTAACCCAGTTCAGGAAACAGCTTAATGATATTCATTTTTTCCCCATTGCGCAGAACAAACGCACATGCGCTTTCCCTGAGCGGGATGTGTTATACAATTGTTTTATAAATACACCCCTATGTGTGAGTAATAATATTTTATATCATGCATTTAATTATGATTAGGGGAGCATTAACTTCAGAAACAGGCTTCTTGAGAATTTATACAACAAGATAACCCATTCATGAATTATATTATTTTTGGTGTTCTTTACTTTGACTTTAAGGGCGCCGGGCTGTGACCATTGGGAGTAGAAAAGATCCCGACTTCAGTGGGAATAAAGAATGCCCCATTGTTGGTGTCTTTGGGAGGAATTGTTCTCCTTCGTTGGGTGTCGGTCTGAGGAGTTATGCCCGATCATTGGTGCTTGTATATAATGTAAATATTTTAGTAAAATTATTTTTCATGGCAGCAAACTTTTTTATATACTTGTATATACTGTATCCCCCTTAGTGTACTCTAATGTGACTTAAACATCCCATTGCCTGCCAGTCCACTTACAGGAAAATTCCAACAAGGTATTTCCAGGCCAGTATTCCATCTATTTTAATAGGTGCTCCAGAGAATTGTCAGCCGCACTGTGACAAGGTATTTCTAGATATCACACAGCACAGATCGGGAACATACACACTGCACGCTATAGACACAGATATACAGGCTGATCATACAGTGCTAACCAGGACTGTGCAATACACACACCAACATGAGATCAGATCTTCTGCAGAACATTCCGCTCACCCAGACATGGAACCTGAACTTCTCCCCATTAATAGAGACATTCCACAAATTTAAAAGATCAGCAATCACCCGAGATTAGATCAATACAAATCAGAGTACGTGAAAGGAACGAGGGCTTACATAATCTATCACCTATCTCTCTTTCTATAGTATCTCTCCCTCTAAATATTGTATCTCTCACTATACAATATCTCACAAAAGTGTACTCACATTTTTGTAACAATTTTCTTCTATCTTTTCATGTGACAACACTGAAGAAATGACACTTTGCTACAATGTAAAGCAGTGAGTGTACAGCTTGTATAACAGTGTAAATTTGCTGTCCCCTCAAAATAACTCAACACACAGCCATTAATGTCTAAACCGCTGGCAACAAAAGTCAGTACACCCCTAAGGGAAAATCTCCAAATTGGGCCCAAAGTGTCAATATTTTGTGTGGCCACCATTATTTTCCAGCACTGCCTTAACCCTCTTGGGCATGGAGGTCACCAGAGCTTCACAGGTTGGCACTGGAGTCCTCTTCCCCTCCTCCATGATGACATCACAGAGCTGGTGGATGTTAGAGACCTTGCGCTCCTCCACCTTCTGTTTGAGGATGCCCCACAGATGATCAATAGGGTTTAGGTCTGGAGACATGCTTGTCCAGTCCATCTCTATCTATCTATCTATCTATCTATCTATCTATCTATCTATCTATCTATCTATCTATCTATCTATCTATCGTGGCTGGTGCTAAATATTTAGGGGGGGGGGGGGGTTGGCAAACTAACACCACCCCCCCCAAGGTGGTGAAGACAGATGGGAAGGCGGCACAAGCACACGGCAGGAGACATGCGGCGGACGAGAAGGCAATCCACTGCCACCCCCCCATGGGAGGTGGACCTTACCTTAGGAGGCAGAGGGGTAGAAGAGCATTCACCTCCCGGCTGAACAGGAAGAATCAGGAAGATAATAGCGAATAATACTGGGTGGGCTCAGGGCGCAGTGCTCTATTTTCCCCCAAGCCCACCCTTTTCTGAAGCCAATTAGAGCCTCAGGCTCTAATCATGTGCTTAAAAAAAATGTAGATTAGGGTGGGGGCACCCCTTATGGACAGGCCGCCACTGCTATCTATCTCTACAATATCTGTCTATCTACTCTCTCCTCTCTCTCTCTCCCTCTACTGCATCTTTTTTTTCTCCCTCTACCTCTGTTTCTACTCTATCAGTCTTTTTCTTTTTCCATCTACTGAATCTTTTTCTCTCTCTCTCTCTCTTTCTCTATCTACTGTCTTCGCTCTTTCCCTAGTCTGTCTGTCCGTCCGTCTATTTATTTATCTTCTCTCTCTATTTTATCTCCCTCTACCTTCTGTCTGTCTGTCTGTCTGTCTGTCTGTCTGTCTGTCTGTCTGTCCGTCCGTCTATTTATTTATCTTCTCTCTCTATTTTATCTCCCTCTACCTTCTGTCTGTCTGTCTGTCTGTCCGGTCCGTCTATTTATTTATCTTCTCTCTCTATTTTATCTCCCTCTACCTTCTGTCTGTCTGTCTGTCTGTCTGTCTGTCTGTCTGTCTGTCTGTCTGTCTGTCTGTCTGTCTATCTATCTCTCTATCCATCTATCTATGTTAGAAGATGACATCTTATGGCGTGGGGGGTTTGCACAGCCGCTTGGTGCGGTAGCTCAGTGGTGGCCACTTACCGGTGTTGTTCTGCTGGCAGTCCTGCGGGTTACACTTCTGGGTATTCTCCGGCCACGGCTCGTGGTCACACAGATTATTATCTTCCTCGGCCGCCCCCGTTCTTTTGTTCACACACTTCACCTGGCGACGCTGGACTCCCCCTCCGCAGGAAGCTGTGCACTAAATGCAGCCAAAGCGTGAAGACAGCCCAGAAAATAGAAGACAGTGAAAAAGGACAGTGAGGGGGGCACAGACCTACCCCCCAGTGTAATCTATGCTGCATAAAGCTGGTTAATACTGCAACCTTCTAGCTGTGCAGAGTGAAGTATCACTATACTAATGATAGAAAGATGTCACCATACTATACTTACCTGGCCCCAGGGCCCTACAGCCCACGTAGTGCATGGATGTTCATTACAAAGACGGCTGCCGTTGGGTTTCAGACTTTCATCACAGCGACCGGTCTGAGGGCAGGTGACCAACCTCTGCTGCATGCCACCGCCGCACTCCTCCGAGCACTACAGGGCATACAAAGTGAAGACATAAGACTGCAGTACTGCCTGCAAGAGACTGGGACTACATGAGTAACCAGGTGTTAGCACACAAGATATTGTTACGTGTAATGAGTAGTAAAAAAAAAGCAAAATAGTCAATTTCATAACAGCAAAATGTATCTCATAACTTGCTAAAGTGAAAAGTTCAATTATATTAGAAATATTGACTGCCCCTTATATCAGGTGTTCCCATCAGAGTCACCCCTTACATCAGATGTCCCCATCAGAGTCCCCCATACGTCAGGTATCCCCATCAAGTGTTCCTATCAGAGTGCCCCCGCACATCAGGTGTTCCCATCAGAGTCCCCCTTACATCAGGTGTTCCAATCAGAGTCCCCCTTACATCAGGTGTTCCAATCAGAGTCCCCCTTACATCAGGTGTTCCAATCAGAGTCCCCCTTACATCAGGTGTTCCAATCAGAGTCCCCTTTACATCAGGTGTTCCAATCAGATTCCCCCTTACATCAGGTGTTCCCATCAGAGTCCCTCTTACATCAGGTGTTCCCATCAGATTCCCTCTTACATCTGGTGTCCCCATCAGAATGTCCCCTTACATCAGGTGTCCCCATCAGGGCCCCCCTACATCAGATGTCCCCATCAGAGTCCCCCTTACATCAGATGTCCTCAGAGTACCCCATACGTCAGGTATCTGCAAGGTATCTGCATCAAAGTACCCCTTTACATCAGGTGTCCCCATCAGAATGCCCCCTTACATCAGGTGTCCCCATCAGAGTCCCCTTTACATCTGATGTCCCCATTAGAGTCTCCCTTACATCAGGTGTCCCCATCAGAGTCCCCCTTTACATCTGATGTCCCCATTAGAGTCTCCCTTACATCGGGTGTCCACCTTTAGAGTGCCCACTTATCTTGACAGGTCTTGTCTCTGCCCCTTCTATAGTCTTCTGCAGGCAGCCCATAGTAGGTGGAGCCTGCGGTGCCCCTCCCACAACGTTCTCTCTACACAGACTATGTACAGCACAGTGATGATGTTACAGTGATTTCTTACATGGTAATATCTGGGTTTGGAGAGGCATTTAGTGCACACGAAGTGGGTTTATATTTTTGTGGCCATTGAGGAATAAATTCAAATTCATTTTTTTGTGCCTGGAGCTTTAAAAAACTTTCAGGGCTGCATGGTGACTTTTACAATATAATGAGGATGGGAGGAGGGAGGGGGGGGGGGGGGGGAGGTGAAAGAAGCGATGCCCAAATTCGATGCCCAAATTCGGCATAACAGTCTTACTAGTGGTGTGTTTGCTTCATATTTTACAACAGCATGTAACAGGTGGATGAGAGCATTGAAGACCCAGCTGTGACGAAGGTCTGTTATTTTCTCTCGGATTTTGGGATTTCTCCACCCTGCATAGACTTCTATGTCTTCCAGGAAACAGGTGCAAGAAGACCTTGGCAGAAGTACTCCCCTCTTTTCTACCATTGTGTGACCTGTGTGTAGGGCGGAGGCCTCCACAGCTGGGATGTTCACCTCATTGTCACATAAACAGTAAGCACTTGGTACATTTAATAAGGCTGCAAACATCTTGTGTGAACATACATTTTTTTAAAAATGTTAATACATTTGCATGCTACACGCATAAGTCAGCCCATTAGTTTGAACGAGCTGTCCTACATGCGCCAAATAAGCTCCTGCTCCTTTTCGGGCGGTGAGCTCCGCACTTTTTTGGGGCGTTCGATGCATGTCTGCTGGCCGCCTTTAGGGGGCGCCCTTAAAAATCAATGGCACCGCAAGTGCGATGCATTCTTTTTGCCTGCATTAATTGGATGTGAATGGAGCTTCAGAGTCTCATCATAGGAGTAAAGCTCCTCCTTCCTCCCCCTATCTCTATTTTCTTAATGGACACAAGTAAAAGAGTGAGGCATCTGAGAGCCAGTCTCTCTAGAAGTATTGCTTCACCTCAGTTGGGGTGAAGCAATACTCACAAAATGCAATAGGTACTGCGCAGTGTTTTCTAACACCTTGCAGCAGTGCCACTGATAGGAATGTAGAGCTGGGACTTCTGTACCAGGTCCGGGCCCCCTGCTGGTACAGTAGGACTGACTCTATTGCCCTATCAAGGACACTGCTGCAAGTTGTCGGGCAGGAAATATTATGTAGTTGTAGCGCTACCCCACACAGGAGCCGCTAGAATATAGTGCAGTGTCCCCTGAGAGGTACCTCTTAGCACAGGGGTATCAAACTGCGTCCCTCTAGCTGTTGAAGAACTACAAATCCCATGACGCATTGCAAGGCTGACAGTTAAACTTAGCGCATGCAATAGGTGATGGTCTATGTGTGTACACCTGTAAAGGGACAGTCTTTAGTCCTAACTCTTCAGTCGGCTAGCGTTGGGGCCCAGTTGTACTGTTGGTGCACATGAGATTAGTCCCAGTCAAGCCTGCAGGCTGCAATGAGGCTACTAGATGGCTGTATGGTCAGTTCCTTAAGGGCTCATACTCTCTAGCAGAATTCTTAGCCATAGGCAACCTGCACTTGTTTCTAGATGTACAGTGCCTTGAAAAAAGTATTCATACCCCTTGAAATTTTCCACATTTTGTCATGTTACAACCAAAAACGTAAATGTATTTTATTGGGATTTTATCTGATAGACCAACACAAAGTTGCACATAATTGTGAAGTGGAAGGAAAATGATAAATGGTTTTCCAAATGTTTTATAAATAAATATCTGAAAAGTGTGTGTGTGTGTGGGGGGGGGGGGGGGGGGAGAGATTTGTATTCAGCCCCCTTTACTCTGATACCCCTAACAAAAATCTAGTGGAACCAATTGCCTTCAGAAGTCACCTAATTATTAAATAGAATCCACCTGTGTATAATTTAATCTCAGTATAAATACAGCTGTTCTGTGAAGCCCTCAGAGGTCTGTTAGAAAACCTTAGTGAACAAACAGCACCATGAAGGCCAAGGAACACACCAGACAGGTCAGGGATAAAGTTGTGGAGAAGTATAAAGCAGGGTTAGGTTATATAAAAATATCCCAAGCTTTGAACATCTCACGGAGCTCTGTTCAATCCATCATCGGAAAATGGAAAGAGTATGGCACAACTGCAAACCTACCAAGACATGACCGTCCACCTAAACTGACCGGCCGGGCAAGGAGAGCATTCATCAGAGAAGAGCCAAGAGGCCCATGGTAACTCTGGAGGAGCTGCAGAGATCCACAGCTCAGGGGGGAGAATCTGTCCACAGGACAACTATTAGTCGTGTTCTCCACAAATCTGCCCTTTATGGAAGAGTGACAAGAAGAAAGACATTGGAGAAAGAAAGTCATAAGAAGTCCTGTTTGCAGTTTGCAAGAAGATATGTGGGGGACACAGCAAACATGTGGAAGAAGGTGCTCTGGTCAAATGAGACCAAAATTGTACTTTTTGGCCTAAAAGCAAAATGCTATGTGTGGGGAAAACTAACACTGCACATCACCCTGAACACACCATCCCCACCGTGAAACATGGTGGTGGCAGCATCATGTGGTGGGGATGCTTTTCTTCAGCAGGGACAGGGAAGCTGGTCAGAGTTGATGGGAAGATGGATGGAGACAAATACAGGGCAATCTTAGAAGAAAACCTGTTAGAGTCTACAAAAGACTTGAGACTGGGGGGGAGGTTCACCTTCCAGCAGGACAACGACCCGAAACATACAGCCAGAGCTACAATGGAATGGTTTAGATCAAAGCATATTCATGTGTTAGAATGTCCCAGTCACAGTCCAGACCTAAATCACATTGAGAATCTGCTGCAAGACTTGAAAATTGCTGTTCACAGACGCTCTCCATCCAATCTGACAGAGCTTGAGATATTTTGCAAAGAAGAATGGGCAAAAATGTCTCTAGATGTGCAAAGCTGGTAGAGACATCCCCAAAAAGACTAATTGCAGAGAAAGGGGGTTCTACAAAGTATTGACTCCGGGGGGCGCCATACAAATGTCCCCCCACACTTTTCACATATTTATTTGTATCATTTATCATTTTCCTTCCACTTCACAATTATGTGCCACTTTGTGTTGGTCTATCACATAAAATCCCAATAAAGTACATTTACGTTTTTGGTTGTAACAAAATGTGAAAAATGTCAAGGGGTATGAATACTTTTTCAAGGCACTGTATCTGCTGCGTAAACTGTTGGCGCTATATAAATCCTGAATAATAATAATAATAATAATAAATAATAATAATCTGCTAAAATAAGGATTATTCAGAAAAAAAAATTAACGGTTTGGTGCCCAAGTTCTCACCTCTCTCCAGGAGGAAATATACCACTCCATACATTTCTGCTCATGGCAGACCATCTGTACACGTGGCTTGTAGACCGTACTCTGGCAGTGGAAGGGTCTCAGGATCCTCTTGTCCCGAGTGTCCACACACTGGACGTCTCTGAGCCGGACTCCATTCCCACAGCTCCGGGAGCACTGCAGAGGAAATAATAAGCAGACTGAAGAGAAATGGTCTAGTATTTTAAAGTAAATTATTTTTATCTGTTAATTTCTCTATAGTCACTTAATTACAAATACAGAATAGGGTGACTTAATAATAATCATGACAGTTACATGTTGCTTTTAAGGAAACTGTAATGGCTGTAGGTCAATTTGTCATTTAATTTCATCTTTTAATTGAAAAAATAAAAAAAAAATCAATTTATTACAGATGACATTCATTTTTACAGAAAGCCCAGCACTACCAGGTCACTTTCCCACCATCACAGCCTAAGAGAAAATCCAGACTGCTGAGAAGGTATCGTGAAGGGATGTCTCCTCAGCTGTGTGCTCAATTTGAGCTCCTGCTGTTGATATATGTTTGCATTTAATACAGGATGCAGTCATGACATCCATGCTACAGAAAGCCCAGCACTACCAGGCTACTTTCTCACTATCTTAGCCTTAGGCTGGGTTAGGGTTGCCACCTCATCCCTTTAAACCCGAACACATATTAATTACCAGGGGCAGACTGACAAATCATGGGGCCCCCGGGCAATAGGAGATCATGGCGCCCCCGGGCAATAGGAGAAGATTATGGGGCCCCCGGGCAATAGGAGATTATGGTACTGGAGATGCGGGGCAGCTATAATCTTGGGATTTTTAAAAAAACACAGATTTTTACATACTGTCCCTGGTTTTATTGAGGCTGGCAACCCCGATGGGGCCCCTTAGTGGCATGGGGCCCTCGGGCAGTGCCCGAGTGCCCGAATAGTCAGTCCGCCCCTGTTAATTACACAGGTTCTGAGGCTGATTAAGGTGATAATTAAACTTACTTGGTGCCTTATCTGCATTAAATTAGCCTCAGAACCTGTGTAATCCATATGTGTTCGGGTTTAAAGGGATGAGGTGGCAACCCTGGGCTGGGTTTACATATGTGCAGCCGCGGTTCCCAGCATGGGGTCCAGTACATTTCTTTTCACCAGTTCAGGTGCGAATCAGGTCTGATTTTTTTGCCTGAATTCACACCTGAACCGGACCCAAACACACACAGGACCCTTTTGGAATGCGGACCGCGGCCGCCCCGGACCTATGTGAACCGGCTCCATTGAGAGCCGGTCACACTCGCATATCATGGGGAAACCCACATCCAATTCACACATATGTGAACCCGGCCTTAGAGAAAATCCAGCCAGAGTCTCCTCTGGCTCATTCAGCTTGTGTGTGCAATCAATCTGAGCTCTTGCTGTTTATGTATTGTTTGTTCACATTTAATACAGGATACAGTGATGTATCATTACATTTTCCAGAAAGCCCAGCACTACCATGTCACTTTATCACTATCTCAGCCTAAATGAAAATACAGGCAGTGTTGAGACGGTATTGGAGGGGGGAAGGGGGTCTCTTCTGACTCATTCAGCTGTGTGTTCAATTTGAGCGTCTGCTGTTGATGCATGTTCACATTTAATATAGGATACAGTCATGACATTAATTTTACAGAAAGTCCAGCACTACCAGATCACTTTATTACCATCTCAGCCAATGAGAAAATACAGACTGCTGAGTAGGTATGGGGAGGGGGGCCTCCTTTGACTCATTCAGCTGTGTATGCAATTTGAACTCCTGATGTTGATATACAGTATGTTTTTATTTGATACAGGATACAGTCATGAATTTCATTTTACAGAAAGTCCAGCATTACCAAGTCACTTTCTCACTATCTCAGCCTAGGAGAAAATTCAGAGTTGAAAAGGTATAGGAGAGGATGTCTCCTCTGACTCATACAGCTGTGTGTGCAATTTTAGCTCCTGCTGTTAATATATCCTTGCATTTAATATAGGACGCAGTCATGCCATTCATTTTACAGAAAGCCCAGCACTACCAGATCACTTTATTACCATCTCAGCCAATGAGAAAATACAGACTGCTGAGTAGGTATGGGGAGGGGTCTCCTCTGACTCATTCAGCTGTGTATGCAATTTGAGCGCCTGCTGTTGATATACAGTACAGTTTGCATTTAATATAGGATACGGTCATGGCATTCATTTTACAGAGAGCCCAGCACTACCATGTCGCTTTGTCAATATCTCAGCCTCAGGGAAAATCCAGACAGAGCTGAGAAGTTATGGGGTGTCTCCTCTGATTCATACAGCTGTGTGTGCAATTTGAGCTCCTGCTGTATGTTCTCATTTGAGACAGGATACAGTCATGACCTTCATTTTACAGAAAGCCCAGCACTACCAAGTCACTTTCTCACTATCTCAGCCTAAGAGAAAATCCAGACAGAGACGAGAAGTTATGGGGTGTCTCCTCAGACTCATACAGCTGTGTGTTCAATTTGAGCTGTTGCTGTTGATGCATGTTCACATTTAATATAGGATGCAGCCTTGACATTAATTTTACCGAAAGTCCAGCACTACCAGATCACTTTATTACCATCTCAGCCAATGAGAAAATACAGACTGCTGAGAAGGTATGGGGAGGGGGGGGGGTCTCCTCTGACTCATTCAGCTGTGTATGCAATCTGAGCTCCTGCTGTTGATATACAGTATGTTTGCATTTAATACAGGATACAGTCATGGCATTCATTTTACAGAAAGTCCAGCACTACCAAGTCACTTTCTCACTATCTAAGCCTAGGAGAAAATCTAGAGTTGAAAAGGTATGGGGGGGGGGGGGGGGGGAATGTCTCCTCTGACTCATACAGCTGTGTGTGCAATTTTAGCTCCTGCCGTTGATATATCTTCGCATTAATATAGGATGCAGTCATTAGACATGTGCACAGCCAAAAAATTCGTTCATTTTAGTTTTCGTTTCATTCGTTTATTATTTTTTTCGTTTTTCGGGTCATTCGTTATGATCGCGATTCGTAAATTCGTAAATGCGTTCATTCGTACATTCGTAAATTCGAACATTCGTTCATTCGTACATTTTTAAATTTGTACATTCGTACATTCGTGAATTCATAAAATCGTACATTTGTAAATTAGAAAATTCGGAAATTTGTAAATTCGAAGTTTGAAAATCCAAAAACCCGAAAATTCAAAAATCTGAAATAGTAACTAACTATTAAATTATAGGTATTGTAATTTCCTTTCAAACTTGACTGTCAGTGAACGTAACGAATACGAATTTATCCGAAGTTACGAATTATCCAAAACGAATGCCGCATCTAAACAAATGGAACGGAACAAATTAATAATAAATAATAATAATAAAACGTTGTTATTATTATTATTGTTATTTATTATTGTTAATTCATTACGTTCCATTCCGTTTTTTCGGATCATTCATAACTTCGGATAAATTTGTATGTGTTACGTTCACTAACAGCCAAATTTGAAAGGAAATTACAATACCTATCATTTAAAAGTTACTAGTAATTACTAATAGTTAAGTTATTATTAGTTAACTATTATTTCAGATTTCCGAATTTTCGAATTTACAAATTTACGAATTCACTAATTTACTAATGTACGAATGTACGAATGTACGAATGCCCGAATTTACGAATGTCCAATTTTATCGAATTTACGAATATTCGGAAAAAATTAAACGGGTTTTCGTTAATTCGGATATTCCCGAATTAACGAATTTGTCGAAATTCGTTAAAAAACTAATTCGGAACGAAACGAATTGCACATGCCTAGCAGTCATGACCTTCAATTTCCAGAAAGCCCAGCACTACCAGATCACTTTGTCACTGTCTCAGCCTAAGAGAAAATCCAGACAGAGCTGAGAATATGGGGGGGGGTGTCTTCTCTGACTCATTCAGCTGTGTGTGCAATTTGAGCTCCTGCTGCTGATAAATCTTCGCATGTAATACAGGATGCAGCCATGGCATTCATTCAATAGAAAGTCCAGCACTACCAGGTCAATTTCTCACTATCTTACCCAAAGTGAAAATCAAGACAGAGCTGAGACGGTATATAGGGGCTGGGGGGGGGGGGGGGGGGGTGTGATGGGTCTCCTCTGACTCAATTGGCTATGTGTAAAATTTGAGCTCCCGCTGTTAATGTACACTACCGTTCAAAAGTTTGGGGTCACCCAAACAATTTTGTGTTTTCCATGAAAAGTCACACTTATTCACCACCATACATTGTGAAATGAATACAAAATAGAGTCAAGACATTGACAAGGTTAGAAATAATGATTTGTATTTGAAATAACATTGTTTTTACATCAAACTTTGCTTTCATCAAAGAATCCTCCTTTTGCAGCAATTACAGCATTGCACACCTTTGGCATTCTAGCTGTTAATTTATTGAGGTAAGCTGGAGAAATTGCACCCCACGCTTCTAGAAGCAGCTCCCACAAGTTGGATTGGTTGGATTGGTTGGATGGGCACTTCTGGCGTACCATACGGTCAAGCTGCTCCCACAACAGCTCAATGGGGTTCAGATCTGGTGACTGTGCTGGCCACTCCATTACCGATAGAATACCAGCTGCCTGCTTCTGCTGTAAATAGTTCTTGCACAATTTGGAGGTGTGTTTAGGGTCATTGTCCTGTTGTAGGATGAAATTGGCTTCAATCAAGCGCTGTCCACTGGGTATGGCATGGCGTTGCAAAATGGAGTGATAGCCTTCCTTATTCAGAATCCCTTTTACCCTGTACAAAGCTCCCACCTTACCAGCACCAAAGCAACCCCAGACCATCACATTACCTCCACCATGCTTAACAGATGGCGTCAGGCATTCTTCCAGCATCTTTTCATTTGTTCTGCGTCTCACAAACGTTCTTCTTTGTGATCCAAACACCTCAAACTTGGATTCATCCGTCCACAACACTTTTTTCCAGTCTTCCTCTGTCCAATGTCTGTGTTCTTTTGCCCATCTTAATCTTTTTCTTTTATTGGCCAGTCTCAGATATGGCTTTTTCTTTGCCACTCTGCCCTGAAGCCCAAAATCCCGCAGCCGCCTCTTCACTGTAGATGTTGACACTAGTGTTTTGCGGGTACTATTTAATGAAGATGCCAGTTGGGGACCTGTGAGGCGTCTGTTTCTCAAACTAGAGACTCTAATGTGCTTATCTTCTTGCTTAGTTGTGCAACGCGGCCTCCCACTTCTTTTTCTACTCTGGTTAGAGCCTGTTTGTGCTGTCCTCTGAAGGGAGTAGTACACACCGTTGTAGGAAATCTTCAATTTCTTTGCAATTTCTCGCATGGAATAGCCTTCATTTCTAAGAACAAGAATAGACTGTCAAGTTTCAGATGAAAGTTCTCTTTTTCTGGCCATTTTGAGCGTTTAATTGACCCCACAAATGTGATGCTCCAGAAACTCAATCTGCTCACAGGAAGGTCAGTTTTGTAGCTTCTGGAAGGAGCTAGACTGTTTTTAGATGTGTGAACATGATTGCACAAGGGTTTGCTAATCATCAATTAGCCTTCTGAGCCAATGAGCAAACACATTGTACCATTAGAACACTGGAGTGATAGTTGCTGGAAATGGGCCTCTATACACCTATGTAGATATTGCACCAAAAACTAGACATTTGCAGTTAGAATAGTCATTTACCACATTAGCAATGTATAGAGTATATTTGTTTAAAGTTAGGACTAGTTTAAAGTTAGCTTCATTTAAAAGTACAGTGCTTTTCCTTCAAAAATAAGGACATTTCAATGTGACCCCAAACTTTTGAACGGTAGTGTATGTTTGCAACACAGGCTATGTACAGCAAACCAGTAAAGTCAGCCTGGTAAGAAAGAGAAAAGCACTCCATTTGATGTCTGCGGATGGTACACATCCACCAATAATATGCTATATTTCATGTTTACCTTACTAAAATGGGATATGAATTTATTTTTATTTTTTTTTGGGGGGGATTCAGAATATTTCACGGGTCCTGCATTTAATATATAATTAAAACATATTCAAAACACTATATACAGCATTTCCATTTGGTGTAAGACAATAACTTTGGTTACAATTGTTTAAAAATGGAAAGTCTATCAGCCTTGATACCAATTTACCCAAAATACACCAAATTATTACTAAGCTGTACCCTTTCGGTAGCCATCAAAAAAAGGGTTAGACAATTTTGGCGGCAGACTGGTTACCTTGCTCCAGTTCCCCACTGTCCATGATGCACAAGGCCTCAGATAGCACCGGCGTGCGGGAGCTGGTTTGGCGCTGGCGTCACATGTGTTATTACCTTCCGCAGTGCACGCAACTGTGCGCCACATCGCACCAAGACCGCAGGAGGTGGAACACTAGAAAAAAAAAAAAAAAGAAACGTGTAACATGTACATGCCGTACCTTCTAGACCTATATATAGAAAACCAAATGTCTTAAAGCCGAACTCCAGCAACTGGTACAAATATCTACATTTTACTTGGTGTCAACCTCTTGAATTTTAAAGCGGTTCTAAAGCCGCGTACACACGATCGGATTTTTCCAACGGGAAATGTGTGATGACGGGCGGTTGGCGGAAAATCCGACCGTTTGTACGCTCCATCGGACAATTGTTGTCGGATTTTCCGCGGACAAATGTTGGATGGCAGGCTTTAAAATTTTCCGCGGACAAATGTCTGTTGTCGGATTTTCCGAGTGTGTGTACACAAGTCCGTTGGACAAAAGTCCAAAGTACAAACGCGCATGCTCGGAAGCAAGGGACCAGCCGGAAGCGGTCGGTCTCGTAAACTAGCGTTCGTAATGGAGAATTAACATTCGTGACGTGGAAAATGATGAAATCTGGAAATGCAGCGCACAATTCTCTTCTTCTTTAATGGGATAATAATGAAGCTGCTTTGCTGGTGATACTGATGGAGTTCTGCCAAACGTATTTAAAAAGGCTTTTTTTTTTCTAGTGATATCAAGAATAATATTATGTTTTTTTTATTTTTTTGGTCAAGTTACCACAACACCATTATCCTGTAGTTTTTTTTATATCAAAGATACAACTATGTTGGTGTCCCTTGTTAATGTTACATTGTATTTTTTAAATGTAACTGCCGACTCCCAAACTGTCATTTGAAGTAAAACACATAGCCAAGTATTATTCTCCACAATTTTTATTATTGTGCATTAAAAAAAGAAAACAAATAAAATTAGACATGCTATCTGCCAATAGAACTTGACCAAAAAATGCATTCTATGCATCCAAAATATAGAAAATAAACAAATCAAATTATTCAACCAAAAAATAAAATAAAAGCCTCATGCATGTGTCCTGCTTCTTAATATAGGGGGTCAACAATGCCAAGATTTGGTGAAAGCAGGGGTCCGTCATCCGGAGATAATTCCGAAAAACATCCAGATTATTCTCCTGGAGCTCCCGCAGCAAGGGCATATGACATAATTGGTCACGATTAATAAAGCAACCAATTTTTGGTCCAAGAAATCCTCCTCCTCCTGTTCCTGGACTGGACTTGGGTCAAAGCAAAAACTCCAAGGCCAATAATAAATAACACGTTATCTCCTCCGATTCCACAACATGGCTGGTTGATGAATTACCTGAAAAGCGTGAAATGAAAAGCACGAAATGAAAAGCGTGAAGCAACACTCACCAAACTTCTACCAACACAAAATTAGCAGAAGGAGCCCAAAGGGTGGCGCTAAAGATCTGAAAAAAACACACAGTACGTCACTACGGTCGTGTTTGTTGGCTGACAATTGTGTGCCGTTTGCATGCAAGACAAGTTTGATACCAACGCCCTTCGGACAAAAGTCTGAGGTTTTGTCGGCGGAAAATCTGATCGTGTGGCTGAGTTCACACTGCCGTACAGAGCGGCTCGCAGCAGGGAGTGCGAGGCGTCGCTGTTCACCCTTTTAGGTCCGATTTCGGTCCGAATTTTTGACTGAATTTGGACGTGAAACGGACCAGAAGACGCACATGACTCCTGTGCAATTCACTCCGCAGCCGTCCCAAAGCTATGTGAACCGGCTCCATTGGGGGGGGGGGGGGGCGGTCACAGTCTCCTGACATGCAAAATGGATGCAGGGAAACCCACATCCAAATCGCAATAGTGTGAACCCAGCCTAAAGATTGTAATTTAAAACAAAAAACAAACATGTTATACTTACCTGCTCTGTGTAATGGTTTTGCACAGAGCAGATCCTCTTCTGTTTGGGTCCTGGCTCCTCCCCTCTGCCGAGGGCACCCAAAAGCAAGGCTTTTGCTATGGGGGCACTCGAGCAGGCTTGCTTCCAAGCCACGCTCCTGTAGACATTGCCCATTCACACAGAGAGCACAGCTCGGCCCCGCCCCCTCTTTCGCTCATCATTGGCTCACTGGCTGTGATTGACAGCAGCGGGAGCCAATGGCTCCCACGGCTGTGCGAGACAAGAAGGAGGAGAGAGGACCAGGAAGCTAGTGGAGATCACTGTCTACTACAGTGACTTCCAGTTTCTAGGGGGTTCCCACAGGTACGGTCTATACATAGTTACATTAGTCCAAGCTGGAGCACTATCACTATAGTAAAAAATGCCATGCCTAGAATTCTTCTTTAACTATGCTGATATTACTAACTGTGGAGGGGAGGTCCATATCTTTACTGCTCTAACAGCAAAGAACCCTTTATGCAGTTCATGATGTAATAGCTTCTTGTCCAACTGCTGCGGCCAATGTGTCTTCTTCAGAGTCCTTTGATTGAACAGCTCATTCCCATTACAACAGTCACCACTGATACATCTGTACAATGCGATCGTATCCCCTTTAAGTGCCTCTTTCCAGGGAGAATATGTTTAATTTCTGTACATTTCTTCATAACTGAGGAAATGTCCTCCATCCCACCTACTAAATTGGTTTCCCTTCTCGGAACTCTCTAGTTCAAGAAAAATGTTTTCCTGAAGATTGATGCCCAAAACAGAACCAACCCCCCTTTCTAATTTCGTTGCCCTTATCTGAACTCTCTCTAGCGCAAGGACACCGTTCCTGAGAATTGGTGCCCAGAACTTACCACTTATTCAAGATAAGGCCAAACCCGTGATTTGTAAAGTGGTAGAATTAACGTTTTGTCTCTTCTGTTGGCTTTACTGGCTACAGCCTGGCATTGCATCCTATTGTTGAGTCTGTGGTCTACAAGGACCCCCCAAGTCATTTTCCATCCTGGATCCCCCCCCCCCCCAAGGATCACCTCCTAACGAGTATACTTAGTGTAATACTTTACACCAACGGGTCTTTCTTTAAGGTGAGCAGGCAGTTCACCCAGAGGTGGCGGTGGACATGGGCGTCCCCAGAACTTTTTTTTTGGGGGGGGGGGGGCATAATTTTAGGGTCACCCCTTTTCAACAATGTCATTATCACATTATCATGGTCAGAGACTGCAGACGTAGTAAAGTCCCTAGGATAAGTAATAGTCCCTAGGATAATGGCCAACAGGCCCTTTTACCAGACCCAGCGAAACAACAGCAGTGATTCCTCCGGCTGGACGATCGCTCACTCTGGGTTCCCTGGGGGCGACTCTGGTCAGTAGTGTAGCATGTCTGTACCCTGGTAGTGGCTCAGTCTTTCGCTCTCTGGTGGCGCTGGGCAGCGTGGCTCTCTCTCTCTGGTGGCGCTGGGCAGCGTGGCTCTCTCTCTCTGGTGGCGCTGGGCAGCGTGGCTCGCTCTCTCTGGCTTCCATCCAGCACACTCCTGGTTCTTTGTCCTGTAGCACTCTCTCCCTCAGCTTTTTTCCAGGCTGCAGTCTCTCAATCTCTCTCTTGATCGAGCTGTAGCCTCCTCCCTGTGGAAAATGGGGCCGCCAATCTTTGGGACTACATATCCCATGATGCTCTCCTCTCCTAGTCTCCTTTGATTGGCCCTCAGTTATTGCCAATAGAGAAGGAACGGAGCAGGCAGGAAGCTGGACGGGGAACCTGGGCGGGGAACCTGGTGAGAGCCGCCGCCTCTTCTCCCTGACAGGAGAAGGGGGGGGGGGGGGTGAGCAGGGGAAACCTCTGATAGCCTGCAGCTCACCTTTCTCCTGTCACAGCGCTGCCGAGTTCTCTGCTGGAATGAGCAGGGAAAAGAGTCCAAAGTCAGATTACACTGATGGGTGGGCTTCACGGCACCTTGATGGTGTCACCCCACTGGCAGGTGGCACCCGGTTGCGGGCTGCCCGCACCCCGAGAGCGACGCAACTGTACTGAATTTAAGATCTGATTCCTGATTCCAGGGGGGGGGGGTCACTTGACCCCCCCTTGCCCCTACCTGCGGACGCCCATGGCGGTGGAGGTTATTGAATCACTTATCACAGATTATTATATGGCATGGATTGGAGCTGGTTTCCAATGCCACTCAGAGGATTTTATTACTTGGACTCTCTTTATACAGTGCCTTGAAAAAGTATTCACACCCCTTGAAATTTTCCACATTTTGTCATGTTACAACCAAAAACGTAAATGTATTTTATTGGGATTTTATGTCATAGACTGACACAAAGTGGAAGGAAAATGATAAATGGTTTCCCAAATGTTTTACAAATAAATATGTGAAAAGTGTGGGGGGGGGGGGGGCATTTGTATTCAGCCCCCTTTACTCTGATACCCCTAACTAAAATCTAATGGAACCAATTGCCTTCAGAAGTCACCTAATTATTAAATAGAGTCCACCTGTGTATAATTTAATCTCAGTATAAATACAGCTGTTCTGTGAAGCCCTCAGAGTCTTGTTGGAGAACCTTAGTGGACAAACAGCATCATGAAGTCCAAGGAACACACCAGACAGGTCAGGGATAAAGTTGTGGAGAAGTATAAAGCAGGGTTAGGTTATAAAAAAATCTCCCAAGCTTTGAACATCTCACGGAGCTCTGTTCAATTCATCATCCGAAAATGGAAAGAGTATGGCACAACTGCACACCTACCAAGACATGGCCGTCCACCTAAACTGACCGGCCGGGCAAGGAGAGCATTCATCAGAGAAGCAGCCAAGAGGTCCATGGTAACTCTGGAGGAGCTGCAGAGATCCACAGCTCAGGTGGGAGAATCTGTCCACAGGACAACTCTAATGCCCCGTACACACGGTCGGACTTTGTTCGGACATTCCGACAACAAAATCCTAGGATTTTTTCCGACGGATGTTGGCTCAAACTTGTCTTGCATACACACGGTCACACAAAGTTGTCGGAAAATCCGATCGTTCTGAACGTGGTTACGTAAAACATGTACGTCGGGACTATAAACGGGGCAGTGGCCAATAGCTTTCATCTCTTTATTTATTCTGAGCATGCGTGGCACTTTGTCCGTCGGATTTGTGTACACACGATCGGAATTTCCAATTTTATATCCTGCTCTCAAACTTTGTGTGTCGGAAAATCCGATGGAAAATGTGTGATGGAGCCTACACACGGTCGGAATTTCCGACAACAAGGTCCTATCACACATTTTCCATCGGAAAATCCAACCGTGTGTACGGGGCATTAGTCGTGTTCTCCACAAATCTGCCCTTTATGGAAGAGTGACAAGAAGAAAGACATTGGTGAAAGAAAACCATAAGAAGTCCTGTCTGTAGTTTGTGAGAAGCCATGTGGAAGAAGGTGATCTGTTCAGATGAGACCAAAATTCAACTTTTTGGCCTAAAAGCAAAACTGTAATGCCTCGTACACACGATCAGACTTTCCGCCAACAAAACCGTGGATTTTTGTTTCGAAGGTTGTTGGCTCAAACTTGTCTTGCATACACACGGTCACACAAATGTTGGCCAACAATTCCGAACGTGGGAACACGGTGACGTACAAAACGTACGTCGAGACGAGAAAAAGGAAGTTCAATAGCCAGTGCGGCTCCTTCTGCTTGATTCAGAGCATGCGGGAACTTTTGTGCGGACAATTCACAATAGCAGGAGCTTTTGACCGGCTCTCTTTCAGGGGCGGATCCAGGGGGGGTGCAACGGGGCAATTGCCCCCCCCCCCCCCCCAGAAAATAGTACTGACTCCAAGGCTTTCTCCCTCCGCCACCTCACCAGATTTGAGTTACGAGGCTTCTAAATGCAGCTGCAGGGACTTTATTTCTGCTTCCCCTGGCTCTCCCAAAGTCCCAGGTGGCCTAAAATATATTCCCTGGGCCCCATCAGTTCATTTAGAGGGGGCCAGTGGCATCACTATGGGGGTCTGGAAGTGATGCGACACCGGGGCCGCTGCTACACACTGGCAGATTTGCAGCACGGCGGTGCGAGTGTCACTTCACTTCCCTGTCAGGCGGAGTGATCTCCACCCGACAGGAGCTTCCTAGTCCCGGCTGGTGTGACGTCACGATTCAGAGGCGCGCAGGATTGAAGACAAGATGGACCTGTAGCCAGAGCTCAGTGCACTGCAAGTAAGTGAGCACTTAGCTAAGGCATTGTTATGTTAATTAGCTACGGCGGCCATTGTTATGTTAATGAGTTAACACCTTGTGAAGAGGTTACGCTTTGGGGGAGTGGAGGGGGGGTTAAATAATTTACAATGGTAATTGTAATATGGCACATGAAGGGGGTTAATGTACTCACTGATGTATTACTGACCAGTGGCAATTAACCCCTCTGTGCAGCATTAATGACAGTGACACTATCAATGTTAATTAACCCCTTTAATGCTACAGCATGAAGGGGTTTATAAACACTGCCACTAGTGCCACTAATGCAGCACAAAGGGGTTCATTAATTGCCACTGGTCAGTAATACATCAGTGAGTACATTAACCCCCTCCATGTGTCATATTACAATTACCAATCATCATCATTATTATCATGATATCATGATAATCACACAGTACAGGTGCGTTGAGCCACAGCCCCTGTATTGTGTGACTATCATGATAATAATGATGATATAGAATGACAGAAAAATTCATCTTTAGGCTTCATTTACACAGGGGGCGTGCAGCAGACATGCGTCTAACATGCAGGGCTGTCTTTTACTGGCTTGGGGATGCATAAAGTGTTACATGCATCCCAATGCCAGCATCCCATTTATTTCTACTGTGACACACAGCCGCTATATCCCAATATGTCATGCGTGTGGATCCCAGAATGCAGGCAGGGCTTATTCAAGGACCCGCACCAGCATGTCATATTGGGATATAGCGGCTGTGTGTCTCAGTAGAAATAAATGGGATAAAACCACCCCGCTAGCGGCTAAATAGCGGCGCTAAAACGGCGCTAAAAATAGCGCCGCTTTACCGCCGACCCCCGCCCCAGTGTGAAAGTAGCCTTATTTTCTGGCAGTGCCCCTCCCGAGACTAGACTCTGGATCCGCCCCTGCTCTCTTTGGAGCCAGTTTACATATCTCCGCAGCAGGTCCCGTGCGTTTTGCAGAAAAACGCTGTGTCGTCCTTTGGTCCGTTTCAGGTCCGAATTCAGCACAAAATTCAGGTTGGAATCAGACCTGAAACGGTGAACCGGCACGCACCGGGCCCCCCCTGCTGTGAACCGAGCCTTATGCCGTGTACACACGGGCGAACTTTTCGGCATCAAAGGTCCGACAGCCTTTCCGACGGACTTTTGACGGACTTTCAAACGAACGGACTTGCCTACACACGATCACACCACAAGTCCGACGGATTCGTACGTGATGACGTATGACCGGACTAAAATAAGGAAGTCGATAGCCAGTAGCCAATAGCTGCCCTATCGTCGGTTTACGTCCGTCGGACTAGCATATAGACGAGCGGATTTTTCGACCAGACTCGAATCCCTCGGAAAGATTTGAAACATGTTTCAAATCTAAAGTCCGTCTTATTTTTGACCGAAAAGGTCCGTCGGAAGTCCGATGAAGCCCACACACGGTCGGATTGTCCGGCGGACGAGTTTGGTCGAAAAGTCCGCCCGTGTGTACACGGCATTAATCCCACTCTGCTCACACAGCAATGGGGTATATTAAAAGATCAAAGCATTCAGTTGTACTTCTGTTGCTACTGGAAACCTCGGGGTTGTACTAGAGATTGTTCTAGAGATTGTTCTAGAGATTGCAATCACTTACTGCACTTCATGGACTTTTTTTCAGCACAAGAGCACTTGATTTTATGGACTTTTATTTTGCTTGAATTTGTCGCTATATTTTGAAATATCAGTATCTTCACATAAACATCACGTTTAATATCATTGATTTTCACATTTCACACATACTGATAGTGCTGCACATTATGTATTGTTATCTTGCATATGTTGTCATATCACATCTGCCATTAACCACTTCTGCTCCGGAAGGATTTACCCCCTTCCTGACCAGGCCATTTATTTTTTTTTTTGCGATACGGCGCTGCATCTCTTTAACTGACAATTGCGCGGTCGTGCGACGCTGTACCCAAATAAAATTGATGTCCTTTTTCCCCCATAAATAGAGCTTTCTTTTGGTGGTATTTCATCACCTCTGCGGTTTTTATCTTTTGTGCTATAAACAAAAAAGCCCGACAATTTCGAAAAAAAAAAAACAATATTTTTTTCCTTTTTGCGATAATAAATATCCAAAAAAAAAAAAATTCTTCATCAGTTATTGGTTATAGCGTCTACAAAACAGGGGATAGATTTATGGCATTTTTTTTTTTTTTTACTAGTAATGGCGGAAATCAGCAATTTTTAGCGGGTCTGCGACATTGCGGCGGGCAGATCAGACACTTTTCACACTTTTTTGGGATCAGTGACATTTATAGAGATCAGAGCTAAAACTAGCCACTAATTACTGTATAAATGTCACTGGCAAGGGAAGGGGTTAACACTAGGGGGCGATCAAGGGGTTAAGTGTGTTCCCTAGGGAGGTGTTTCTAACTGTGGGGGGGAGTGGACTGACTGGGAGTAGAGAGAGATCGCTGTTCCTGATCACTAGGAACAGCAGATCCCTCCCTTCACCCCTGACAGAACTGTGATCTGTGTCAGGGCTGGGCTCAGCCCTTCCTTCTCTGAGCTGGCCGCTCAACTGTCGACTATTTGCCAGCTCCTATCTCTCCACACTCACTCAGCTGTTGATGATATCCTGCTCGTTAGTCCTGCCTACTTAAGCCGTCCAGCCCAGAGGACCTCTGCCTTACCCTTGGTCAACATCACAGAGACTATCTCCTGCATTCCTGTTAAAAGACTTGCTTGGCTGACATCCCTTCTGGCTCCAGATCCTGCTTGCCGTTTTACTACGCTCATCTCCGGCTCCCTGACGTTTTGGCTTGTCTGACTATCCGTTTCCGGTTCCTGAACTCTGGCTATGTTTTGACTACGTTTTGTTCTATTTACTTTTATTATTATACAAGCGTGATTTAACTGTACTTCTGTCTCGGTCTGATTTCATGGTTTCTGACAATCTGTCTGTTTACATTGACACATTCCCATTCTGGCTCTCTGAGGAGCGCTCGCGGGTCGCCGGCGGACATCGCGGCCGCCGGCCACGTGCAATCGGCTCCGGCGTCGCGCTCCCCCCAAAGGTCTTAAAGCGCCCGCTGTACAGCTACAGTGATTCGCGCACAGGAGCCAAACTGCCGCCGTATAACGTCGGCGGCTGGTCGGCAAAGTGTTAAACTGCCCAATATCTGCCCGCTGCCAATCATCCTGATCTACCGTAGGTGTTTTTTTTGCTCAATGCAAGTGACTGAAAACGTTGTATTATGTGGCCTAGATCCCAACCCTCAGATTAGCCTGAAAGCAATACATTGAAAGGTTTAGATTGGGTTGGACGCTGTACAATACCAGATATTTTAGCACATGTTAGTATTCATGAAGACATTACGTACCGATGTTTTTTGGGATTTGAAAAAAAACATGAACCTATATGACTCCAACAAAACAAAGACGATTAAAACTGCCAGAAGTCCGCATCCTCCACCACATGGTGATTCATGCAGAAATGTGCATTGTGCTTCTAACCACATGATGGGAGACCTTGGATGACTTTAATAATGGAGCCAAGTCAGAGCCCATCGGCATTCCAAACCGATAAGAACGGTTGTCTTTGTTTCCCTCTATTTCAGATATACAAGTTATTTTCCTGGAGGCTGGCACCGCAAATAAATGATTTTTCTTGTGCCAGCAGTGCAGATCTTGCGCCGGCTCAAGTAATGTTATGGAGGTTTTGTTTTTATCTACATCGGCCCCGGGAAGATTTTACCCCCTTCCTGACCAGAGCACTTTTTTGCGATTCGGCACTGCGCCGCTTTAACTGACAATTGCACGGTCTTTTTTTTTCCCCACAAATAGAGCTTTCTTTTGGTGGTATTTGATCACCTCTGCGGTTTTTATTTTTTGCGCTATAAACAAAAAAAAAGAGCGACAATTTTGAAAAAAAAAAAAATATTTTTTACTTTTTGCTATAATAATTATCCCCCAAAAATATATATATAAAAAAAAAATGTTTCCTCAGTTTAGGCCGATACGTATTCTTCTACATATTTTTGGTAAAAAAAAAAAAAATCGCAATAAGCGTAGATTGATTGGTTTGCGCAAAAGTTATAGCGTCTACAAAATAGGGGATAGTTTTATGGCATTTTTATTATTTTTTTTTATTAGTAATGGCGGCGATCTGCGATTTTTATCATGACTGCGACATTATGGCGGACATTTTGGACACTTTTGACACTATTTTGGGACCATTGTCATTTATACAGCAATCAGAGCTATAAAAATGCACTGATTACTGTGTAAATGGTGTAAATGACACTGGCAGGGAAGGGGTTAAACCAGGGGTCTCAAACTGGCGGCCCTCCAGCTGTTGCGAAACTACAAGTCCCATCATGCCTCTGTCTGTGGGAGTCATGCTTGCAACTGTCAGCCTTGCAATGCCTCATGGGACTTGTAGTTTCGTAACAGCTGGAGGGCCGCCAGTTTGAGACCACTGGGTTAAACACTAGGGGGAGATCAAGGGGTTAAATGTGTCCTAGGGAGTGATTCTAACTGTGGGGGGGGGGCTACCTAGGACATGACAGCGATCACTGCTCATCATGACACAAGGCAGATCAGGGAAATGCCTTGTTTACATAGGCATTTCCCCGTTTCACCCCTCAACACCGCAATCGCGGGCCGCCGGCGAACATCGAGTTCCCAGGACCCACGGGTACTCTCCCGCCGGCAAATTTAAAGGGACGTACCTGTACGCCCCATTTGCCTGCCTGTGCCATTCTGCCGACGTATATATGTGTGTGTGCGGCGGTCGGCAAGCAGTTAAACTCCCTCTTGCATAGCTCCCAACATTTTGAGATAGGAATGAGGGACACCTACTAGCAAACGTATGTGGGCATAGGACACGCCCCCTGCCACGCCCCTTAAAGGGGACATATCCAAAAAAAAAGGGTTAATTAAATCCACAAGTGCTTTTTTTTACCACCAATATTCCTTTATATTGGCTTTTAAAATTGACAAATGCATCCATTTAGAATATGGATGCAAAGTTTAGCACTGGGAAACACTTTTTGAAAGATAAAAAGTGCATTTTATATACAACAATATGGATCAGACCATAATGAGGGACAAATGAGGGGGGAAAGAGGGACAGAGGGACATTGCTCCAAATCAGGGAGCTAAGCCTCTTGTGTAAGTAACATTTTCCATAGAAATCCAGGATATATGGGTTCTCTGCAAGTTTTTGGATTTCACTGAAGAGGGTTGGGACAGGCTATAACTCTTTGTTTGACCCCTTCATAAAATGTACAAAAATGTTCAGGTATCTTCCAAAATATTCAGAAATCTAGAAAATTTAAACTGCTCTTCCTACAAAACAACCACCAGAACACCATTGACTTTCCTATCACTGAGCATTGAAGAGTTCAGTTTTGGAGAGCAGTGGTTCAAAACCTCCACACTAATGCCGCGTACACACAGTCGGACTTTTCGACTACAAAAGTCCGACAGCCTGTCCGACAGACTTTCGACTGACTTTTGGCAGACTTGCGGCGGACTTGCGGCAGACTTTCTTACGAACGGACTTGCCTGCATACGACCACACAAAAGTCAGACGGATTCGTACGTGATGACGTACACCGGACTAAAATAAGGAAGTTGATAGCCAGTAGCCAATAGCTGCCCTAGCGTGGGTTTTTGTCCGTCGGACTAGCACACAGACGAGCGGATTTCTGGGTCCGGCGTAGTTACGACGTAAAGATTTGAAGCATGTTTCAATTCTAAAGTCCGTGAGATTTACGGCTGGAAAAGTCCGCTGAAAGTCCGGGGAAGCCCACACACGATCGGATTGCCCGCCGGATTTTGTCATGGCCGGCATCAGGTCATGGTTTTAGAATTTTCTTCACTTTGCAGAAGTGCTTTAACCACTTCAGGGCACTTTCACCCCCTTCCTGCCCAGGCCAATTTTCAGCTTTCAGCGCTGTTGCATTTCGAATGACAATTGCGCGGTCCTGTAACACTGTACCCAGACTACAATTTTACGTTTTTTTCTCACAAATAGAGCTTTCTTTTGGTGGTATCTAATTTGGTGGGTTTTATTTTGAAAAAAAAAGTTTCTTCGTTTCTGTTAATTATTTTTGTAAATAAGTAATTTTTCTCCTCCACTGATGTGCACTAATGAGGCAACACTGATGGGCACTGATGAAGCAGCACTGATATGGGTGGTGGCACTATTATGCAGCACAGATGTACACTGATCGGTGGAACTGATTGGCGCCACTGATGTACACCGATGTTGGAACTGAAGGGCGGCACTGATGTACACTGATAGGTAGTATTGATGTACACTAATGCCCCGTACACACGGTCGGATTTTCCGACGGAAAATGTGTGATAGGACCTTGTTGTCGGAAATTCCGACCGTGTGTAGGCTCCATCACACATTTTCCGACACACAAAGTTTGAGAGCAGGATATAAAATTTTCCGACAACAAAATCCGTTGTCGGAAATTCCGATCGTGTGTACACAAATTCCGACGGACAAAGTGCCACGCATGCTCAGAATAAATAAAGAGATGAAAGCTATTGGCCACTGCCCCGTTTATAGTCCCGACGTACGTGTTTTACGTCACCGCGTTCAGAACGATCGGATTTTCCAACAACTTTGTGTGACCGTGTGTATGCAAGACAAGTTTGAGCCAACATCCGTCGGAAAAAATCCTAGGATTTTGTTGTCGGAATGTCCGATCAATGTCCGACCGTGTGTACGGGGCATAATAGGTTGAACAGATTGGCGGCACTGTTGTACACTGATGTCGGAACTGAAAGGCAGCACTGATGTACACTGATAGGGTGAACTGATGGGCGGCACAGATGTACACTGATAGGGTGAACTGAAGGGTGGCACTGATGTACAGTGATAGGTGGCACTGATGGGCGGCACAGATGTACACTGATAGGGTGAACTGAAGGGTGGCACTGATGTACAGTGATAGGTGGCACTGATGGGCGGCACTGATGTACACGGATAGGTTGAACAGATTGGCGGCACCGATGTACACTGATGTCGGAACTGAAGGGTGGCACTGATGTACACTGATAGGGTGAACTGAAGGGTGGCACTGATGTACACTGATAGGTGGAACTGATGTACACTGATAGGTGGCACTGATGTACACTGATAGGTGGAACTGATGTACACTGATAGGTGGCACTGATGTACACTGATAGGTGGAACTGATGTACACTGATAGGTGGAACTGATGGGCGGCACTGATGTACACTGATAGGTGGCACTGATGTACACTGATAGGTGGTACTGATGTACACTGATAGGTGGAACTGATGGGCGCAACAGATGTACACTGATAGGTGGCACTGATGTACACTGATAGATGGAACTGATGTACACTGATAGGTGGTACTGATGTACACTGATAGGTGGAACTGATGGGCGGCACTGATGTACACTGATAGGTGGCACTGATGTACACTGATAGGTGGCACTGATGTACACTGATAGGTGGCACTGATGTACACTGATAGGTGGAACTGATGGGCGGCACTGATGTACACTGATAGGTGGCACTGATGTACACTGATAGGTGGCACTGATGTACACTGATAGGTGGAACTGATGGGCGGCACTGATGTACACTGATAGGCGGAATTGATGTATCAGTGTAGGCTGATAGGCGGAACTGATGGGTGGCACTGATAGGTGGCACTGACAAGGAGGCACTAATGGGCACAGACAGGCATCACTGATGGGCACTGAAAGGCAGCACTGATTGGCACTGATTGGCATCATTGGTGGGCACTGGTAATCATCACTGGTGGGCACTGTGGGCATCACTAATGGGGCTGCACTGATAATCATTGCGCTGATTATCAGTGCAGATCTCTCCTGTGAGAAAATCTGCTTATCGCCTCTCCTCACGCACTGTCAGTGTGAGGAGAGGAAAGCCAATAACCGGCACTTCCTGTTGACACTGTGATCGGCTGTGATTGGACACAGCTGATCACATGGTAAAGAGCCTACGTCATAGGCTCTCTACCGTGATCAGTGATTTGGTGTGTCCGAGGGACAGACCCCGCACCATGGATCACCGCGCACAAGTGACCCATTCTGGAGGATGCCATATAATGTCCACTCAGAACGGGAAAGCTACCGCCCAGCCGTGAATCTGTTAT
This sequence comes from Lithobates septentrionalis, assembly GCA_037952835.1. Taxonomy (NCBI): domain Eukaryota; kingdom Metazoa; phylum Chordata; class Amphibia; order Anura; family Ranidae; genus Lithobates; species Lithobates septentrionalis. The sequence goes on along the minus strand of JBBDGP010004330.1, from coordinate 91,992 downwards.
AGGCCGGACGGGAAGGTGGTAAATCAATGACAATGGCTTGGTATTTGGATAGACACCACTACTCCAGCGATCTCCAATAGCTTCCGGGTCCTGTGATAAGCAGTTTCCCTGCTGCATTCTAAACACAGGAGGTTGGCCCCTAGGCACAGGTGACATTCAGAGATCACAAAGCATTCTCTGCGGTGGAGAGGCGGGGTGGTGATGTTACAATCTCCACCTTGTCTAATTACAGAATGCTTTGCATTCTTTGAGAAAATGCAAAGCCTTCTCTGAATGGTGCCTGTGCCCAGTCCCCCGACCTCCTGTATTCACAATGCAGCAGGGCAGCCGCTTGGCACCCGCTCCAGCTTCTAGAGGGATCCCACACGTATGGTATATACAAAGCTGGTCCAAGCTGGACCAATGTAACCATGTAAAAATATCCATACCTCAAAATCTTTTTTGAAGACTAAATTTGGGAACTGCTGTCATAGAGGCAGTGCCGGGATATGGTCATCCAGCGTCCACGGCAAAGATGCCAAAGTGCGCCCCCCCCCCCCCCTACCCATTTATAATGTACAAGCTTAGGTGATCCTACGCCCAGCAGTCATTCACCTGTGAAAATTACTGCCGCTATCAATACTCCTGTCAGCCTTGTAACAAAAGAAAGGCGCCATCCCTACAGTAAACCATTGCGCTCAAGGCAGACGCCCCTCCTGCCCGGCCCTTGTCCCGATCCTGCATCCCGGTCCTTTTCTGGACTAAAGAAAAAGATATCAGAAGCTGAGAGTTTACCACACTTGAACGACCTATTCTACCCCCTTCTGAGCATGAAATGCCCTAGCATGAAAACAGCCTGATGGGAAGCACCATAGGGGCAATGGTAGATATGCACAGGATGCAAGTTGAGGGTTTATATGATATGATAACTCCGAGTGTGTTGGTGGGTCACATGCTGTGTACAGTCTTGTTCACACTAGAAGGAAATTAGGTTATGTCAATACTTTGTTTTATCATATAGTTCCATCCAGAGATAGATTAAGACAGAATGGGGCCATAGGTAAGGTAGCAGCAGCTTTGCACCCCCACCCCCAAACCATTTGATTGACATTAATAAGGACTGTAATAGGCAAGGTAGTGTAAGAGTCCAGGGCTTACTACGCATGCACCAATGGCGTGTTGCCACAAGAGGAAATCTGTGCCAACTAAGCATGCGCCAAAGACGCCTCAGTGTGCCAACCCACACCTGCGCAGAAGACCTGATGGAAAAAGGCAGGTAAATACCCAGGAGGCACACAGGAAGTGACCTCAACCTGATAGAAAAATGCGGGGAAATGCCCAGGAGGCGCACAGGAAGTGACCTCAAACTTCCCTATTTAAGCCCAGCCCAGACACTGCCAAATTGCTGGATTATCTTCAGTCCCCCCTTGTTCCTGTGCTAGTATGTGATCTGTCTGAACCTGTTGTGACCTGGAAACCTATTTGACTGCTCTTGATTGCTACTTGCCATTGACCTTGGATTTGTACCTTGACCATTCTACTTTTGTGTCCGTTTTGTACTCAGCTGCCAGATTGGAACCAACCCCAGGTTGGATCTTGACCATTCTTCTTCTGATTAACCCTTTTATACTTCGTTGCCAAACTGGACCTCGGCTCGGATCTCGGACTAAGGCTTGCTCGGTGCTCCGCACCCCTGGCACCCGTGTCCATCAAGTCTCTGTCTCCATCTCCAGAGGCTTCAAGGACCCGAGGTGCAATTGAGGCCTCCCCACTACTTCGGTCGCACATCAGGTACGTGGCCCTCGTGACAGGTAGCAGCTTTGCTCCTCTCTATAGAATCTGACATTAAAAAGGGATCACAATAGGCACAGGAGCCTCATTTGCATTGTCTGTACTGGCACGGCCCATCCCATTACACACCAACTGTGTTCAAGTGGAGCTTTGACCAACTGCATTATCCCACGGATTTACTGCAGACAAATAAAGGTTGTAGCTGGGCCCCCTGGACATTCACCTCCTGTCTAGATATGTTGCTGCGGGCAACAGAACACACTCCTAAGCTACTAAAAACATTTAATTCCTTTTGCCACCCCAACAGACTTCAGGGTTGATAGCTTTCAATGTTTTGCATGACATCTTCCAAATCTGCACATTATTACCATCTTTTACAGAAATACATTTTATAAGATATATTTTGCACTTCAAAAATCTGATCAAAGTGGCCTAGTCAGCATACAGGATAAAGACCGGTCTAGAGATTACTTTTTCGTCTTGCATTACTTGATAACTTTACCCATCTTCCAAAAGGAAGTCCATTTCTCTCTACCTGTGCCATCTCTGAGACTCACCTCAGTCCAGTTTCCGACCCTCCAATGACTCCTCTGTAGCTCATCTCCCATAGGCGATGAGATGGACTGATTACTATAGGTTGTATTTAAACCTTTAGTCCTGTCTTCACTCAGATGAGGATATGTGCTTTCTCCGTTATTAGAGTCTGGAATGTGCATCGTGATTGTAGTCAGGAACGGAACTATAGATGGGGATGGTGGCACCTCAGGCTTGCTGGGGGTCATACCATCAGGTCTTGTATGCAGAGTAGTCCTTACTAGAGAGATAGTTTCTGCTGAAAATGTGGAAGATGGCGAAGGGGAACTCCGTGACAAAACAGCTAAAGAATTTTTAGGCATATTAGGTAAAATATCTTGAGAGAAATTGTCTTGTAAACTGTTCTTTTCTGTTTGAGGTGAAAATGTGCGGCTTGAAGGAGTTTGGTATGTCGTTTGGTCTGGCCCAGGTTGTAGACCACGTCCCAGATCGGATGAGATATCAAGAGCTGGATTTTGTAAATCTTTATACCTTGTTTCTAGCTCTGAAGAAGATGAAGAGTAGGTTGAACCTTGTGTGGTTTTTGTCACTGAATACCGAGAAGAAGAATGTGTTGATGGCAATGATGTTGTCAGTTCTGGGACAGGGTGTTGAGTAACAGATGAATGTACAGGAATTGTTGGAAAGACCCGTGATGTAGTGGAAACCAAAACAGTCACTTTATCAGGGTCGGTGGTAGTTGGTGTTAAGTATTCTTCATTTTCCCTTTCTCCTTCCTGGATGTTTGATATGGGGGTAGGTTGCTCGTCATGATTGTATTTTCTCATAGTTACAGCTGATTCCTTGGAATTCATAAATATATCATTCTGATCCTCCTGTGGACTGCTGGAACTCAAAGAGGCCTGCAACGGACCAGTAGTGGTCAATCGATTATGTGGGCTTCCTGTTGAAAGGATCTCAGTATTGCCTTTTCCCAAGCTAGGGGTATGGACTGGAATGTATTCCTGATCTACATCTTCATCTTCTTTGATATTAATATCTTCTATGGGGTCATACGTTAAATCCTCGTGAAAATTAATAAAATTGTAATCATAATAAAAATCATCAACGTAAGCTTTTCCTACTTTGCCTTGACCATCTCCAGCATTAGTGAAGTCCCCTTCTGAGATGGAATTGTCTTCCAGGGAATGCTTTTTGCTGGGGGAGGCTCTTGGATGGCCAGGAAAAATTTCATTGACAATTTCTTTGCTAGATCCTCCGCTTCCTGTCCAGTCAAATATCCTGAAGTCTGGAATACAGGCCGGCATAGCACATACTTGCTTGGAATTAGGATGTTCTGAAGGATCACAGGAGCCTCCTTCCAGGGCATTATCACAATATACATCTCGATGCTGGAAACCTTCTCCACAGGATACAGAGCACTAAGGTAAAGGGGACACAATAACTTTGTGTTAAACAAAGAAACATAAAAAATAGACTATGAATCAGAAAAAAATTTAGCCATGTTAGTGGTAATTTTTGGCTAACTAAAGAGCAATATATAACCAGGTGGACTGCGCTGGCAACTATATGTAAATATAAAATGCCAAATTAGAAATTCAAATGGTGAATATAGAAGTGACACGTTATAGTGAATATAAAGGTGTCAGAGAACTGGGCATGCACCCCGCGTAACTGACCCACCAATTTGTGAGAATACGCTGGACTGTACTGCCAGAACTATAAGACCTTCCATAAAAATAAATCAATTTATGTGTATATTTGGACAATGAGAGCGTAAAAAAATGCACTAACTAAGTGGAAAACCTTCACTCCAGTATATACAGATATAAATGCTTATCAGGCAGGTGTATCTATAACGTACCAAAAATAACAGTTTGACATGACACCAGTGTAGGCAAGAAAATAATAAATAAATTCTCAAAAAAAAAAAAAAAAAAATTTCACAGAATAATGACTATGAAGCAATCCCCTCAGGAAATGCCAGATGATAAAAAACATAAAGCGTCACCAATAGAGAGAAACGTAGCTGGTGGTTTAAAACCCTTTCATAGGAGAAGCAATGGGCGGACTTCCAGCTTATTCATCCTTACAATCAAACAGGGCCGGTGATGCAACGAAAAAAGAAATTGCTTGGAAGAAACCACAAAGCACACGTTCCACCGAAGGAGAAAAGAGAAGCATATAGCATAAAACCCTAAAATACCAGGGGTCACCTGCGCAGCAATGCGCTACTCACGGGACCGGTAAGCAAAGCAGGCATTCAGATATTTTGGTCGGTTCGCCGCTCTCCGGCGTGCGTTCCACCACCAGGAAGTGATGTCACTGGTAACAAAAACAGGTAGACGTGGACAGGATGTTGCGTCGACGCGTTTCGCCCCTCCCCCAGGGCGTTATCAAAGACTGGGGGAGGGGCGAAACGCGTCGACGCAACATCCTGTCCACGTCTGCCTGTTTTTTGTTACCAGTGACATCACTTCCTGGTGGTGGAACGCACGCCGGAGAGCGGCGAACCGACCAAAATATCTGAATGCCTGCTTTGCTTACCGGTCCCGTGAGTAGCGCATTGCTGCGCAGGTGACCCCTGGTATTTTAGGGTTTTATGCTATATGCTTCTCTTTTCTCCTTCGGTGGAACGTGTGCTTTGTGGTTTCTTCCAAGCAATTTCTTTTTTCGTTGCATCACCGGCCCTGTTTGATTGTAAGGATGAATAAGCTGGAAGTCCGCCCATTGCTTCTCCTATGAAAGGGTTTTAAACCACCAGCTACGTTTCTCTCTATTGGTGACGCTTTATGTTTTTTATCATCTGGCATTTCCTGAGGGGATTGCTTCATAGTCATTATTCTGTGAAATTTTTTTTTTTTTTTTTTTGAGAATTTATTTATTATTTTCTTGCCTACACTGGTGTCATGTCAAACTGTTATTTTTGGTACGTTATAGATACACCTGCCTGATAAGCATTTATATCTGTATATACTGGAGTGAAGGTTTTCCACTTAGTTAGTGCATTTTTTTACGCTCTCATTGTCCAAATATACACATAAATTGATTTATTTTTATGGAAGGTCTTATAGTTCTGGCAGTACAGTCCAGCGTATTCTCACAAATTGGTGGGTCAGTTACGCGGGGTGCATGCCCAGTTCTCTGACACCTTTATATTCACTATAACGTGTCACTTCTATATTCACCATTTGAATTTCTAATTTGGCATTTTATATTTACATATAGTTGCCAGCGCAGTCCACCTGGTTATATATTACTAAAGTACAGTACTTTCACTCTGCAGCTGCAACAAAGCTTTCTTTTTCTTTGTATTTTTGAGATCACTGATTATATATATTTGCGAGCGCTGTATTGTATGATTTTATGATTTTATATATAACTAAAGAGCAAGTCCACCCAAAACTGTCATTTTAGATGTACTAAACAAGGCTGAATGTGTCTATGTACTGGGATAGTCCATTGGGATAATCCACTGGGATAGTCCATTGGTAACGATGTCCATGGATGCTACGATTGGCCTCCCTAGGTGCCTATTTAGATTTTTATGGATTTTGGGCAGACCACCTCTTTTAGCGCTCTACAGGTGAGGGCCTTTAACCCGCTAGTCTTTAAACTGCAGCCAGGGGGCGGATGCAGCCCTTTGCTTGCTTTTATCCAGCCCTTGGAGTGCCATTTTATTCACTGACACCAATGAAGAGCACAGTTCCTCCCAATGACATCAACAATGGGGCCCAATGACACCAATGATGGGGCACAATTCCTCCCAATGACACCAAGAATGAGGCCCAATGACACCAATGATGGGGCACAATTCCTCCCAATGGCACCAATGATGGGGCACAACTTCTCCCACTGACACCAATGATGGGGCACAATTCCTCCTACTGACACCAATGATAGGGGATTGTTTACTCCCACTGACGTTGGGACATTTTGTACTCCTAATGGCCACAGTCCGGCCCCCCCAAAAATCTGAAGGACAGTAAGCTGGCCTTTTGTTTAGAACGTTTGGAGAGCCTTGCTTTAACCCAAGCTCATATATTTCAGTGGGGTCGCTAATCAACCTACAGCAGGTAGAGGTATCGGAGAGCAGGGGTTCCTCAATGTAATCAACAGGCTGACTCATGCTAACATCTGCAAACATTCTTGGGTTCCCTAATAGGGCTTATCCTGGAGATCTCGCTCCTAGCTTTACTATGCCTACAGCACAACTTTCCTAGTGTCCTACCAAGAAAAGTGGTCACCTATTCCTGCATTATATGGAGATAAATGAAAAAGCTAATGGCCCCACTATTTAGTATATCACAAAGCAAGATATGCTATGTTGTAGGTTGTAATGTTGTATGGGTGAGTAGACGGGTCTTATCCAATGCCAGCCAAGTCTTCCCTCCAAATTGCCTGAAAGATAATCAGTCACCACATAGTATTATTGGTTAATACTTCCTTGATGGCAGGTATCTCAATGAGCCTGCAGTTATCCTTCCGTCTTGTGAGAATAACCTTTAGAGAAGGACACATTTTAAACCGATGAATGCGGGATGGGCAGGGGCTCATTCTAGCGATAAACTAAGACTGGAGGTTTGGATATCCCTATAACTTTCCTACGTCCAAGGGACCCTGTGAAGCACATTTCCTTTTTTTTTTTTTAAGTCAAATATGTATGTGCAAGCCAACCGTCCAACCTCTAAGGAACAAAAATGTACCAATGTATCTTATTTGTGGTGGCAAGTTGTCTTTGAGGAGCTATTTGCATATAGGGACTGGCCTGGAGAGAGAGGGGGCGGCGCCCGGGTGCCCCTAATGGACGGGCCGCCCCTGCCTGGATAACATATAATGGGAATTAGACACAACAAATTTAGCATTAAAGTAGAACTATAGGCAAAACTTTTTTTTTCCTTTTGTATAGAGTAAGGGAGGGTTATAACCCCTTTCAGATTTTTTTTTTTTCACCATCTGTGTCCCATTGCGTATATTTCCCTTCACTTCCTGTCCCATAGCCAAACCGTAAACTAAGGAAGTCCCTACAAATTAAGGGAATTCCTTGGGGACCTCCAGGTCACTCACCAGAACTAGTGTCCCCCATTGGAAGATTTCCCCTCTATTACTTTTCTGGGGACAACCCATTTTCTTCCCCCCCCCCATTTACTTTCACTGAATTACGATAAATAGGACAATTAGAGAGTTGGGCTCTCCCTATTGGGGGCACAGACAGCAATAACAACTGGCAAGCATTCCAAGCCCTCTCCACTCCATCCAAAACGGAAAAAAAAGTTTTGCCTTTAGCTATACTTTAGGTACAGAATGCATGTACTTATAGACACCGTGGGCAGCTTTCAATCGTTATTGGCTACATATATTTTTCCCATCAGTAGAACAGTCATTGCAGGTAAGGCTATTTACACACTGTACAATGTTCTAACCCTGGGAAAGACCAGTAAACAAGAATAATTGTGTAAATCTCCAAGCGCATGGGTGTTGCTTTAGGAGCCAAAGGTTGAGTGCCTGCAGAATCCAGTGATGGAAACCCAACCCTGAGATCGGGTAGAAGCAGTTCATTAGTGGTGAGTGTTGGTTGGTAACAGGAGTTGTGGTAAGGGTACTCAATAAAAAAGCACCTGAGCAACCAATCAGAAGAGGTCTTCTTACTGATCAGACATGGGTCTGCTTGGCTTCAGTGGGTTATTGAATTTTGCACAGTATCAATTCATTTAGCACTGCCATTCAAATGTAAAAGTTAAAGGTCCTATTCTCAACCCTCTCAGCCTCCGACAATGGTGCCGTGTGTAGATTTTCACACACACACACAGTCAACATTTCCATTTTCCCTTTTGGCAAAGCTCACCTGGCTCCAGTTCCCATGGTGCCAGAGGGCAGGGCAGGGCTCTCGATGATTACAGGGAATGCTGGATTCAGGTTTGGGGAGGTGCTGACAATCTGAGGGTTGCAGAGCCCGCTGCTCATCTAGTCCGACACGTTGAATACACAGGACAGTTCTCTTCTGCACACCACCAGAGCCACACGTGATGGAGCACTGCTGCCATTCTCCGACCCACCACCTGTGCAGGACACAACGCAGACTGTTAAAGTGGGATATTAGGAGAAAAACTGCTATCTAATAATATATTCTGCATTAACCACAATAACAAGAATGTAAGCCAGCAATACATAGAGTTGTAAGCATCACAAAGTTCAAACTTTCAAGGAGTGTGCAAAGTGCAGAACATAAGTAAGTTTCTGGTGAGATAGTGGAGGTCTGGTTGTCCCAAATTTACAACTAGACCTCCTCGCTTCCCATCTGACCCAGGTCTATTGGTGGCTGTGGTGGCCACTGAGGCATACATTCCTATAAATTATTGACTCATTTCCTATATATAAAGGCAGAGGCGGCTCTAGGCTTTGTGAGGCCTTAGGCAAAACTTACACATGGTGCCCCACGGACTGGGATGCTCCGTGATGAGGCCGCTATTCCTCAGGCTGCGGGCAGTATCTGATTTGTCCGTCAGCTCCTAAGCCACAGAGTCCCAGTGGGGGTAGGCGGAGCCGCCGGCGTCAACTTCAGTGATTGAGAACAGGCAAATTAGGCGGCCGCGAGGCCCCTGTGAGTGCGAGGCCTTAGGCGACCGCCTAATTTGCCTAATTAGAGAGCCGCCTCTGTATAAAGGGCCTCTGTCTATAAAAGAACTGTCATTTGCAACCCAGACACGCCTCTGCTGCACAATTTGATACGTACGATGTGGTCTTGCAAACCTCCCAATGGGAACATCTTCTAGACCAACATGATCATGCTAAATTATTATCTCAGTGTTACTCCCTTCTGTCCTGCAACGTCTAGATAAGAGAAGGTTAAAGCTGGATTTTGGGAATGAGACAAATTCTACCCTTGCAGTGGGCCCCCCTCCCGTACTGCAAGGGTTAAATGTTTGTTTGGTTTAGGGGTGCGTGGATATAGTATATGACTTACCTTGTCCCTGGCCCCATCAGGCTCCAGCACCATTAAAGGTGGTTTCAGGAAAGGAACATTCAAGCGCACAGGTGCATGAACCTAAGGAAATCTGCCCACGGCCGGATTGCTGGTGTGCGTGCCGGAGCACGTGCGCATGTGTGAGTGCGAACGCAAGCGCGCATTGGTGCCAGAAGGGCTGTTTAGAAGCATGACATGTTGGGTATCAATTTACTCGGCGTAACATTATCTTTCACAATATTAAAAACATTTGGGGTATCTTTACTGTTGTCTTAATTTTCAATTAAAAAAAGTGATATGAAAACGGTGTTCAAACCTCACATGTGAGGTATCGCCACGATCGGTAGAGCGAGAGCAATAATTGTAGCCCTAGACCTCCTCTATAACTCAAAACATGCAACCTGTAGAATTTTTTAAATGTCACCTTTTGGAGGATTTTTAAGGGTAAAAGTTTGTCGCCATTCCACGAGCAGGCGCAATTTTGAAGCGTGACATGTTGGGTACCAATTTACTCGGCGTAACATTATCTTTCACAATATAAAAAAAAAATTGGGCTAACTTTACTGTTGTCTTATTTTTTAATTAAAAATGTGTATGTTCTTTCCAAAAAAAGTGCGCTTGTAAGACCGCTGCACAAATACGGTGTGACAGAAAGTATTGTAACGACCGCCATTTTATTCTCTAGGGTGTTAGAAAAAAAGTGTATAATGTTTGGGGGGTTCTAAGTAATTTTCTAGCAAAAAAAAAAAACCTGTTTTTAACTTGTAAACAACACATCTAAAAAAGAGGCTCGATCCTTAAGTGGTTAAATGATGGCGGGTGTGTACTGACTAAGGATGAGCTCCGGCGCGTTCGCAAGCTGCACGTGCCGAGCCCGACAGGAAGTCGGAAATGCGCTGCGCTAATCACAGGCAGCGAGACATTTCCCGATCTCTGCAGCCGCACATCGGGAAATTTCTCACTGCTTGTAAATAGCGCTGTGCAGTGCCGAGTTCCTGGCGGGCTCGGCACGTGCATCTTGCGAACACGCCGGAGCTCATCCTTAGTACTGACTCCTATTTAACATGAGTTTGAATGTGATTGCTTAATTCTGAACACAGCGACATCCCCAGGTATAAGAGGGTGCACACACTTATGCAACCATATTATTTTATTTTTTTATTTTTACTCCCCCCCCCACCCACCTAAAAGATTTTGGTTTGTTTTTCAATTGAGCTGTACAGTTTATAGGTCACATTAACCACTTGAGGTCCGGGCCATAGCCGAATGACGGCCACAGCGCGGACATCAATTTCTGGGAGGCCGTCATGGGACGTCCTCCCCTGTGCACGCGCACCCTGCAGGGCGGTGCGCGCGCTGTGATCACTGAGTCACAGGAACTCGGATGATCACAGATCCGAGTAAGGGGCCGATCCCAGCCCCTTACCATGTGATCAGCTGTCAGCCAATGACAGCTGATCACATGATGTAAACAAAAGCTCGGTAATCGTTTTTTTTCTCCTCACGCTGTCAGAGTGAGGAGAAAAAAAAGCCGATCACCGGCTTATGTGAAAGGGACATCGGTCCCGAAGAGGAAGGAGGCACATATGCCTCATCTGTGCCAGCCAGTGCCACCAGCCATTGTCACCTGCCAGTGCCCACAATGCCCAGCAGTGCCACCTATCAATGCCCACAAGTGCTACCTATCAATGCCCACCAGTGGTGCCAATCAGTGCCACCTAGCAGTGCTGCCATCAGTGTAAGCATCACTGCCACCCTGAAAGTGCCCATCACTGCCACCTATCGGTGCCCATCAGTGCCGCCTCATCAGCGTACATCAATGAAGGAGAAAAATTACCTGTTTGCAAAACTTTATAACAAAATATTAAAAAAATATAAAATTCGGTCTTTTAAAATTTTTTTACCAAAAACTAAAAACCGCAGAGGTGATCAAATACCACCAAAAGAAAGCTCTATTTGTGGGGAAAAAATGATAAAAATTTAATTTGAGTACAGTGTTGTATGACCGCGCAATTGTCATTCAAAGTGTGACAGCGCTAAAAGCTGAAAATTGGTCTGGACAGGAAGGGGGTTTAAGTGCCCAGTAAGCAAGTGGTTAAAGGTGGAAAAAGTTCTGAAATGATTTATCTTTGTCTCGTTTTTTTTTTTACATCACAGAAACCTGACATTTTACCCGGGGTGTGTAGACTTTTTGTATCCACTGTATTTTTGCCATTGGTTGTCCACAAAAGTTTGACGAAATTTGTCTGTGTGCGTAACATTGTCCTCTGCATCTGAGCAAACATCTTACACAAGATTTAGTCCACCTTTCCTCCTGGACCGATGGACCACCTGCTCTTTTTTTTTTTTGCCAGCACTCTTCTATGTCTGTGTCACCCACTAAGCATCTCATGGGGTACAAAAATTCAGTAATGGCCGTTTATCAGAAGTGCATTCACTGAACTCAGACCATAAAGTTCTAATGCGTGGGAATGTCCTAAGTCTTCTGTCTCAATTCTACACATGTGCGATTCATTCGTTACGAATCAAATTTCGGACTAAATTTTCATTATTTGTCGATTCAGTTGTAGCAACGATTAGCCACAATAGTAACGAATTTCTACAAATCCGAAAAAAATTATAACAATACGAATTATGCGAATTTGAATTCTAAAATTAATTTGAAAACAAATTTGAATTCTAAAATAAATTCCAAATTTGAAATGAAACCAAATATTGCTATACAGTGCCTTGCAAAAGTATTCGGCCCCCTTGAACTTTTCAACCTTTTGCCACATTTCAGGCTTCAAACATAAAGATATAAAATTTTAATTTTTTGTGAAGAATCACCAACAAGTGGGACACAATTGTGAAGTGGAACGAAATCTTTTGGATTTTTGAAACTTTTTTAACTAATAAAAAAATGAAAAGTGGTGCGTGCAAAATTATTCGGCCCCTTTACTTTCAGTGCAGAAAACTCACTCCAGAAGTTCAGCGAGGATCTCTGAATGATCCAATGTTGTCCTAAATGACTGATGGTGATAAATAGAATCCACCTGTGTGTAATCAAGTCTCTGTATAAATGCACCTGCTCTGTGATAGTCTCAGGGTTCTGTTTAAAGCGCAGAGAGCATCATGAAGACCAAGGAACATACCAGGCAGGTCCGTAATACTGTTGTGGAGAAGTTTAAAGCTGGATTTGGATACAAAAAGATTTCCCAAGCTTTAAACATCCCAAGGAGCACTGTGCAAGCAATCATTTTGAAATGGAAGGAGTATCAGACCACTGCAAATCTATCAAGACCTGGCTGTCCCTCTAAACTTTCAGCTCAGACAAGGAGAAGACTGATCTGAGATGCAGCCAAGAGGCCCATGATCACTCTGGATGAACTGCAGAGAACTACAGCTGAGGTGGGAGAATCTGTCCATAGGACAACAATCAGTCGTACACTGCACAAATCTGCCCTTTATGGAAGAGTGGCAAGAAGAAAGCCATTTCTCAAAGATATCCATAAAAAGTCTCGTCTAAAGTTTGCCACAAGCCACCTGGGAGACACACCAAACATGTGGAAGAAGGTGCTCTGGTCCGATGAAACCAAAATCAAACTTTTTGGCCACAATGCAAAACGATATGTTTGGCGTAAAAGCAACACAGCTCATCACACTCAACACACCATCCCCACCGTGAAACATGGTGGTGGCAGCATCATGGTTTGGGCCTGCTTTTCTTCAGCAGGGACAGGGAAGATGGTTAAAATTGAGGGGAAGATGGATGCAGCCAAATACAGGACCATTCTGGATGAAAACCTGTTGGAGTCTGCAAAAGACCTGAAACTGGGACGGAGATTTATCTTCCAACAAGACAATGATCCCAAACATACAGCAAAATCTACAAAGGAATGGTTCACAAATAAACGTATCCAGGTGTTAGAATGGCCAAGTCAAAGTCCAGACCTGAATCCAATCGAGAATCTGTGGAAAGAGCTGAAAACTGCTGTTCACAAACGCTCTCCATCCAACCTCACTGAGCTCGAGCTGTTTTGCAAGGAAGAATGGGCAAGAATTTCAGTCTCTCGATGTGCAAAACTGATAGAGACATACCCCAAGCAACTTGCAGCTGTAATCGCAGCAAAAGGTGGCTCTACAAAGTATTAACGCAAGGGGGCCGAATAATTTTGCACGCCCCACTTTTCATTTTTTTATTAGTTAAAAAAGTTTCAACAATCCAAAAGATTTCGTTCCACTTCACAATTGTGTCCCACTTGTTGGTGATTCTTCACAAAAAATAAAAATTTTATATCTTCATGTTTGAAGCCTGAAATGTGGCAAAAGGTTGAAAAGTTCAAGGGGGCCGAATACTTTCGCAAGGCACTGTAAATACAGTAAGGTATAAAAGTGCAATAAGGTGATGGTTCCTACTTATGCCCAGTACACGCAATAAGATTATCCGACGAACGATCGTCCGTTTTTTGGGGGTTTTTTTGCATGCTATTTTCAGATCGAATCTGAAGAGTTTACTAAAGTCACGAAAATTCTCATACGACAGAAAAAAAAATCGGAAGCGATGTCATGTGTTGTAATGCATTTTCGAATGACAGCTGTACTGATTTTTTTTCGTGCATGGCCAATCAAATAATATCGTATGAACTGTCCTGATCGGCTTCCGAAAGCTCTGTACTAATGATCTGATTATCGTACGATCGCTTTGAAAGCGGTATTTTTCGTACGATTTTCCGATCGTGTGTGCCAGGGATTAGGCTGCTTTATAGAATACAACAGAAAATAAAGGAATAGAATATAACGAAATAAAACAGAATAGAATAGAAAATAAAGGAAAAGAACATAATAGAATAAAAGAATAGAATAGAGTAGAATAGAATAGCATAAAACAGAATACAATAGAATAGAAAGTAAAAGAATAGAAAAAAAAGAATAGAATAGAAAAGAAAAGAAAAGAAAAAATAGAATAGATTAGAATAGAAAAGAATAAAATAGAACAAAAACAGTAGTCTTCCAAAATTCGAACTTCAAATGTCGAAATTTGAATTTGAAAATAACAAATATATGAAATGAATCTGAATATACGAAATAACTTCTGAAAACGAATCATTCCATCATAACGAATATGACAAAACGAAATGATTAACTTAACAAACTAATGTGAAACGAAACCAAATCCAGTAAAACCTCGGATTGCGAGTAACGCGGTTTACGAGCCTTTCGCAATATAAGCTGTTTTTTTTTTTTTTTTTAAATCCTGACTCGATTTGCGAGCGTTGTCTCGCATGACGAGCAGGATTCAAGCCTCTGCGGTGTGCAGTACTGCATTTGGCCAGAGGTGCTTGTTCCATGGCCACTGCTTGTCTATGCAGTACCGCATGTGGCCAGAGTTGGGGGGGCGCTCGGAGACACTCAGAGCCGCTCGGAGACACTCGGAAACCCTCGGAAACACTCTTCCCGAGTGTCTCTGAGTGATTCCGAGTGGTCTCCGAGCTTCTCCGAGTGTTTCAGAGTGTCTCTGGCGCCCCCCCAACTCTGGTCACATGCAGTACTGCATAGACAAGCAGTGGCCATGAAACAAATTATCTGAGTTTCCATGGATTCCTATGGGGAAACTCGCTTTGATATACGAGTGCTTTGGATTAAAAGCATTCTTCTGGAACGGGTTATGCTCGTAATCCAAGGTACTACTGTAGATTTGTCTGTTGATCACCTCTCTAATGGGGTTGTATCAGCTGATCTTTGGCAGAGACAATGGTGGTTGGTTGCTAATTACAATTACTTTGGCATTTGGTGAACTTGGAATCATATAGTGGACTGTAACAACCCTTGCACTGCCAGGGGCCAAACCTATTGGTAATGGAAGTTCCCCTTCCTGTGGCAAACAGACGATAATGACACCACAAAACTTTGGCGTTTGCACCCCTTTGTGTAGAAAAGTCGCGTAAGAAGAAGAAGTAAAAGACTAGTATAGATATTTCTCACCTTGGAGGACATGGCTCCTCGTTGCAGTTCCGTTGTCTGTCATCAGGCCGTATCAGTGAATCGCAATATCTTTCCTCCACAAGACCAGCCACCTTCTCCACACAATGGACCAGCTGCCTCTGCACCCCTAAACACGGGTATGACAGGTAAGTATTAATATCAAGCCTACTCAATCCAAAACGCACACGTTCCTGCAGCAATGGCTGTGCAAATAGATGGGGTGCTGTAGCGACCAACGTCTGGAATGTCTGGAACCATCAAAAGTCAAACTGAAGGAATGTCACCGGCACACCGAGGATCTCCAAAAAATGGGTCCAAAGCTTTATTAAAGATCACATAGTTACAGCAGTGTAGCAACGTTTCGGAACCTCAAAGGACCCCTTCATCAGGCATGTGACGTCACATGCCCGATGAAGGGGTCCTTTGAGGTCTTCGAAATGTTGCTACACTGCTGTAACTAAGTGATCTTTAATAAAGCTTTAGACCCATTCTTTGGAGATCCTCGGTGTGCTGGTGACATTCCTTCAGGTAAGTAATAATATGACAAGTAAGTATTGAATGTATGACAAAAGCTACAGTATATACAGCGGTCCATCGAAATCCAGGTATACAAATTAAGGTAAACTCAACATCTCTCCTGCTATTACACACCAGGTTCCAGTAAGGGTAACTGGGAAAAACACGAGCTTACAGGGGCAGACATGTTGGGATTAGAAGCTTCGGAACAAGAAGTGACCAAAAGGGCTTGAAGAACATTCTCACTAATCAAGTCACTAAAACTTGAAGGCTAAGTAAGAGACGCGGGTGGCTTTTTTTGAATTCCCCCAGTATCTTCTGTATTATCTGGAAAGAACCATTATGGAGAAACAACTCCATTCGTTGTTGCCACCATCCCAAGTATATTGTATATAAAGTATAAGTACCCCCCCCCCCCCCCCCCCCCGGTACAAAGGGACTTTAAAGGCAAACTTTTGAACAACACAATATTTTCAAAAAATAGAAAAATGTATTATTTCATGAAAAACAGTGTAACGGTCAAGGATAACAACCATACACAAGGTGATACATGATATCCATATATAGTATATAAGAAAAGAGCACTTCTACATTCAAACATTCAAAAAAGAGAGAAAGAAAAAAAAACAACAACAAACACTCTGTATACCGGCCATATGATGATGTTGTACTTCAGGAATCATATTGGTTTTGCACATAGTCATTTGGAGGGGCCACTGGTAATAGTGGTGTATATGGGCGCAGGTTAGTTTTTTATTTCATTAAAGTGTATTAAGTGTATTACAAAAAAAATTGCATATGAAAAACATAAAAAATCTATATATATATGTATATCGTGCAGCTCTAATATATATATATATATATGTGTGTGTGTGTATCAGAGCTGCACGATTCTGGCTAAAATGAGAATCAATCACGATTTTTTTGCTTAGAAGATAGATCACGATTCTCGCGGCGTAACATCATCTTTCACATTAAAACAAAAAAAAAAACTGGGCTAACTTTACTTTTTTCTTTTTTTTTATTCATTGAAGTTTATTTTTTCCCAAAAAATTGCATTTGAAAGACCGCTGGGCAAATACAATGTGACATAAAATATTGCAGCAATTGCCATTTTATTCCCTAGGGTCTCTGCTAAAATATATATAATGTTTGGGGGTTCCAAGTAATTTTCTAGTAAAAAAAATACTGATTTTGGCCTCTTTCACACGGGGCAGATCAGTCATGATCCGCCCCGTGAACATCCGCTGGCTCAGCGGGGATAGCTCCGCCGATCCCCGCTGAGCAGGAAGATGACAGGTGCAGCGACGGACCTGTCAGAGCGCCGCTCTCCCCTATGGGGGGATCGGATGATGACGGTCCGTAGTGTCCGTCGTCATCCGATCCGATCCGAAAACGGATGGAAAAGTAGGTTTTTCCTCCGTTACACTTTTCGGATCGGAGCGGGTCGGATGTCAGCGGACATGTCACCGCTGACATCCGACGCTCCATAGGGATGAATGTATGTCCGTTTTTCATCCGAAAACGGAAGGATGAAAAACGGACATACGGATCCCTCGTGTGAAAGAGGCCTTTAACTTAAGAAAGAAGTGTCAGAAAAGGATTTAGACTTTAATTGGTTAAACTTCCCGCATTTACACATTGTTGAAAACTTGGCAGACTGCCCAGCTTATTTATTTGCACAGAAGTTCTTTCCCTTTGATCTAAGAAGGAAGCATTAGTTAAAATGTATCAAGTTAAAGACTTGACAGAATGTTTGGATGCTTTCTTTTGACAGCTGAGTGAGCAGATAATCTCTGCACTTGTTATATGAAAGAATCGGCAACCTCTGCAGGAGAGATCGTCAGGGGAGGTGAATCGAGATCACGATTTTTTAACGATTAATTGTGCAGCTCTAATATATATAAATCTATCTATACATATCTATAGATATATATAGATATATATATATACACACACACACACACCTTTATATATAATGTTTGGGGATAAGTAATTTTCTAGCAAAAGAATACTGCTTTTCACTTATAAACAAAACGTATCAGAATCAAAGTTGTGCGCAGCGTATTGCTTTAGCGTGTCCACCCCAAAGCTCAAACACATATGTGTGTGTATGTGTATATATATACTGATGGTGTCAGTAGAGCAGTGGACGGTGTCAGTAGAGCAGTGGACGGTGTCAGTAGGGCAGAGATTGGTGTCAGTATTTTTCATTTTTTATTTTTTACAATTTTATTATCCATTTTTTATTTTTTTTATAATGTTTTTAGGAGCCCTATTGGGGAGCTTTGGTGAAATATCTGGAGTCTAAATAGAGGGGAATCTGCACCACACGCCTATGGTCATGGTCTATGGCTACTTGACACTTCGGGTCCATTAATGTCACGGTCTTTTTAATTTCTTTCACTTACTGGGCAGTACTTCTACTGTGTACAAAGGCAATGCTGAATACAGGGTGATGCAAGTAGACAGAACACGTGCCATTAACTTCCCCCCTGGGATCCGGTATGAACTCTGTACAAAGAAGGAGTATAACCCAAGTCTATACAGCTGACTCTAAACGTTGTCCCAAGCTGGCCTTGGTGTTCACAGATGACTCCTCAGATGTTCTTTTATGTTGTAGAGCTGAGATCTTACCAGTGCCACACGTGGCCGAGCACTCCGACCACGCTCCATATCTCCAGGAGAACTCCGGCGGCTGGACCTCGTTGCTGTCGTCTAGGTCTCTTCTCACCGTGTACTGGTAGCGCACTCCGGGGTTCTTCTCCTGGAACAGAAGCTGAATGTGCAAACCTCGGTCAGTTTTGTTGGATTATTCTGCAGTATTCTCTCAGACTAGTCTTATTTTTTTTTTTTGGAGTAATAAAGTCTAAATTACATTTGGTGGAGGGAGGATTATGGTGTGGGGGGGGGGGGGGATTATGGTGTGGGGGGGAGGGGGGGTTATGGTGTGGGGTTGTTTTTCAGGGGTTGGACTTGGCCCCTTAGTTCCAGTGAAGGGAACCCTTAAGGCGTCAGAATACCAAGACATTTTGGGCAATTTCATGCTCCCAACTTTGTACGAACGCACGTGAACTTTAATGGCATCCTAGTCTAAAGCCTCATACACACGATCAGATTTTTGGCAGGGAATTGTGTGATGACAGACTGTTTGCCTAAAATCCAACCATTAGTACGCTCCTTCAGACAATTCTTGTCCAACTTTCTGCCAACAAATTCTATGCAGGCCGGTCAAGCTCCTCCACCCCAAACTCACTCATCCATGTCATCCATCACCTTGCTTTGTGCACTGGTCCACATTATTTGGTGGAGGGGGGATTATGGTGTGGGGGTTGTTATTCAGGGGTTGGGCTTGGCCCCTTAGTTCCAGTGAAGGGAACTCTTAAGGCGTCAGTATACCAAGACATTTTGGACAATTTCATGCTCCAAAATTTTACTCATCCATGTCTTTATGGACCTTGCTTTGTGCACTGGTGGGCAGTCATGTTGGAACAGGAAGGGGCCGTCCCCAAACTGTTCCCAAAAAGTTGGGAGCATGAAATTGTCCAAAATGTCTTGGTAGGCTGACGCCTTAAGAGTTCCCTTCACTGGAACTAAGGGGCCAAGCCCAACCCCTAAAAAACAACCCCCACACCATAATCCCCCCTCTACCAAATGATTTGGACCAGTGCACAAAGGAAAGTACATAAAGACATGGCTGAGCGAGTTTGGGGTGGAGGAACTTGACTGGCCTGCACAGAGTCCTGACCACAACCCAACAGAACACCTTTGGGATGAATTAGAGCGAAGACTTGAGCCAGGCCTTCTCGTCCAACATCAGTGCCTGACCTCACAAATCCTGTACCAAGCAGCTTCCCCTCTTCACATTGACCGTAGGGGGGGGGTGCTTGCTCAGCACTGCTGCCATTCACAGAATGCCTTTTATTTCTTCCAATGAATACAAGCCATCCTCTGATTGGACAAGGTGGATAGGAGGGGGAGGTGATGTCATGACCTCTGGTAGAATGGATTGCATGCTTTATTACCACATTTAGTTCAAAAGGTAGAATCTCTAATGGAATGCAATGAAGATTTTAAATTAAAACGATCTCACCTGTATCCACACCGGCTCGTGGGTCGGGCCAGGGGCGGTCAGGTTCTCCAAATTCCCCGTGCGGGTGTAGGTGAAGGTTGTGCCCGCTGCTTGGTAATCCCCATTCCACTGAATGGTCCATTTGCCATTCAGGAAATACTTCTCCGGGTCTTCACTGCGGAGAGCTAAAAAGTTTCCGGCCTCCGCCACTTCTTCAATCCGAATCTCGCGGGCGCCGGGCGGAATGAGACCGATGTCCACATAACCTGGAAGACACGCAGATTGGAAAAAATAAAATAATAAAAATGTATGTTAAAGGGTATATAGCAGTGCTGGGACGAGGTAACTTAGAGCCCAGGGCGAACATGCCAAACTGTGCCCCCCTCCCCCTCCCCAGATGTATGAGCATTACGTGTCAGCAAAAATCCCCTCTCCCCCCCCCAAAATGAGCACTAATCTGCATGCTTACCCCCTAAGTATAAATCCCCCCCTCCTCCAAGTACAAATCCCCCTCCTAGCAGAAATCTTTGCCCCCCCATCACCTTCCCCCTTCCAGTTCAAACCCTCTCTCCTCTAATCCCTCCATCACAAATCCCCCCTCCAGGCGTAGAGGTGTTAATAATAATAGGGCGCCACCGGGACGGACTCCCGATCATGTGACCACTGTGACAGGCAATTATAGCGGTCACATAATCGGGCAGTCTATCCCGCCCCCCCCCCAGTTAAAGGGATGCAAAGGCAAGGTGGGTAGGGGGTCAGGGGCGGCCTGTCCGTTAAGGGCGCACGGGCGCTGCCCCCCCGTCCATGTATCCAGCCCCTTGCTGGTTGCTGGATGCATGAATTCCAATGGGGGGGGGGGTTTGAAGCACCCGATTAGAGCCGGAGGCTCTAATAGGCTTCAAAATAGGGTGGGCTTGTGAGAATGCGAACTGAGCCCACCCAGGTGTGTTACAATAGTGAATGAATATTCGCTATTGTAACACTGATCCTCCTCCCGGCCAATCAGGAAGCGGGTCTTGGGACCCGTCAATCGATTGGCTGAAAGGACAGGTAATCCTATTATACCGCTGCCCGCTGCCCGATGATGGCTGCCCGCTACCTGCCACCTAGATGGGAAAAGTGCCAGAACGACCGGCAGACAGCGAGCACGTGGGGGGGGGGGGGGGGGTTGTTTGCCGTTCCCCTAAAAAAAAAAACACACAAATAAAAAAACACACACCAGCCACCACTGGTACATGTTATTAAATTATAAGGACATAACAGCTGAACTAATAACATCTGAAAAGCTAATCAGAGAACTCACAGCTGCCTATCTTAGTTTTGACATTCTGTAGCTTTGATGTAACTCCTCTCTCTGGCAAAGGACAAAAAGTTAATTTAGAGAAGACAGAAGTGGAGAAGAGCTGACTATGGGCTGTTTTTTTCCAACTTGCTCTATGACTTCATTGTGCTTGTGATCATATTTGTCTGGGTTGGACTGTCCATATAAACAATCTCCCATAAAGCCCACACTCCCCCCATGCACACACACACACTCAGATGACATAAGCAGGTATACTGGATATATACTGTACTAGTAGAAACCCCCGAATTACACAACCTATATTGTAACTCACCAAGTCCTTCGCTGTCATCAAACGTCTTGTGAACAGTATGACATGTAGAAGAGTCACCAAGACAGACACCACAGCGATCCTCCACAGCATTGGAGTCAATCTCGTAGTCACAGCCAATGTTCTGTGTTGAAAGAATGTATTATTTAGTATGGTTTGTTATTGCTTGAAAATAATCTGAAAGAACGCAGAGTTATTATTTTAGAAGGGCACAGAAGAGGTCTCAGTAGCAGGCGTACTTTTGACATGGAGTTTAGGGGGATGGCATGGGAGGACCTCGGGATGGCATGAGAGGACCTCTACTGATTCCGTATTTTCCAACACAGTCCTATCATATGCAGTTGTAGAACACTCTAGGTGTAGTGTATGCTGGTAGGTAAATTTAGTTGGCGCCTTTGTAATCAGTGGATCAGGGGTTGATTATATAGGGCTGCTCAGTGTCTCATAGGCTGCTGCACTGATTATTTCCCCATCTTCTAGAGGATTCTATAATTATAGTGGGAGAAAGGCCAGAGTATGCAGCTTGAATATTTAAGGAGCTCCAGCCAATTCCTTGAGAGGTGTGCCCAGTAGGTGGTTGTAGAGCCCTTAAATAGTCCGAGGCCTGAGGCAGAAGCTGCAGTGTTCCTGGGTCCAGTCCTGCTGGAGGAGACCCCTTGTGCAGGGGGCTCTGCACCTGGGGCAGGAGTGTCCCTAAGAAGACATTGAGGTCCCAGCTAGGCTTAGCTGGGGAGCCTATTTGCAAATCAAGTGGGGTCTGGAGAAGCTCACTGGGGAATACCAGAAGGAAGTTGGTGAGAAAGAGTCCAGCTGTCTACATCTACCTCACCAAGAAGAGCCTGGTGGATATCGTTAGGAAGCAACCAGTGATCCTGTGGCTGTGTGGGTAAATGACCCCAGTGCTGAGAATCAGTGACTGTGTGTAGCTTTTCAGTCCCTGGGAGGATTACTAGTCACCAGCAGTATAGAGATTCTGTGGGGCTTTTTATTGGTACAGTTCAGCAAGATAGCCAAGTATTCCTCAAGTTTGTTCAGTTTCTTCAGTTTTAGGGTATCCCATGCTCCCTCGCCCTCTCAAGTGTCCAACCCCAAAAAAACCCTAAAAGAAGCCCATCGACCGCTTTTTGGAGCCAGTCGAGGAGTGAAGAAAATGCTTGGTGCCTGGCTGTGTGTGCTCCACGATGGGAATAAGGACTAAGTGGCTCCTTAGCGGGTGTGCTACAAATTAATACTTGGTTATTGTAATGAAATGTCACACACTCCACTTGAGTGCTTTCATGATATACCGCTTCCTCCCTGTCTGAATATAGGAATCAGATATTCCAACCGCTTCCAACAACAAACAAGACAATACTGGTTTGGTTGCTGAACATGGACTGTTTTATTAAAAACACAGGTACACAGGTAATACTCTGGACAATCCCCCCACCTTTGCATTCCGGGTGGGGTAGACTTTCCAATCAGCAGTGAGAGCTGTTGGAGGAATTCGCCCCCACCAATCTCACAGCTAATCTACATACATATCCCATAATATCCAAGGCAGACACAATAGAACATTGGAATGCAGCCACACCCCAAACGACCCAGCAATGAGTCTGATTAGTACAGATCAGACTGGATTTCTTGGTCACCCTGTGCCCCTATTAGAGCTGACTTAGACATAGGAGGATGCATGGGGAGCTGAAACAAGGTTTTCCCAACCACCTCAAGGGATTCTGGGTTTCGCGGGCCCCCCTCTTCCAAAGTGACTCCGTCACAGTTATCAGGTAAAACAATATGCATGTAGGACCCTGTTGTAACATAGAGGAGTTAGCAGTTGGTGGTGGTGCAGTAGTAGAGAACAGACAGAGAGGACGGGTGTTCCTGATATAGGCCCTAAAGGGAATCATTGGGCCTCACCAGCAGAAATCATGTATTACACTGAACCACAGGCTTCCCTTCTGGTAAAAGGCAGAGTCCTTCTACCCCTGGGTGGGTCAGACCAGGGTAGCTGGAGGAGTATTGTTCAAAGACTGTTGCAGAGTGGAATTTTCCGCAACTAATCAAAAATTTCAACTACGTTATACTGTACCCTTCTTGTGTCCATGAAGTGTTTCCTACTAAGGTGGGTTGCCTATACCTGGGGAACCCTGTGTGAGACGTGGCTAAGTGAGCAAGGGTGGTGCCCTGACTGGTGAATTGGGTCAACCAGCGTGTTTTTGGGTATAGGTTCTCCATCTGCACCATGTACCCAGTAGCCCGGTGGCCTGAGGTCAGGTGGTTGGCAGATAACTGGAGGGTCCAGGCTGGCAATCAAATGAGTTTAGAGACCCTGTTAGCTGCGTGTATCTATCAGACCGGGGGGTTCCCCCATAGGCCTGCAGATTGTAATGAATAGCCAGCTCTTGCTATGGAGGTCTCCTAAGTACCCCAGCAAAGAAGTTCCTCACTGTGTTGCTATGACCAGTTTAGTGATTTTTATAGCATAAATATATGTAAAATTGTAAGTAGTTTGTATGTACAGCATCCTTGTTTAGAAAAGCACATAATATACTACACTGGTTTTTATGCTTCCTTGCTTTAAAGAGTTTCTCCACTTTTATTGAGAAGAAAAAAACATTCCCCTCTGGGTGATTTATGAACATTGCAAGGATTATAACAACCTTTGTTGCAGACTCCTACCTTTTGTTATTCTGAAGTATTCCCTGTATGTCCCTCTGAGCCTCAGTGATGAGTGGGTCTAATGGGAGTGGTTTCATAATTATCTATCAGGTGTGCACCTGCACAGCTCTAATGAGGAAATCTGCTGGGCCTGTATCCCTTTAGACGTGATCCTACTGGGAGTGTCTCACCAAAAATGACATTTTTGTTGCAGGGGATGCCTGAAATCTGACTTGTATCTTAGTGCAGACTTCTGGGAAAATTGGTGAGCCAATCGCATAAGTAGGTTATTATGTTTCTGGGCAGTGGTCAGTACACACTCTGTGCACAGAACAACTGCAGGTAGCCATATTGCAATGCATTCTCAGAAAATTACAGCGGCTGCAGATTGAAAAGGAAAAGTAAGTTTTAATAACATCCAATTACAATATGACTTGTGTCGCAATTGTATACGCTAGATTATTTTTTCTTTATTTGCTATTTTTTTCCCCCACGAAAGTTGGAGTTACCCATTGATGCAAAGTTACCTTAACCTACAAGTCTCTGCTAAGCCACACTCTGACACGTTTCGCCCCGGGGGAGTTGGGGCAAAATGCGTCAGTTGGCATGGCTTAGCGGAGACTTGTAGGCTGAGGCCGCTCCTTAGCTTTTGACTGCACAAACTCATTGGGCAAGCCAAAGCGGCAAGCCTCCTACACCCACATTGTACTTTCCTTGTTACATTTTATTGAGTAAGGGTAGCAACTTGATATCTGACCAATATTACATGATATATCATACCTTACATATTCCATTGATGCACATATCTCGGCTTGTGTTTCCCTTAAAACACGGGGTTCCATCGATCACAGCGTCTCGCAGCTTCTCTGCAAAGTACTCTGCGTTTGACCGGCAGTGAAGCTCGCATGGATTAACTGCATGAAACCAAGAATTTAGATTAAATATCAGTGCAGAGGCAAGTTGCAAAGTTGCTTTCACAAAACAGTAATCCCCATGCATGCTGGGCGTTTAGCCCTGGTGCATGGGGCTCCGGTGTTTAGCTGCAGGCAGAGGGCAGAGGTGCCTGGATGGCCCACCTGTGTCCTTCAGCTTAACACTAGAGACCCTTGCATTGGGGCTAACCACCCAGTGTGCATTAGAGGTACACATCTTCACTGGTCTCACGATTCGATTCAATTACGATTATCCTGTCAACGATTCACAATGCATCACGATGACTGCACAAAAAAATTCAAGCAATCAGAAGAACTCATTTTTTTTATTTTATCTGTTCTAAAAAAATGTAGCAAAGTCTGAACACAACAGACAACAGTATTTATTTAGAACAGTAAATACTAAATGGCACAGCCCCCTTTACATTACACAGCCCTCCATTTACATTACACAGTCCCCCCATTTACATTACACAGCCCATTTATATTACACCCTCCCATTTACATTACACAGCCCCCCTTTACATTACACAGTCCCCCCATTTACATTACACAGCCCATTTATATTACACCCTCCCATTTACATTACACAGCCCCCCTTTACATTACACAGTCCCCCCATTTACATTACACAGCCCATTTATATTACACCCCCCATTTACATTACACAGCCCCCCATTTACAATATACAACCCATTTACATTACACAGTCCCCCCATTTACATTACACAGTCCCCCCATTTACATTACACAGTCCCCCCATTTACATTAACCCCCCCATTTACATTACACAGCCCCCATTTACATTATACAACCCATTTACATTACACAGTCCCCCCATTTACATTACACAGTCCCCCCATTTACATTACACAGCCCCCCCCCTTTACATGATTCAGCCCATTTACATTACACAGCCCATTTTACATTACACAGCCCCCCCCCCCCCCACATATACATTACACAGTCCATTTTACATTTCACATTTACATTATACAGCCCATTTACATTATACATCCCCCCCTGCACTCCCGGGAGACCACCCTGCCTCTCTCGGGACAGCCCTGCCAGTGCCAGCGTACTCTAAAGTTAAAACAAATCACTGTCAGTCCCTCTGTTTCATGTATTCATTCCTACGATTTGTAAGGGATAATGTAAAGCGATCCCTCAACCTTATTATCTCCGATCTTTCATCCTCGGTCACGTGCCCCCAGGCCGGCCACTCTCCTCCACCCGGTCAGAGGGAACGTTATAGTGACCAGGGATGAAAGATCGGAGATAATAAGGTAGAGGTATCGGTTTACATTAACTCTTACACACCGTAGGAAAGAATACATGAAACAGAGGGACTGACGAGTGATTTGTTTTAACTTTGGAATGCGCTGGCAGGCCTGTCCTGGGAGAGGCAGGAAAAGCCGGGATGACGTCATTCATGCAATCGATGCGGCCGTTCTCTGAATCGATGCTGAATCGTCCAAGGCTGCATCGAGATGCATTGATTCCACGATTATTTTCAACACCCCTAGTGTGCATGGGGCCTAGGATGGATGCACTGAATACCACTAAACATCAAGATGTTGTATACTGTAGTCTCCATGTATGGTGTAATAGTGTGGAGAGAGATCTTTGCATAAGCATCTCATGAGAACTGAAGCAGAGGACCCTCAATTCTGCTGACAGTAAAAATGAACAACCTATTCCCCCTTTTAATCCAATGACCTTGCAATGGCACATTCTTGGGTTTAATTCTCACCAATAGCACTGCTCAGTGGAGTTTTTAGGTTCTTCCTCTAGCTTTATGGGTCTAACCTACCTAACACACCAAACCAAAGAACACACTAGATTAAAGAAACATATGGTTTTGGATAGAGTAAGGAAAGGGTAAACCCCTTTGTCAGGTTATTTTTTGCTATGTCCTGTTGGGGAGATTTCTCCTTACATCCTGTTCCCAGAGGCATAAAAAAAAGTGAGAAGTCATCTCTCCAAAGTGAGAAAAAAATCCCCTCTTAGATCAGCCTTTCTCAATTGATTCACCCTTGAAGGACCCT
Organism: Lithobates septentrionalis; assembly: GCA_037952835.1. Classification (NCBI taxonomy): domain Eukaryota; kingdom Metazoa; phylum Chordata; class Amphibia; order Anura; family Ranidae; genus Lithobates; species Lithobates septentrionalis. The sequence goes on along the minus strand of JBBDGP010004330.1, from coordinate 64,939 downwards.
TGAAATAATTTCCAGGTCTTAGGGACCCCCTGCAAAGATGAGCCAATGGAGGGCCAATATGAAAATGCTCCTTTACATTGGTGGTCATCTAAAAAAATACACCCCTACAACAGTGGTTAGAATGCCACCTCTACCGGCAGCTAAAAAGATTGTTGGTGTCATGCCACTGGCCCTGTCAAGTGGCGATGGACCTGGAACTATGCCGGCACCATCAGATGGGATGTCAATTAACCACAGCTAAAGGAACCCCTAGCTACCTCTGGAGGAACCCTAGGGTGCCAGCCAACCATGGTTGAGAATGGCTGTCTTAGATAGTTTTTGTGTTATATTGCAAACAATTGTCCCCAGCGGTAGATCTCCTGCTGTTTTAGTGACAGTCGTAACAATTTGGACTTTCCACCACTTTCTATTCTGATGACAATGGTCTAAAGCAGTTGTCTTCAAACTGTGGCCCGCTTGCCAGATGTGGTCCTTTGCTTGTCTTTATCTGGCTCTTGCAGCACCAGTCCATCCATTGACATCAATGTTGAAGTATCATTCCTCCCACTGATACCAATGATGGGGCACTATTCCTTCCACTGATACCATTGATGGGGCACTATTCCTCCCACTGATACCAATAATAGGGCACTAATCCTTCCACTGGAAGCAATGATGGGGCACTATTCCTCCGATTGATACCAATGATGGGGCACTATTCCTCCCACTGATAACAATGATGGGGCACTATCCCTCCCACTGATACCAATGATGGGGCACTATTCCTCCGATTGATATCAATGATGGGGCACTATTTCTCCCGCTGATACCAATGATGGGGCACTATTCTTCCCACTGACACCAATGATGGGGTACAATTCCTCCCACTGACACCAATGATAGGGCACCACTTCATCCACCGACACCAATCATGGGGCACTATTCCTCCCCACTGATAAAATGGGGCACTTTTCCTCATATTAAAACCAATGATGAGGCATTGTTTATTTCCACTGATGCACAGAGCATTTTCTATTCCCACTGGCCATAGTCTGACCCCCCTAAAGCCTGAAGGACAATAAACTGGCCATTTGTTTAGAAAGTTAGGAGACCCCCTGGTCTAAACGACAAACAAAGAGAGTGAATCCGACAGTAATAAAAACGTCACAGCAGATCTAAGGCTTCTCTACTCTATCCAAAATGAAAAGAAATGTTTTAGGGATACACTTTGGGGTCTATTTAAAAAAAAAAATACATAGCAATTTGTCCAGCGAATTTGCATGTACATTTGTTTTGTGCGAATTGGACAAAAACAAATGTTCTTTAGGCTATTTTCTCCTCTGAAAGAATGTTCATTTATTTTAGGCAGTAGCGCATTATGGCCACTAGACGGCGCTAAGAAAAATAAGAAAATACATAGTTCTTTGCAGCAAGAGATACAATGTAACAATGCAAACCATTGGTTACATTTATCGGCTAATTCCTTCTCCAGATTTTTGTTACATTGTATCTCTTATTACAAAGACGTATGTATTTCCTGTGCACCTCAGCTCCATCCAATGGCCATAATATGGTATTTTAGTACTGGCCATAGTAAAAGAACATTTGTTCTGAAGAGAAAATAGCCTAAAGAACATTTGTTTTGCCCAATTCCCAAAGAACGAATGTACATGCAGAGTCTCCGGAAGAATGGGTATGCAAATTTTTTTTTTTTTATAATTACGACCCTCCACTGTCTTCCACTTATATAGACCCATAGCATGTTTGTACCTTTGGGAGTAGGAATGGATGTGAATGGAGCCATCCACCCGGCAAAGCACTGCTGATTTTGTTTGTACTGTATATATACACTCACTGGACACTTTATTAGGTACATCTGTTCAATTGCTCGGTAACACAAATTACTAATCAGCCAATCACATGGCAGCAAATCTATGGGGTTGAATTACTAAAGGCAAAAAGACTGTGCACTTTGGAAAGTGCAGTTGCGCACGACAAGAGCAGTTGCTCCAGAGTTTAGTAAATGAGCAGAAGCTCTGCTGACTTTCATCAACCAATCATGTGAAAGCAAAAATGCTGTTTTTTTTATTTTCCTTGCATTTGATTGGGTATTCTTTTGCAAAGTGAAGCTTTGCCTCATTTACTAAGCTCTGGAGCAACTGCACTTGCAGAGTGCAATTGCACTTTCCAAGGTGCACAGTCTATTGGCCTTTAGTAAATCAACCCCCATGTATTTAGGCATCTAGACGTGGTGAAGATGACTTGCTGAAGTTCAAACCAAACATCAGAATGGGGAAGAAAGGGGATTTAAGTGACTTTTTTTTTTTTATCCAACAAATTTAAGTGACTTTAAACGTAACATGGTCGTTGGTACCAGACAGGCTGGTCTGAGTATTTCAAAAACTGCTGATCTACTGGATCTTAACCATCTCTCGGGTTTACAGGGAATGGTGGGAAAAATAGAAAACATCCAGTAAGTGGCAGTTGGGTGGAGGAAAATGCCTTGTTGATGTCAGAGGTCAGAGGAGAATGGGCAGACTGGTTCCAGATAATAGAAAGGCAACAGTAACTCAAATAACCACTCGTTACATCCAAGGTATGCAGAATACCATCTCTAAATGCACATCAACACATCAAACCTTGAAGCAGATGGGCTACAGCGGCAGAAGACCACACCGGGTGCCACTCCTGTCAGCTAAGAACAGGAAGCTGAGGATACAATTGGCACAGGATCATCAAAATTGGACAATAGAAGATTGGAAAAACATTGTCTGGTCTGATGAGTCTGGATTTCAGCTCCGACATTCAGATGGTGGGGTCAGAATTTGGCACCTGGATCCATCCTGCCTTGTATCACCGGTTCAGGCTGGTGGTGGGGATGTAATGGTGTGGGGGATGGGATATCACTGGTTCAGGCTGGTGGTGGGGGTGTAATGGTGTGGGGGATGGGGTATCACCGGTTCAGGCTGGTGGTGGGGGGTGTAATGGTGTGGGGGATGGGATATCACCGGTTCAGGCTGGTGGTGGGGGTGTAATGGTGTGGGGGATGGGGTATCACCGGTTCAGGCTGGTGGTGGGGGTGTAATGGTGTGGGGGATGGGGTATCACCGGTTCAGGCTGGTGGTGGGGGTGTAATGGTGTGGGGGATGGGGTATCACCGGTTCAGGCTGGTGGTGGGGGTGTAATGGTGTGGGGGATGGGATATCACCGGTTCAGGCTGGTGGTGGAGGTGTAATGGTGTGGGGGATGGGGTATCACCGGTTCAGGCTGGTGGTGAGGGTGTAATGGTGTGGGGGATGGGGTATCACCGGTTCAGGCTGGTGGTGGGGGTGTAATGGTGTGGGGGATGGGGTATCACCGGTTCAGGCTGGTGGTGGGGGTGTAATGGTGTGGGGGATGGGGTATCACCGGGTCAGGCTGGTGGTGGGGGTGTAATGGTGTGGGGGATGGGGTATCACCGGTTCAGGCTGGTGGTGGGGGTGTAATGGTGTGGGGGATGGGATATCACTGGTTCAGGCTGGTGGTGGGGGTGTAATGGTGTGGGGGATGGGGTATCACCGGTTCAGGCTGGTGGTGGGGGGTGTAATGGTGTGGGGGATGGGATATCACCGGTTCAGGCTGGTGGTGGGGGTGTAATGGTGTGGGGGATGGGGTATCACCGGTTCAGGCTGGTGGTGGAGGTGTAATGGTGTGGGGGATGGGATATCACCGGTTCAGGCTGGTGGTGGGGGTGTAATGGTGTGGGGGATGGGGTATCACCGGTTCAGGCTGGTGGTGGGGGTGTAATGGTGTGGGGGATGGGGTATCACCGGTTCAGGCTGGTGGTGGGGGTGTAATGGTGTGGGGGATGGGGTATCACCGGTTCAGGCTGGTGGTGGGGGTGTAATGGTGTGGGGGATGGGATATCACCGGTTCAGGCTGGTGGTGGAGGTGTAATGGTGTGGGGGATGGGGTATCACCGGTTCAGGCTGGTGGTGAGGGTGTAATGGTGTGGGGGATGGGGTATCACCGGTTCAGGCTGGTGGTGGGGGTGTAATGGTGTGGGGGATGGGGTATCACCGGTTCAGGCTGGTGGTGGGGGTGTAATGGTGTGGGGGATGGGGTATCACCGGGTCAGGCTGGTGGTGGAGGTGTAATGGTGTGGGGGATGGGGTATCACCGGGTCAGGCTGGTGGTGGGGTGTAATGGTGTGGGGGATGGGATATCACCGGTTCAGGCTGGTGGTGGGGGTGTAATGGTGTGGGGGATGGGGTATCACCGGGTCAGGCTGGTGGTGGGGGTGTAATGGTGTGGGGGATGGGGTATCACCGGTTCAGGTTGGTGGTGGGGGTGTAATGGTGTGGGGGATGGGGTATCACCGGTTCAGGCTGGTGGTGGGGGTGTAATGGTGTGGGGGATGGGATATCACCGGTTCAGGCTGGTGGTGGGGGTGTAATGGTGTGGGGGATGGGGTATCACCAGGTCAGGCTGGTGGTGGGGGTGTAATGGTGTGGGGGATGGGGTATCACCGGGTCAGGCTGGTGGTGGGGATGTAATGGTGTGGGGGGGAATATTTTCTTGGCACACTTTGGACCCCTTAGTACCAATTGATCATGGTTTAAACACCACGGCCTACCTGAGTATTATTGCTGACCATGTCCATCCCTTTATGACTACAGTGTCCCCATCTTCTGATGGCTCCTTCCAGCAGGATAATGCACCATGTCACAAAGCTCCAATCATCTCACCACTGGACAATGAGGTCCCTGTCCTCCAATGTCCTCCACACTCACCACATCTCATCCAATAGAGCACCTTTGGGATGTGGTGGAATCGGGACATTGGTGTCATGGATGTGCAGCTGACAAATCTGCAGCAGCTGTGTGATGTTATCATGTTACTATGGAGCAAAATCTCTGAGGAACGTTTCCAACACCTTGTTGTATCTATTCCACCAAGAATGAAAGCAAAAGAGGGTCCAACCCGCTACTAGCAAGGTGTACCTAATAAAGTGGCAGATACATAAAATTTTACATTTTATACTACCAGTGTATCACAAGAACATTGTATAGTCTTACCATATTGTTTGCTTTGCATAACAAAAGATTATAATAAAGGATGAAACAATGTAAATTATGCTGGCCAACAGTGGATGCCAAAATAAAATAAAAAAAACCTACACCCAAGGTGGCCATTTTCAATTTATTTAATTGTATTTCTTAGTCTTTGACTGCAAATTATTTATCCAGTCTTCCATTTGAATGGTGTTTAGTAACCTATTGCTATACTTATTCCTATACTTACTGCCGAGGAACACTGGGCTCCATTCATGAAGCTTCCCTTTGTAAGGAATGGAATCAAACTGAGAGCACTGCACTTGTCGGAATGAAGGAACGCCCAGTGGACAGGGTGTGACATTACACACGCGGTACCTTTTTCTTTCCCCTAGGCAATATCTTCCTCCGTATCTAGGACTTCAAAAAGAAGATACAAGGTATTATGTTAATGATCACACAAGGCAGAACAATACATGAATAAATGTCCTGGTTCTTCTAGATCTTTCCTGACCATGCACACCATCTTTGGAGCATATCATTTTAACCCTAAACTGGATACACACCAATAGAATTTTTTTGAAAAATTCTCATTTCATTTTTGAACGTTTAGTGAGGTGAAATCAGCAATACTTTCCAACGGCATTGACAAGAAAATACAAAAGAGCAGGAGGGAAAATTTTTCTCAAACAAATTCAAATTTATCTGTATCTGGATTGATCTCACAGGCTTTGGATTGACGCGTTTCGCCCAAGGTATAGGCTTCTTTAGGATCCAATTTCCAATATTTTTAAAAAGACTGTGCCCAGTGTAAAGCACAAAACAGAGAGGGGGGGGGGGGTGAGATCTACCGAACCCCAAAAAAAAGAAAGGCCAGGTGCCAATTGAAGTGTATGTGTGGAACTTCACCATAAGTCCGCAATAATAGTGATCACAAGTGATTAAGAACGCCCATAAAACCATCCATATGGTAGGTCCAAAAGATGGCGACTGGGCACAATCGGTTTAAAAATATTGGAAATTGGATCCTGAAGAAGCCTATACCTTGGGCGAAACGTATCGATCCGAAGCTTGAGATCAATCCAGATAATTGTATTATATGGCAATATGTACAATATTTCATATCTTTTATGAAAATTACACCTTGTATAATTTTTATGTTTTTGTATGAAATAAAATATTTTGATTTTATTCATGGCATATGGCAATTTACTTTTGGGCACCATAAAATTCCCCATCTCCCAGTGTTTTTTTCCTAGGGGATTGTGCCATTCTTACTATATAGGCTTCCCCCCACCCAGCATCTTCTTTGGAACATAGTTAGTTGACTCAATAATGGCAAAAAAGAATATTCTGACAAACAATTTTTCTACAAAGGTTCGAAGGAAAATCTAACCCTGTATGGATAGCTTTACTCCTTATTCATCAAAAGATAGTTTTCACAGTGGCTTCACAAAGCCATCTTGTATTACTATCATTAGACATGTAATCACTGGGCCCCTGACTTAGTCTGGGTCGAGTTAGCTGAACTTCTAAAATGTAAGGGGTGCAAAAGAAATGGTTGTAAATTGACCCTATACACAGGCAGACCTACCATCTATTCGATCCTCTGCACCAGTGGTTTCCAACCACCAGACTGTGGCCAAATGCCAGGCCATGAACTTCCCTTTCTCGGGCCTCCAGCCAGCCCACAGTGTCTCCTGGCTTCCATAGTGCCCCCAAACTGCCATAGTAGCCCTCAGTGCCCCCAGCCTTCATGAGAGCCTTCAGCCTCCACAGTGGCCACCAACCAAGGACAGTGTTGCTCAGCTTTCCACAGTGCCACCCAGTCTTCTACAAAATCTCCAGTCCCCTATAGTGCCCCCAACCTCCAGACATATCCCAGAGTGCCTCACAACCTTCCACAGTGCTCCCCAGCCCCATCCAGAAGCCACCAAGTTAGCTGCAAAGCCCTCTAACCCACTCTACAACCCCCAACAACCACCCCCAGCTCCTTCCAATGATTCAATACATGTTTTACATTCCCGTACTTTTATTGTGTGAGTATAGCCTTTAAGTCATCCAGCCATCACCAGGAAACGGCTGAATTGTGACTCATTTATGGGAAGGCTGGTTGTACTATAGTCAATCTTTTGATTGACTTCAGTACAACCAGCCTGTTGGGTTTTTACTCATATGATCACTGTGGGGAAACCACCCACTGTCAGAATACAGCAGAAGGGATTCCCCCCATCAACACTGACTGTGTTAATGGCAGAATCTAGCAATTTTCTTTCCTTACACCAGTGGTTGAAGGAAGGAAAATTGCAAAATGCATGGTCAGCCTAACAGCCTAAGTCATTACTGTTGGGAAAAAGGAAGGTTTTGGCAGAATTTTCCAGGCCCTAATCTGAAAAAGGTTGAGAACTCCTGCTGTAGAGTATCAATATTTTACCTAGCCCAGTGATGGGGAACCTTGGCACCCCAGATGTTTTGGAATACATTTCCCATGATGCTCAACTACACTGCAGAGTGCATGAGCATCATGGGAAATGTAGTTCCAAAACATCCGGGATGCCAAGGTTCCCCATCACTGGCCTCACAGCCCATCTCATCCATATAACATCATTCAGGACCAGAAATACTAATTTTCCTTCCATTTTTTCTTTGTGTCCCCGTGAGGGAGATTCACCCCCTCTGTTTGTCCTACTGACTGTTATCACCAAAGGTAAAAGTAAAAGAAAATCCCAAATTTCGGGTAATCACCAGAACTGGAATAGAGGGGAAATCTTCCAGTGGAGACACCAGTTCTGGTAACCACCAAGGATTTCCATCGCTTTGGAGGGATCTCCTCTCACATCCTCATAGGTGTTCACAGTCTATTGCATTAGGGTGTGCACCCCCAAAACTCAAACATATTTGCATGTGAATATATACTGACGGTGTCAGCAGAGCAATGTTAGGCGTCGGTAGGGAAGAGATTGCTTGCAGTAGTTTTTATTTTTTACAATTTTTTACTTTACCTTATAATTTTTTTTAGGAGCCTTTGGTGCAATATTAGGGGTCTAAACAGGGGGAATCTGCACCACACGGGGTGATTAGGGTGTGCCCAGGCACACCTGGCACACCCTGTGCGCACTCCTATGCACATCCTGTTGTGCCTGTGGGACAAGACTGAAGGGAGATCTCCCAATCCTGACAAGGGTTATAATCCTCCCTTACTCTATTCAAAATGTTTAAAAAAAAATGTTATGCTTATAGTTTTACTTTAAATTATCTGGGGTTTATATTATGTGACCATTTCATAAAAAAATCAGTGAGTAGAGTTTTTTAAAAGTTTTAAGCCCTTCGAAATTACTAGATTTGTGTGTGTGTTGAAAATCTGAAATGAATTGCTCTTATGAAAATATAATTCTCTAGATTCTCCTCCAGGTTTCCTGTAATAGCTGATAATGAATCCTGGCTATTTAGGATGATGTATGTGTGTAGGATATCATGATGGGAGGCTTGCCAGTTCTGCAATAAAGTCTGATGAATGTAATTAGATAGTAAGCACATCATGTTTTACTTCATTTATCACTTTATAAAGAAGATTTTGTTACATATTCTTCATTCAAAAATATCCCAAAGGATACAGTGTGTATGCATCATCCAAAGTTCTATCAATAGTATAAACAACCTACATTTATTGAAAATACTTCTACCTCAAAAACTATAGTGGGCACTAAACTATTTTTGGTAGAAAGAGGAAGAGCTAGAATCTCGGTTGAGTTTTTATTGATGTACAATTCCACACCAGGGAGATTTGTCTATACATCCTGTCCCAGTGACCACCTGTATGACAAGGTGACCAGGGAACAGAAGGTGACATAGACAGCAATAAAAACCCAACAACAGTTCCATCCCTTCCCAAATCTTTCCAAAATACAAAAAAAATGTCTGGAGCCGGTTAAAGACCACCATGGTGGTTGAAAAGCCAAATTACCATACACTTAAAAAAACACTTTGGCACTTTGGTCTAGAACAGAACTAGGGTTCCATGGAACCCTTATGGATCCTCCAGAGGTGGCTGGGGGTTCCCTGACTTTGGGCTGAGTGACTTCCCATCTGATGGTTCCTGCCTAGTTTTGGGCACAACACCACTTGGCAGAGAGAACCGCATGACACCAATGATCTGTTAAGCTGCCTGAGAAGGTAGCACCACTGTAATGGCAAGCGTTCTTCACACCGACCATCAAGGTAAGAGGCATTTTTCTTACTGACCCCAGATGAATTGATTTTAGAAGGGGTTTCCCCATGATCTGAAAATAATTTTAATGGTTCCTCTGGGGTGAAAAGGTTGAGAAAGGCTGGTCTAGAATGTTTGGCCTACTTCAAACCTTGTTTCACATAGTAGTCTTTAAGGACCCATTGGTGGCCATCCTCCATCATATGATTCCAGGTCTCTTTTCCTACATATTTGTGTTTTTGGTTGCCAGATGCCAGCCATGGCCTGGAGGAAACCTACTGTTCATCTCCAAGAAGTTAAAGAACGAGTGAACATATGAAAGCGATACTGGTCAATAAGGTATTCACAATGAATCACAATCCAGATTTTCCTAAAATACAGGAACCATGCTTACCCATGCCTTTCTATGTTTGAACTCTTCTAGCCTATTCTCTTTTAGTCTAGAGTTATTGATAGCTTTTTATCTGACCCTTGGGACCTGAGTCCATGGGGGAGGTATTATGTGTGTCTCTTTGCCACCACCTCTACCCATGTTTTATCCTTGTTTCCCGACTCCTATTTTTGTGCCCCTTGTTTCCACTTTCTCCTCCGTTCTCCCAATCCCTCTTCTTTTTCCTCACCCTCATGCCCTTCTCCCTCCCCTCTTATGGACCAATTTCCTTAAAGCCAAGAAAAAAATGTTGTCTAAATACAAGAGCCATGTGTATGCGATCTTAAATCTTGGCGTGCGTTTTGTGTATTTCTTCCAGGGCAGCAATGGTTCAGCGCCGCTAGGACAGGGGACGGCCTATGGTCACATTACCTTGTACTTTAGAGTATTCTGGTACTTACCCAATTGGCGATTCATTGGAAGGAGTACTGAAATGGCTTTTCTCTGCCTTTCCTGGGACTAGGGGGGTGTGAATTCTTCCTTTTTGGGTGCTTCCTCTAAAAAACGAACCTTTAATCTGGCCAAGCCTCTCCTATCCTTGGGGGCCAAAGCTCTCCATACCGTATATCAAGCTGTGCTTATTTTGAGTGCTAATTGCAGATACTATTGCCGGTTTTCCCAGAAGAAGCGGGCTTTGTCCTGTAAAACGTGTTGTATAAGCTATCATGCAATTTCTTTCTATGGGCAATTGCGCTTACTGCCATCTATAAAAACCGGCATTATGTGCATTTGTAGTGCTATTATCTTATTTTGTTTGTTATGATTACTCTTCATGATTTTAATCAGAAGCTTTTTTAATATTTGACAAATAAAATGTGAACCTTTTTACACATTTTTTTTGTGTGGTACCTTCAAAATCCTATTTAGCTTTTCTTTGGTTGGGATTTTTGTTTTAAAGGTCTATTTCCAATATCAGGCACAAAGGCAGCCACATTTGAATTCAAAGACAAAGGTGATAAAGAAAGATTCTATAATTCTTGATATGACAATGTTTTACTTCCAGTTGGTCTATTATTCGGCTCTAAACTATCAATATGATCACCGTCCCACAAGTCCACTAGATCTTTAAAAACACAAATTCCAAATAGGACATAACTCACCAGTCATTAATAAAGACACCAGCAGGAAAATTCATTTTAAAGAAAATATTGAATACATTTTAGAACTGAATTAACCACTTGATGCCCAAGGTACGTACATGGACATCCTCAGGTCTCCGTAGTTATACTGGGATGGTGGGTGCACCTAAAGGCATCATCCCAGTATCGATCTTTTTAGCCAGCGATTCTATTTTTAGCAGAAGTGATCTGAGTGGTGAATTAGCCACTCCATCACTTCTGCGGGTGGCGGAAGGAAGTCCAACCCTCCTCCTGCCGCTGCCCCTCTAGGGCTTTCTTGTCCCATCGCGGTGCCCAGGAGTGATGCCGCTGGCGGCATTACTCCTAAAACTGAAGTTGTTCCCCTCTCTCTGTAACCCTGGAAACCGGGGGGGGGGCGACAAGTAGTTTGTCACTTCCAGGTTCCGCCCCTTTGTTCACCCGGCCACCAGCGGCCAGGAAAGCAGCCCTTCAGACCGATCTGTGTCTGATCGGCTGCATGGGAGGCCAGAGGAGAGATTTGGAGGAGACAGACCCCAAATCTCTCCATAAAGAGGACCTGTCACAGTCCATGATGTCACAAGGTATGTCGTTCATTCCTTGTGATAGCAATAAAGTTAGTACAAAAAAAAAAAGTGTAAAAAAAATTTTTTTGTATAAAATAAACAAATAAATAAAAAATTAAAGCGCCCCTGTCCCACCGTGCTTATGCGTAAATGAGAACGCATACTTTACTCCCACATGCATAAAACTTGCGTTTGAAAAACCGCTGTGCAAATACCGTGTAACATAAAAAATTGCCATACCCACCATTTTATTCTATAGGGTCTCTGATTAAAAAAAAAAAAAATATATATATATATATATATATATATATATAATATATATATATATATATATATATATATATATATATATATATATATACACGTTTGGAAGTAATTTTCTAGAAAAAAAAAAAACAGTAGATTTCTACATGTAGGAGCGAAGTATCAGAAATGGCCCGGATGGCCAATGGTTAAGCAACTTACTCAGTTCTTCTAACTTTCAGGAACATATCCCATCACTTAACCCAATGTGAACCCAATCCATTCAGTTTAACCCTGCTGACGGTGCGTATATAAGTGAGGGAAAAAAGTATTTGACCCCGTGCTGATTTTGTACGTTTGCCCACTGACAAAGAAATAATCTGTCTATAATTTGAATGGTCGGTTTATTTTACCAGTGAGAGACAGAATAACAAAAATATCCAGAAAAAAATTAGTGAAATAAGTATTTGATCCCCTATCAATCAAAAAGATTTCTGGCTCCCAAGTGTTTCCGATACAGGTAAAGAACTGAGATTAGGAGCACTCTCTTAAAGCGAGTGCTCCTAATCTCAGCTTGTTACTTGTACAAAAGACACCTGTCCACAGAAGCAATCAGATTCCAATCTCTCCACCATGGCCAAGACCAAAGAGCTGTCCAAGGATGTCGGGGACAAGATTGTAGACCTACACAAGGCTGGAATGGGCTACAAGACCATCGCCAAGCAGCTTGGTGAGAGGTGACAACAGTTGGTGCGATTATTCACAAATGGAAGAAAAACACAAAATAACTGTCAATCTCCCTCGGTCTGGGGCTCCATGGAAGATCTCACCTCATGGAGTTTCAATGATCATGAGAACGGTGAGGAATCAGCCCAGAACTACACAGGAGACTCTTGTCAATGATCTCAGCTGGGACCATAGTCACCGAGAAAACAATCGGTAACACACTACACCGTGAAGGACTGAAATCCTGCAGAGCCCGCAAGGTCCTCCTGCTCAAGAAATCACATGTAAAGGACCGTCTCAAGTTTGCTAATGAACATCTGAATGATTCAGAGGAGAACTGGGGGAAAGTGTTGTGGTCAGATGAGACCAAAACTGAGCTCTTTGTAATCAACACAACTCGCCGTGTTTGGAGGAGGAGGAATGCTGCCTATGACCCCAAGAACACCATTCCCACCATCATACATGGAGGTGGAAACATTATGCTTTGGGGGTGTTTTTCTGCTAAGGGGACAGGACAACTTCACCGCATCAAAGGGACGATGGACGGAGCCATGTACCATCAAATCTTGGGTGAGAACCTCCCTCCCGTAGTCAGGGCATTGAATATGGGCCGTGGATGGGTATTCCAGCATGACAATGACCCAAAACACACGGCCAAGAAGGCAACAAAGGAGTGACTCAAGTAGGAGCACATTAAGGTCCTGAAGTGGCCTAGCCAGTCTCCAGACCTTAATCCCATAGAAAATATGTGGAGGGAGCTGAAGGTTTTGAATTACCAAACGTCAGCCTGGAAAACTTAATGACTTGGAGAGGATCTGCAAAGAGGAGTGGAACAAAATCTTTCTTGAGATTTGTCTGAAATCGCATTGCTCAGACATCGCATGTGATCTGCACAGCAATGCGGTGCGAATCACATGCGATGTCTGTCATCGCACTAGTGTGAAACTGCACTCAATCATTGGGAAGTGCTTCACATATATAATATAAAATTTTATTTAAACTCTAGTTACTATAGAATTTAGCCAGCTCCCCAATCTATGATGTTTAATATATGGGTACCTGCCTTTGTGCTGGGAGCGCACCGCACACCCGGGATCCCCGGGTCCTGTACTAACCCGTTTACTGATGCACATGTCTGTTTATGATTACCCTGACCCGTTCATTACTCCTATCAGATATTCTTGGCCCTGTGTGGGTGTCACTGTTATTATTTACTCTTTTATGGCCAATAAAAACCATTGCAACAGAAATGCTAGAAAGCTCATCTTGCTCTGTCTTCTGCTCCAATAAACACTCGCTACTTACAGTACCTCACAAAAGTTAGTACACCCCTCACATTTTTTGTAAATCTTTTCTTCTATCTTTTCATGTGACAACACTGAAGAAATGACACTTTGCTACAATGTAAAGTAGTGAGTGTACAGCTTGTATAACAGTGTAAATTTGCTGTCCCCTCAAAATAACTCAACACACAGCTATAATTGTCTAAACTGCTGGCAACAAAAGTGAGTCCACCCCTAAGTGAAAATGTCCAAATTGGGCCCAATTAGCCATTTTTCTCTCCCTGGTATCATGTGACTCGTTAGTGTTACAAGGTCCCAGGTGTGAATGGGGAGTAGGTGTGTTTGGTGTTATCGCTCTCACTCTTTCATATTGGTCACTGGAAATTCAACATGGCACCTCATGGCAAATACCTCTCTGAGGATTTGAAAAAAAGAATTGTTGCTCTACATAAAGATGGCCTAGGCTATAAGAAGATTGCCAAGACCCTGAAACTGAGCTGCAGCACGCTGGCCAAGACCATACAGTTGTTTAACAGGACAGGTTCCACTCAGAACAGATCTCGCCATGGTCCACCAAAGAAGTTGAGGTCACGTGCTCAGCGTCATATCCAGGGGTTGTCTTTGGGAAATAGACGTATGAGTGCTGCCAGCATTGCTCTTGAGCAGGGGTCTCAAACTGCCGGCCCTCCAGCTGTTGTAGAACTACAAGTCCCAAGAGGCATTGCAAGGCTCACAATTATAAGCATGACTCCCACATGCAGAGGCATGATGGGACTTGTAGTTCTGCAACAGCTGGAGGGCCATCAGTTTGCGACCCCTGCTCTAGAGGTTGAAGGGGTGGGGGGTCAGCCTGTCAGTGCTCAGACCATACGCCGCACACTGCATCAAATTGGTCTGCATGGCTGTCGTCCCAGAAGGAAGCCTCTTCTAAAGATGATGCACCAGAAAGCCTGCAAACAGTTTGCTGAAGACAAGCAGACTAAGGAGATGGATTACTGGAACCATGTCCGGTGGTCTGATGAGACCAAGATAAACGTATTTGGTTCAGATGGTGACAAGCGTGTGTGGGGGCAACCAGGTGAGGAGTACAAAGACAAGTGTGTCTTGTCTACAGTCATGCATGGTGGTGGGAGTGTCATGGTCTGGGGCTGCATGAGTGCTGCCGGCACTGGGGGGGCTACAGATCATTGAGGGGACCATGAATGCCAACATGTACTGTGACCTACTGAAGCAGAGCATGATCCCCTCCCTTCGGAGACTGGGCCGCAGGGCAGTATTCCAACATGATAACCACCCCAAACACACCTCCAAGACCACCACTGCCTTGCTAAAGAAGCTGAGGGTAAAGGTGATGGACTGGCCAAGCATGTCTCCAGACCTAAACCCTATTGATCATCTGTGGGGCATCCTCAAACGGAAGGTGGAGGAGCGCAAGGTCTCTAACATCCACCAGCTCTGTGATGTCATCATGGAGGAGGGGAAGAGGACTCCAGTGACAACCTGTGAAGCTCTGGTGACCTCCATGCCCAAGAGGGTTAAGGCAGTGCCGGAAAATAATGGTGGCCCCACAAAATATTGACACTTTGGGCCCACTTTGGAGATTTTCACTTAGGGGTGTACTGACTTTTGTTGCCAGCAGTTTAGACATTAATGGCTGTGTGTTGAGTTATTTTGAGGGGGCAGCAAATTTACACTGTTATACAAGCTGTACACTCACTACTTTACATTGTAGCAAAGTGTCATTTCTTCAGTGTTGTTACATGAAAAGATAGAAGAAAAGATTTACAAAAACGTGAGGGGTGTACTCAGTTTTGTGAGATGCTGTATATAAACAATAAAATGCACAAAGATTGAAGACACCAGTTTTTCCTGTCATCACGTTTGAAGAAGTGCGTTCTTCATACACTGGGCTGCGTTCACTGGCACACAAATGACATGGATAACCAGATATGCGTCCTTTGATCTCCATCCAGCCCCTAACGTCTTGGTTGGGATAATCAGCTGAAGACACAGACCCTCTCACATTCTCCTCCACTAATTGCCATAATGATGCTCGTCTGAAGCCCACATTCAACCAAACAATGGCAGCTTTCAGGACACAACTTGGAGCGATCACAAGACATGTTGTAATTGAATTATAGAGCACAGTGTAAATTTGACAGCAAGCAGACGGATGCAATTATAACACATGATACTGAAGGAGCTTCTCCAGCCAAAGGAAGGCGAAGTCATTGCCAGCACTGGGTGACAAAAAGAACTCGGAGAGCCATTTATCATGAATGTGGATTGTGTCAATTCACGCAACGTTATGCCCCATCTGCTTCCTCGGCAATACAGCTTCCATTTGCCACTGTACAGAACTTTTTCTACATTTTTACACCAACAATATCCTTTTATGTGATACCCCTGAGGCCAAACAGCTTGGGATTGTCACTACGCAACATGCAGTATGAAAAGAGTCTTTTATCAAATTCAGATTTAAGATGTCTAAGAATTCGAGAATTCCAGTCAATATACCATTTGCCAGCAGAGTCTTATATCGGAAGTGTAGACATATACGCTATATTACCAAAAGTATTGGGACGCCTGCCTTCACACGCACATGAACTTTAATGGCACCCCAGTCTTAGTCCGGAGGGTTCAATATTGAGTTGGCTCCGCCCTTTGCAGCTATAACAGCTTCACCTCTTCTGGGAAGGCCGTCCACAAGGTTTAGGAGGGTGTCTATGGGAGTGTTTGACCATTCTTCCAAAAGCGCATTTGTGAGGTCAGGCGCTGATGTTGGACGAGAAGGCCTGGCTCGCAGTCTCCGCTCTAATTCATCCCAAAGGTGTTCTATCGGGTTGAGGTCAGTCAAGTTCTTCCACCCCAAACTCGCTCATCCATGTCTCTATAGACCTTGCTTTGTGCACTGGTGTGCAGTCATGTTGGAACAGGAAGGAGTCATCCCCCAAACTGTTCCCACAAAGTTGGGAGCATGAAATTGCCCAAAATGTCTTGGTATGCTGACGCCTTAAGAGTTACCGTCACTGGAACTAAGGGGCCAAGCCCAACCCCCCAAAAACAACCCCACACCATAATCCCCCCTCCACCAAATGATTTGGACCAGTGCACAAAGCAAGGTCCATAAAGACATGGATAAGGGAGTTTGGGGAGGAGGAACTTGCCTGGCCTGCACAGTGTCCTGACCTGATCCTGATAGAACACCTTTAGGATGAATTAGAGCGGACTGTCAGTCGTTTTTCTCTTTTCACATGGCTTTTGGGTGTGAGATATTGGTTTATTTTTCAGGAAAAAAATGGAAAGATGAACTAACACCCTTCACCATCCCCACCTCCCACCCCCGGGCTCCAATGCACTGTGGGTGATTGTCAAGGCTGGGCTCAGCCCTTCCTTCTCTGAGCTGGCCGCTCAGCTGTTGGCTAATTGCCAGCTCTTATCTGTCCACAGTTACTCAGCTGTTGATGATATCCTGCTCGTCAGTCCTGCCTACTTAAGCCGTCCAGTCCAGAGGATCTCTGCCTTCGCCTTGGTCAACATCACAGAGACTATCTTCTGCGATCCTGTTCAAGACTTGCTTTGCTGACATCCCTTCTGGCTCCAGATCCTGCTTGCTGTTCCACTACATTGATCCCTGACTTCTGGCTTGGCTGACTATCCATTCCGGTTACTGAACATTGGCTATGTTTTGACTACGTTTGTTCTTTTTACTTTTATTATTAAACAAGTGTGATTTAACTGTACTTCTGTCTCGGCCTGATTTCCTGGTTTCTGACAGTGATACAATTTCACCGTCCACCTAGCTCGGTGCAGTGGTCCTGGGGTTTGAAAACTCTGGTCTTCCTCTTCTTTCTCTAGGGATGCCAGGATGGTTCAGAGTGGTTCTGGTTGGTCAGGGTGGCTCTGATCCATCCATAGAGAAAGAAGTGGAAGAACAGTGCAGCTTTTCAAGCCACATGGCTGCTGCACCAAGCTGCGTGGCCAGTGAAACGTATCACCCAATGAGGTACATGCAACTGGAGGGGGGTAGGAAAGGTGTAGGCTGTTAGTTCACCTTTTTTTTCAACACTTTTAGGCAGACTGTCACCCTACGTTTGGTAGTTTGATCCTAGTTGTAGGGGCCTATTCAGTCAGGGCCGGTGCTACCACTAGGCAAACTAGGCAGCGGCCTAGGGTGCCCTGCTGCCTAGGGCGTCCGGCACACTGGTGTCATTACTCTCTTCTCTCTGTAGCAAGCAACTAGGTCTCGGCATCAGCAGGCAGCCACGGCTCCATTCACATATAGTGTCAGAGGCGCAGCGGCGGCGGAGGACTGTGTCTGTGTCAGAATGAATGGAAGCAAGCAAACAATCATTGATGGGCACTGGTAGGCTGCATTTGATGGGCGCTGGTGAGGTTGCATTTAATGGGCGCTGGTGAGGTTGCATTTGATGGGCGACGGTGAGGTTGCATTTGATGGGCTCTGGTGAGGTTGCATTTGATGGGCGCTGGTGAGGCTGCATTTGATGGGCGATGGTGAGGCTGCATTTGATGGGCGCTGGTGAGGTTGCATTTGATGGGCTCTGGTGAGGTTGCATTTGATGGGCTCTGGTGAGGTTGCATTTGATGGGGGATGGTGAGGCTACATTTGATGGGCGCTGGTGAGGCTGCATTTGATGGGCGCTGGTGAGGCTGCATTTGATGGGCGCTGGTGAGGCTGCATTTGATGAGCGCTGGTGAGGCTGCATTTGATGGGCGCTGGTGAGGCTGCATTTGATGAGCGCTGGTGAGGCTGCATTTGATGGGCGCTGGTAAAGCTCTATTTGATGGGCGCTGGTGAGACTACATTTGATGGGCGCTGGTGAGGCTGCATTTGATGGGCGCTGGTGAAGTTGCATTTGATGGGCGACGGTGAGGTTGCATTTGATGGGCTCTGGTGAGGCTGCATTTGATGGGTGCTGGTGAGGCTGCATTTGATGGGCGATGGTGAGGCTGCATTTGATGGGCGCTGGTGAGGCTGCATTTGATGGGCGCTGGTAAAGCTACATTTGATGGGCGCTGGTGAGGCTACATTTGATGGGCGCTGGTAAAGCTACATTTGATGGGCGCTGGTGAGGCTACATTTGATGGGCTCTGGTGGGCTGCATTTGATGGGCCCTTCATTAAAAAGGCTGGCTATACATGAGCAGGGCAAAGGGGTGGGGTCAGGGGTGGAGCCAAGGGGGCAGAAAAATGAGGTTTCGCCTAGGGTGTCAAAAATCCTTGCACCAGCCCTGTATTTAGTATATAATATATGGGCGGCTCTGTGTTGCTACTGGCAAACTTTCTGCCCTAGGCTACAAATCCAACCCTGGGCTACTCTTCCTGTTATATTGTAAAGAACACAGCATGATAAATAAGATTGAGGCAGAAACGGGAGTAGGGAGATCCTCAACCCGGAGCCCCAAAAATACCAAAGAATCCAAGGATCCCCTCCAGATACCTGATATATCATTGTTCTGATCAGTGACCTTTCACTGACTGGAAACAGTTATAAACCAGACAACCAAAGTTGCTAAGTAATTATTCTACGCATACTTAAGACTTAAATGTCCGGTCTTCATTCGTTAGGCATTGTGAGAATAAATAAATAAGCAGAACCTTATCAGGGACTAATACTGAGAAGAGGAACTGCTAATGAATGCATGTCAGTGAGTCACATCAAGACTTTATTTTCATTTAATATCCTGGGAACGGCTGACGAGGGTGGGAACACAAACGCTCCATCACTATTCCACCTCTTGGTAATTGTGTGCAGATGTCCGGAGTGATCCAGATCATATATCCAATAAGAAGTTCATTTACATTTCTGACCATTGAGTCTGGAGATGTTTATTTCCGGCAATCTGAGAAAGACCTGATAACTTGAAAACCACTTCCTCTGGGAGAACTTTCCTCTATGTATAGAATGAAGGATATATAAGTTGTTGTTTTTTTACCCTCAAATGACTTATAAAAGCAAGAAGATAGACTATACAGTGCATCCGGAAAGTATTCACAGCGCTTCATTTTATCCACATTTTGTTATTCCAAAATGGATTCAGTTCATTATTTTCCTCAAAATTTTACAAACAATACCCCATAATGACAACGTGTTTGAAATCTTTGCAAATTTTTTAAAAATAAAAAATGAAAGAAATCCCATGTACATAAGTATCACAGCCTTTGCCATGACACTCAGAATTGAGCTCAGGTGTCTCCTGTTTCCACTGATCATCCTTGAGATGTTTCTACAACTTGATTGGAGTCCACCTGTGGTAAATTCAGTTGATTGGACATGATTTGGAAAGGCACACACCTGTCTATATAAGGTGCCACAGTTAACAGTGCATGTCAGAGCACAAACCAAGCCATGAAGTCCAAGGAATTGTCTGTAGACCTCCAAGACAGGATTGTATGAAGGCACAGATCTGGGGAAGGGTACAGAAAAATGTCTGCAACATTGAAGGTCCCAATGAGCCCAGTAGCCTTCATCATCCGTAAATGGAAGAAGTTTGGAACCACCAGGACTCTTCCTAGAGCGGGCCGCCCGGCCAAACTGAGCGATCGGGGGGAAGGGCCTTAGTCAGGGAGGTGACCAAGAACCCGATGGTCACTCTGACAGAGCTCCAACATTTCTCTGTGGAGAGAGGAGAACCTTCCAGAAGAACAACCATCTCTGCAGCCCTCCACCAATCAGGCCTGTATGGTAGAGTGGCCAGACGGAAGCCACTCCTCAGTAAAAGGCACATGACAGCCCACCTGGAGTTTGCCAAAAGCCACCTGAAGGACTCTCAGACCATGAGAAACAAAATTCTCTGGTCTGATGAAACAAAGATTGAGCTCTTTGGCCTGAAAGGCAAGCGTCATGTCTGGAGGAAACCAGGCACCGCTCATCACCTGGCCAATATCAACCCTACAGTGAAGCATGGTGGTGGCAGCATCATGCTGTGGGGATGTTTTTCAGAGGCAGGAACTGGGAGACTAGTCAGGATTGAGGGAAAGATGAATGCAGCAATGTACAGAGACATCCTTGATGATAACCTGCTCCAGAGCGCTCTGGACCCTAGACTGGGGCGAAGGTTCATCTTCCAACAGGACAACGACCCCAAGCACACAGCCAAGATAAAATAGGAGTGGCTACGGGACAACTCTGTGAATGTCGAGTGGCCCAGCCAGAGCCCAGACTTGAACCCGAATGAACATCTCTGGAAAGAGCTGAAAATGGCTGTGCACCGACACTCCCCATCCAACCTGATGGAGCTTGAGAAGTCCTGCAAAGAAGAATGGAAGAAACTGCCCAAAAATAGGTGTGCCAAGCTTGTAGCATCATACTCAACAAGACTTGAGGCTGTAATGGGTGCCAAAGGTGCTTCACCAAAGTATTGAGCAAAGGATGTGAATACTTACATTATGTTCATGGTATTATTTTTGTTTTTTATTTTTAATAAATTTGCAAAGATTTCGAAAAAAAACTTCTTTCACATTGTCATTACGGGGTAATGTTTGTAGCATTTTGAGGAAAATAATGAATTTAATCCATTTTGGAATAAGGCTGTAACATAACAAAATGTGGAAAAAGTGAAGCGCAGTGAATACTTTCCGGATGCACTGTATGTATCTGTATATGTAGTTGTTCATCTAGACTAGAGTAGGGTTATCAATGTAGGGGAAGATTCACATGTATTTTTGGAATTTATAGATGACTGAAAACTATCATGACCCCTAAGGCTCTCAAGGGTCTCTGCTCCGTATTTACCAACCTTTTCCCCATTGTGATGATCAATTGGTAGTAACATCCCCCATTGCCCCCTGTAATAAAAGTGTTCAAATAAGACTCTCCAGTAGAAAGGACTTTTAAATTTAAGTTTAACAAGGTAGGCCTGTAAAGCTGGCCATACCAGGAACATGTTCTAAAAATTCATGTTTGGGTTAGGGTTAGGCTGAATCTTAGGCTGTTCCCAGGGGTGTCTACTCCATGTGTGACCTATTTACCAACCTTTTCCCCATTGTGAGGATTAATTGGCAGTTACCTCCCCCCAATGCTCCCCGGGAACAAAAGTATTCAGATAAGACTCTTCAGCAGAGGGGACTTTTGGGTAAATTCAATTTTGACAGGGTAGGCCAATAAAGCTGGCCATACACCAATTTTGTTCTAAATCTTTGGAACGTTCATTCATTGTTATAATAGTTTATGGGGACAAATAGATGTTCATTTTCAACCATAGTGACAAGAAAATTGGAAAGAACTGAATGGAAAATTTTTTATTGAGTGAAAAAAGTTCCATGTGCCTTTCATTTGGGGAAAATGGTGCATTTGTATTGCGAATATTCTAAGCGTAAAAGAAACCTGTTTAATGCTTCTGGGATTCCATTCAAGTAGAAGGTCTAGCTAAAAATTTAGAGGCTGAACTTCAGGAATTCAGCCACTTTGGAGAATGTTCTGGATCACTAGGGGTTAAGTCCAAGAAGCCGCATGCCACCTCATGGACTGTCTCTTTCATTTACATTTTTACAGACTGCCAGGAGCGTAGTTATCGCTATACTTCTGACACTGGACCTTCTGGTCTCAGCTCCAGAGTAACGTGCAGCCGCTGTGCTTTCCCCGCCTTTTCTCCCACCTAATCACAGAGCGCTTTTTATTATGTGAACTCATTCACAAAATACAAAGGCTCCTGTGAATGGTCAGCAGAGGGAAGGGGTTGGCAGAGATGCTGTATGTGAGAAGGCAGCGTTTCTCCTTTCAGAGCTCTGGGAGTTTAGCGATAGCTGGGCTCCCAGAGCTCCATAAATCTGTTTGATGTAAATGAAAGAGATAAGTCATTGGCATGCACCTCGCTGGAATTAAAGCCAGCCATGGATGGTATGATTTTCTTTCCTGTAACCGAGGGTTACAGGAAAGAAAATCGCTTGATTCTTGGGAGCCGACGCTGCTGGGAGAACACACAGTAATTATAGCCAGCAGTTATAGCCGCTGGCTATAACTGCATGAACAATACGACATGCTGGTCTTACCAAAGTTGATAGATCGATCAGTACAATCAGCTTGCCCATACGTGGTTCAAATCTTGGTCAGTCCCTGCTGAACCAGCCGAGTTTCAAACTGTCTATGGACAGCTTTACTCATAGTATGCCAGCTAGACATGTGCAATTCGTTTCGTTCCGAATCAGTTTTTTAACGAATTTCGACAAATTCGTAATTCGGAAACATCCGAATTAACAAAAACCCGTTCAACAAATTCGTAAACTCGTGAATTCGAAATTTGAAATTTGAATTTTGAATTCAAAATTCAAATTTCAAATTTCAAAATTCAGAATTCAAAATCCGAAAACCCAAAAATTAGAAAATTAACTATCAAATTATAGGCTTTGGAATTTCCTTTCAAATTTGGCTGTTAGTGAACGTAACAAATACGAATTTATCCGAAGTTACGAATGCCGTATCTAAAGGAATGGAACGTAATTAATTAATAATAAATAACAATAATAATAATAAAAACTTTTTATTATTATTATTTATTGTGAATTTGTTCCGTTCCATTTGTTTAGATGCGGCATTCGTTATTTCGGATAATTCGTAACTTCAGATAAATTCGTATTCTTTAGGTTCACTAACAGCCAAATTTGAAAGTAAATTCCAACCCCTTTAATTTAATAGTTAGTTATTATTAGTTAGTTATTCTTTAGAATTTTCGGATATTTGTTCTTTCGAATTTTTGAATTTTCTTTCTTATTTACGAAAATAATAATAATAATTTACAAATTTTCGACTTTACGAATTGCGATCATAACGAATGAACCGAACAACGAAAAAAACAAACAAAAAGAAAACCCAAATGAAACGAAAAAGGAAAACATTTTTCGGCAGTGTCTAATGTCAGCACATTTTACATATTAGCTGAATTTCTGTAGATCAGCTTTAAGGGCTTCCAAATGAAATGAGTTGACTCAGTAATGGCAAGATGAAATGCTCTGATTAATGATTTTTTGAATTTCCATATAAATATTTGAACTAATCTCTACTGGTATATGACCAGTCTAAGTGCCACAACCGATGAGTCTTTAAAGTATTATACATTTTTTTTTTTTAAGAACATTGATCCAAGGACAATACTGCTACAAAAGTGACTTTACTGGATGTTTCTGAAGGTTCCCGTTTATCCAAGTTATAATGTATGAAGGTGTGAATTTTTGTCAACTCGCCAGGGTACATATTTTAAAATGGGGGGCTTTTTTCGAAGTCATCTGTCACCCACATATAATGAATGCCATTTTAACATCTTGACAATTCACACCTCCGTCAATGTAACTTGAACAGCTACCATATGTCCCAGACTTCATGACACCATGGTGACTACATTACAAAAATCGATCAGTGTCACTGACACCTCATGCCATGTTTTTAGACAATCAATATGTGACTTGATATATTTCATGGTAAATGGGTTAGGGTGACCAAGTTACCTGTATGGCTATAAGTGTTGGGATTGTTGTTCAGGGAAGCCATACTCCACTTGGTGAGAGTCCAAGGGCTTTTACCCTAGGAGTTTCTCCATGGGATGGATCCTTTCTTTCCTGCAGTTTGGTCTGTGCCAATGTTTTGCTCTTAGTACTATCAAGGACCAGATCTCTGTATTTGCTATTCTGTTACAGAGACCACTGGCTTCCAACACTTTGATCAAGACTTTTGTGCAGGGGGGGTATCCCAATGTGGCTCCCCTGGAAAGAAAGCTGAGACTCAGGGCCACAGCCTTGATGCCAGTGGAAGGCAAGGAGAAGTCTGAGATGTGGCGCGGTTAATATGACACTGGTCATGACCATGAGAAGCAGTAAAGGTGAAGCAAGAGGCAGGTTGACCAGTGTGGGTCACAGCATGGTTGATGCCAGTAGATCCCAGATAAGCAGGTAAGGTTCTTACAGGGCCCAGGAAGAGCGCCCTGGCTTCTCCCTCCACCATTTCTAGTGGCTCAGGCAGACCATCGTCCAGACTTTATGGTCTCAAGAATCAGGTTCCCTCCTTTCCAGTTAGGACTCACCCAAGCAGGGCTATGAGCAGGGGCGGACTGATAACTCATGGGGCCCCCGGGCAATAGGAGATTATGGGGCCCCCGGGCAATAGGAGATTATGGGGCCCCCAGGCAATCAGAGATTATGGGGCCACACAGTATACACACACACAGTATACAATCACACAGTATACACATACATGTTCACACAGTATACACAGACAGATGTAAAAAAAACACAGATTTATACATACTGTCCCTGGTTTTACTGAGGCTGGCAACCCTGATGGGGCCCCCTAGTGGCCCAGGACCCTCGGGCAGTGCCCTAATCGCTCAATGGTCAGTCCGCCCCTGGCTATGAGTCCTTCTTGGGCACTTCAGCTTCGGGCCTCTGTTTTTAAAGTTCGGAAGGCAGCCACCAGTATTTTTGCTTATCCCTTCTGCAAGGTGGACTTTTCAGCCTCATCAAATATCAGCTTTGGGCATAAGGTCCTTCAAGCAGCTCTTTGAGCTGCAGGCAGTCCCTTGTTCTGTTACCCTGTTTCCCCGAAAATAAGACCTAGCGTGAGTGTCTGTGATGGCTGCAATATAAGCCCTACCCCCCAAATAAGTTAAAGTCCCTGTAGGTCTTATTTTCAGGGAAACAGGGTAGGGCTTATTTAGGGGGTAGGGCTTATATTGCAGCCATCACCGACAATCACGCTAGGTCTTATTTTCGGGGAAACAGGGTAGCTGTTTTTTGTGTTTTTCTGTGTTGCCCATCACTCAGGTTGACCATTGATATATTTTCTTTTGGGGAGGGGGGTTAAACCTTGGACTTTTGAAGGGGAATAAAAAGGCAGCATGCTGTCTACATTCCTCAGTTGGAATGCTTTTGGACATCCTGAAACTTTAAAAAGTCCCGTGTCCCTCAATGGACGATAAAGAAAATAAGATATTTGTTTCGACTGGAAAGTCCTTTCCTTGAAGTCCATTAAGGGACATAGATCCCGGAACTATTTTAGCCATGCTCTTGGTACGGTTTTGCTAGTAAACTGAAGCATGCCGGTAGCTTTAGGGGTTATCCCAAGGCTTGCCTATAAGCGGCAATATAACCCAAAGATTCAAGACTTTCTGTGTCCTTTAATGGACTTCAAGAAAAAGCTTTTACAGTGAGTACAAAAATTCTATTTTTAAGTCTGTTACAAAATTTTAGCTTTTGTCTGTGTGGCCCAATTTGCCTTATACTGAAAAGCTCAACTACAGCCCCAGGATACCAAGGATGTGTAATATTTAAATTCAATTCCTTCTTAGAGAGTATGCAATTATTAGGATCTCACTACCAGCTGAGGAAGACATTCTCTTTTAATGGCCGTGCATAAAAGAGGTGCTCAAAATCCACGCCGGTCGAGCATCTGTTGTTAGAATTAAACAGTACGTTTGGTGGATGTTTTTCCAACATCTGTTTTTCTTCTTTTTTATCTTAAAAAAGCTTTAGGGCAAGTCGATCTAGTCATTCCGATTGTTTCATCAATTTCCTACACCTGCAAAGGCTCATAAATTGCTCCAAAAAGGTACCGTGGCTTCTTTTTATGTCCGCCAATCCACCGGTATCAGTCAGATGTAACCAGTACAGGTAACTGAATAGCAGCTAAAAGAAAATCTGTAATGGTCTACTCATTGACAGTATGATCCACACACATCCATGCCAGACCTTTATAAACATACACTATATTACCGAAAGTATTGGGACGCCTGCCTTTACACGCACATGAACTTTAATGGCACCCCAGTCTTAGTCCGTAGGGTTCAATATTGAGTTGGTCCACCCTTTGCAGCTATAACAGCTTCAATTGAGTTCTATTGAGAGGAATAGTGCCCCATTATTGGTGTCAGTGAGAGGAATAGTGCCCCATCATTGGTTTCAGTGGGAGGAATATTGCCCTATCATTGGTGTCAGTGGGAGGAATAGTGCCCCATTGTTGGTTATCATTGGAAGGAATAGTGCCCCATCATTGGTGTCAGTGGGAGGAATAGTGCCCTATCATTGGGGTCAGTGGGAGGAATAGTGCCCCATTGTTGGTTATCATTGGAAGGAATAGTGCACCATCATTGGTGTCAGTGGGAGGAATAGTGCCCCATCATTGGTGTCAGTGCGGGGAATAGTGCCCCATCATTGGTGTCAGTGGAAGGAATAGTGCCCCATCATTGGTGTCAATGGGAGGAATAGTGCCCCATCATTGCTATCAGTGGAAGGAATAGTGTCCCGTCATTGGTGTCAGTGGAAGGAATAGTGCCCCATCATTGATATCAGTGGGAGGAATAGTGTCCCATCATTGGTGTCAGTGGAAGGAATAGTGCCCCATTATTGAAGTCAGTGGAAGGAATAGTGCCCAATCATTGGTGTCAGTGGGAGGAATAGTGCCCCATCATTGGTGTCAGTGGGAGGAATAATGTCCAATCATTGGTGTCAGTGGGAGGAATAGTGTCCCATCATTGGTATCAGTGGGAGGAATAGTGCCCCATCATTGGTATCAGTGGGAGGAATAGTGCCCCATCATTGGTATCAGTGGAAGGAATAGTGCCCCAACATTGGTGTCAGTGGGGGGAATAGTGCCCCAACATTGGTGTCAGTGGGGGGAATAGTGTCCCACCCATCATTGGAGCACAGGTGTGTCAGGAGGAGGCTGTCTGTCTGGAGCTGCTGCTGATCCGTGTGAGAGGGGACTGGTGAGGAAATCTATCCCAGCTCTCCTGGCCCCTTTCTGGGGAAGCCATGGAGGCCAGCAGGGCCTCTCCTGCTGGAAGCTCTCAGCCATCTCCTGGGCCATCAGGTGACATGCCTTCCTCTGTACAAACCATGGCTTGTGATCTTTCTGCCCCTGGTAAGGATGAAGGCTCAGAGGCAATTCAGGAGCGAGTGGTGGCCGGGATTAAAGCCCTGAATAGGGAAAGAGACAAGCTCTATAAGCTCAGAGCGGAGCTGAAGCGCTTGAGAAGGCAGCGTGAGGGCTTGCACAGCCAGAAACGTGGGTCCATGGATCCGGAGATCCAACTGGCCAAGGTCCGGGTGGAACACCAGGAGACCATTGTGTCCATCATGGAAGGAAGAGATGGGCCATTTAAGGAAAAATTCTGCAATGACAGAAGGTTTGCCAGGATGACAAAAATGGAGGTGGAGGAGGAGACCCCCAGTTCTGACCCCCTGCCCCCTCAGGTAGAGGTAAGCAGCCCCATGCCTTCCCAGGACTCAGGAGGCATGCTCAGGGCCATCCAGGCAATGGAGTCTCCTATGCGGGAGGATCAGTTGGTGTTCCATGAGGAGGACATTACTGATAACATGCCTGACAAGGTAAAGCCTGTCAAGCCCCATGTGGTGCATAAAACTGTTTTTGTGAACACTGTGACTGATACAGACAATGTGCCCAGTGACAATCAGGCTGCTAATCCCATTTGTAGCAATGCTGTGCCTGCTGATGCTGCAGTACAGCAAAGTTTGCATTTAAAAAATGACATTCCTGCAGATGAACTGCAACGTTCAGCAGAGCCAATTAACCCCCCTTTAGCTGAATCTAAAGCTGTTTGCCCCACAGCTGCTGAGGACTCTACAGCACAGCTTCAGGAGACAGCTGGTATTGCAGCAGAAACTGTGATTATTCCTGATGGGAATGGGAATGGGAATGTTTGTGTGACTGATAAAAATCATCCCAGTACAAGAGTGATGGACAGTCCTACCAACTCCGTTCCAGCAGATAATAATAATTGTAATGTACAGACTAATGTAACATCAGTGTGGGGCCTTGGCCCTGATAAGCCTACATTTGCTCAGGTGGTACGCTCTGCTCCTGGTAGCTCCGCCTCCAAGAGGGTTTTCCCCCTGCGACCTACCACCTTGAGCACCCTGGGATCTGGTCTTGGGTCTCTGGCTTCTGCTGGGGGTCCAAGAAGAAATGTAGTGATTCTTAAATGGGAAGGTGGTGCAACCCCTCCAGCACGGCGTGCAGTGGTGGACATGATTTTGGAGATGGGTTTTGGGGCAAATGATCTGTATGCCCTAATACATGTTGCTGGGAGCCGGGAATATACTATTAGTTTCACCAGGCCAGAGGGTCTTGACCTGTTCTGGGAGCGATATGAGGCTCGGTGCAGGTCAAGACCCGAATGGGAAGGTCTGACCCCAGTTGCAGTTTCACAAAGGTCTACAGTGAAAAAAATCACAATTATTCTCACTAATGAGAGTGTTCCTGCTCGAGATCTAGAGGTCTGGTTAAAGAATTATGGTGAGGTATTGACTAAGCCCGATAAAATACTTGATGAGCGTAACATCTGGACTGGGGGTTGGTCGGTTACAGTCAGGTTGGCCAGGGATGGGAATGTTGTCCGTCACCTGCCCTCCTCAGCTTTTATAGGGAGGGATAGGATGACTATTTTCTACCCTGGTCAGCCGAAGCTGTGTCACCGCTGTGGAGAAAAGGGGCATTTGAGCTCTTCCTGTTCAGCCTTGATATGTTCAGTGTGTCGGAGTCAGGGTCATATGGCCAAGGACTGCACCGAGATGATCAGGTGCAACCTGTGCCTGCGCCTTGGCCACCCCTACAGCAGATGTCCTGAAGCCTGGCACAATATGGAGAAGGAGGTAATTGATGACATGTCAAGGCTGGACGGGATGGAGGGTGATGCCCCTGGTGTACCATCCTCCTCTGCGGTGACCGACTCCCCTGGTCCTGCTCAGGATCCCTCTCCAGTTCCTGTGGCCACCCCTCCTGTGACTGTAAGTATTCCTTCTGTATCTGTCTCTGTGTCCCCCCAGCCTACTGTATCCCCTCCTCTTGTGTCAGAACCTTCCAAGTCTGTGCCCCCCGAGTCAGTTACCCCCCAGGAGTCTACCCCTCCTAAGTCTGATTCAAAGGGAGCACCCCCCCCACCAGGAGTGGTAGCGGGTACTAAAAAGGTTGCTTCTTCCTCTATAAAGAAGTCTTCTGTAAAGACTTCACAGAAAAAAGTAAAAGATGAGGGCATCTCTGAAGCTGACCTGCAGTACCTGGAGGAGAGAAGGAAGGTTGGGAAGCGGAAGAAGCAGGTGGTGAGGACGGAACAGGCTCCAGTGCCTGTCTCCAACCGTTATAGGTCCTCTAATTGGGAAATTTCTTCGTCTGGAGCTTCTTCGGAGCGAAGTTCTGATTCTGAGATGGAGTTTGAGGCGGCCTCAAGAAAGAGAGAGGCTTCTGGTGATGAGCAGCAGAGGGGAGCTAAGAAGCAATCCACCCAATAACCCAAATGGCGGTTCCCCCTCCGTTAAAAGTGGTGACAATAAATGTCGCCAGCATTAAGTCAGTAAGAGCTCGTTCTATGGCCTTCTTTTTGTTCAGCCAATTAGATGCTGAAATTTTATTTTTGCAAGAGACTAGGCTCACCTCCTTGGCAGATATTCATATGGCCAAGAGAGAGTGGAGGTATGGTCCATCTTACTGGTCTCTTGCGGCCGAGCCTTACGGCGGTGTGGCGGTGTTGTTTAAAACCGGCATGGTAACTGTCCGGCGGGTTATTGAGGTGGAGATTGGGAGATGTATGGTCTTAGACGTCCTTGTGGGAGGGCAGGACCTGCGCCTAATTAATGTTTATGGGCCGCACACAAAGTGGGACAGGAAATGCCTTTTTACAAGGATCAAGCCATTTCTTTTTACATCCCGGCAAGTGGTCTTTGGAGGTGACTTTAATACAGTAACTAGGCCCAAGGACAGGAAGGACTTCAAGGACAGGCTGGGATATGATAGCGTTTTTTTAAATAGTATGGTTAGGGATGCTGGTCTTGTGGATGTGCACATTAAGCACCTCCCGGATGACACTGGGTTCACCTTTCATCGAGGTAATAGTCAGAGTAGAATAGATAGGTTTTTTTTGAAGGAGACCTCTGCTTTCTCACCCCCAGTGGTGCAGGCAGTAGAGTTCTCTGATCACTGTATGCTATCTGTGGTCCTGAATGCTTCAGACACCCCTCAGAGGGGTAAGGGCATCTGGAGATTGAATTCGACTCTACTCAAGGAAGAACATGTTAGACAATCCTTTGAGGAATTCTTTCAGGCACAGGTGACCATCCTGGACTTTTGTAGCAGCAAGGCTGAGTGGTGGGAGCTGACCAAAAAGAGGATTGCTGGATTCTTCAGGGGCCTAGCCAATAGAAAGCAGTTTAATAAATACATGACCTACCAACGTTTACGGAGGAAGCTGGATATTCTTGTCTCGAGAGGTGGAGATCCTGGGGAAATCTCCGAAGTGAAACTCCTTCTCAGGAAGTGTCAATATGACCGGCATGCCTCTTTGGTTCTGGAGAGGGACTATGGGAAGTACCACTCGCCTGACCCTTACCAGAACTGCAAACAAGGTGTAGCTGTTAAAACGGTCGTTGGCCTTAAGGACAGTACAGGTTCCTTGACAAAGTCCAGGTCAGGGATTCTGGAGGTCGTGAGGTCCTTTTATGCTGACCTTCTTGGGAGGAAAGAGCTTGACCGTGACAAGATGGAAAGCTTTTTGGACTCTACTCCAGGTCTAAATGATGAAGATGTCCCATTGATGAATTTGACAGAGGAGATCACAGTTGAAGAGGTGATAAGGGCAATTGAACAGCTTGCCATCAAAAAGTCACCTGGACCGGATGGCTTGACAGCTGAGTTTTACAAAGCTTTTAAGCCTATTCTGGCCCCACATTTGGTAGAGGTTTTTAACAGTTGCCTTGCAGAGGGGGTACTTCCCCCTTCCATGAGGCACTCAGCTGTGATTCTTCTTTCAAAGGGTAAAGATCCTTCGATGATTGAGAATTGGCGCCCCATCAGCCTTCTTAATGTCGATAGAAAGATACTGGCAAAGATCATTTTCTGGCGCCTATCGTCAGTAGCAGAGTCTTTGCTTTCTCGCCATCAGCACTGTTCGGTCCAGGGTAGGTGCACCTTCACAGCAGTTTTAGCTGTCCGGGAGGCCTTGGAGCGATGCAGGGCTGCAGGCTGGGGAAAGTATTTGCTGACATTGGATCAGGCAAAAGCTTTTGATCGTGTTAACCACGAGTACCTGTGGTTGCTCCTTAGTAAGTACGGTCTGCCGGGTGGTTTTGTCAATTGGTTAAAAATCTTGTATAAGGGGGCAGAAAGCTTTCCTCTTGTTAATGGTTGGGTTGGGCAGTCCTTTGAGGTTGGCTCCGGGGTGCGCCAGGGTTGTCCCCTGAGTCCCTTGCTCTATGTGTTTGCAATCGACCCCTTCATCAGGAGGCTAGAGAGCGGCATGTTGTGTGGGGTGCCAGTGGGGCTCCCAGGTGAGCCACCTTTGAGGGTTGTTGCCTATGCGGACGATGTGTCCGTGATTGTCACTGGGGCAGATGAAGCAGAGGAGGTGGTCTCTCTGACATCACGGTATTCTGAAGCATCAGGCTCCAAGATCAATCAGGAAAAGAGTGAAGTTTTCTGGATGGGAAAGGAAGGTGAGGGTTTTGATCTCCCGGACACCTTTCCAGTGCCCCAGGAAAGAATTAAGATTCTAGGCATTGAATTTGGACCTGGTGATTATGGCCTCAAAAACTGGGAAGGCAGACTGGAAATTGCCAATACTAAGGTGGTCAGCTGGAAGAGATGGAAGTTATCTATGAGGGAAAGGGTTGATCTGATTAAGACTTACCTGATTCCGATCTTCTTGTATGTTAGCTTTGTCTGCATCTTGCCAGTGTCTCTCTATGCTAGGGTCAGTAGTGTGTTCTTCCAGATGTTGTGGGGGAACAGACTGAACCCCATCAAGAGGAATGTCACCTATCTATCCAGAAGGGAGGGTGGCTTAGGTATGGTCAACCCAGTTCTTTTCTTTTCACTGCTTTTTCTCAAGTTTAACATTGGTAATATGCTTGCAGTGGAACCTCCTGGATGGGTAGGCATCTTTAGATCTTGGTTTAGGCCTTTTCTGCGACTTTGGGAAGAGGGTGGCCAAGTGAAGAATCTCAGGGGTCATCGTGGTCAGCTACCAGCCTATGTCGCTCCGTGCCTGAAGTTACTACGGCAGTGGCGATTGTCGGCTGAAGATCTCAGATTGGTTCCGAGGAAAGTCCTTATGAGTCGAGTCTTGAGCGAAGTCTTTCATGACCCACTGGCCTTAAGGGATTGCCCAGGCCCAGTTTTGAGGGCAGGGTTAAGACTTATTAATTTGGACAGAGTACCCCCTAAATTTAGGGATCTGGCCTGGTTGTGCTTCCATGGGAGGCTCTATGTTAGGGGCAATTTGAAATTCCGCAGTGGGGTGGATCGTAGCTGTCCTCGGGAGGAGTGTGCAGGTGAGGAGGAGACTATGGACCATTTTCTGCTTCATTGCCCCTTTAACATAGAAGTGTACAAACAGGTGGGGCGGGCCCTCGGTGTCCCTTTCCTCTCCAGGCTGGGTTATGCTGAGTGGGTGTATGGAGCATTCAATACTGGTGGGCTTTTTTGTTTAGATACACTTTTTCTAGTTAGCCTAGTAGTCCGTTATTTCACTTGGAACGCACGGTGTCAGGTCTGCATTCGGCGTAAAATCCTTCCTGTTCAGGTGGTGGTGTATGACATTCTGCATGAGGTGGAGAAGATTCGGGTGCTTGAGAGAGACAAGCGGAGTCAGGGGGCTTGGTTGAAGGCGTGGAGGGGTTTCAAGCCTCCCTGACTGCCAGGAGTCTCTTTCCCGGGTGTGGCTGTCTGTCTCTTATCACCCTAGATTATTATTATTTGGATTTATTTTTTGATAAATGGCTGCGTACATAGGTGATGGGTTGTGCCTCTTAGGCCCTCTCTGCTGCTTTATGTAAATAGTTTTGGTAGTGGATTATGTATATATTGTATATATTCTGAACATGGATGTGTATTCCTTGGATTTATGTTGAAGTTTTGTACTTTGGTTTTGTTTTTTACTTTTGTATAAAATTGGTTGCTTGATTCTTTTTAATAAAAGATCAATAGTGTCCCATCATTGGTATCAGTGGGAGGAATAGTTGCCCGTGTTTGGTGTCAGCGGGAGGAACATTGCCTCATCATTTATATCAGTGGAATTATGGAATTATGTTTTTTTAATGAAGAAATTTCATTGTGACTAGTTGCAAAGACAATAAAGAAAGGATCTATCTCATCTTATCTATGCCCCACTGTTAGCGTTAGTGGGAAGAATAGTGCCCCCTATTGGTGGGAGAAATAGTGCCCCAAGGGCTGGATAAAGGCAAGCAAAGCGCCTCACCTGGCCAGCGGGCCCCAGGTTGGAGATAACTGCTCTATCCGTTTAAAAAAATAACCTTACAAAATTCATTTGGGTGCAACCTTGCATATTTAAGTGATTGTCTTTCAAACGATCAGAGTGCTGAAAATTGAAAAACGTGGACAGGAAGGGGGGGGGGGGGGGGTCAAACACAAGCAATACACAACCTTTGCTGCTGTGATTGGGCTCGGCGTGTTCCATCACACAGAGTTGTAGTTGAGGTCTTCTTATCTTTTATTCCGGCATTATACACAGAGATACTTTTTACCTATTTTTATGCCCTTCTCGCTACATTCTTGTACTCCTTGCTTGGCTTTAGAAACAGCCGCACTGGTTTAGATATATAGTATATTATTTCCGGCATGACTCGACATGAAGGCTCCCCCATTTCTCGGTCCTATGCTTGAACAATTATTACTCTCTGTGAAATCTCTACACACCGGTATTTGTACTCCTTCCTCTTGATCTAAAGAGCGCCAAAACCATTCCTCTGGCACCCTCGCAAATATTTGGTATGTAACAATCCCACGGATCTCTAAGAAAGCTTTCCAAGTGATAGATTGTTTTCCTTTATGTGAAAAACACCCGTGTGCTCACCGCCGATGGAAAACCGAGCGCCGTGCAGAGAACAGACACGCATGAAAAGGGGGGGGTCACCGTCTTTGCCGTCGGGTTCAACTATTTGTATGTATGCATGATTTGTTCTCGTACGTAATATTATAATAAAGATAAGGTTTCTTTTACGTTGATAAGGGCATACAAAATAAACAGTGCGTTCTGTCACCGTATCAAATCACGAGACCGTGGGTCATGAAATGCTTGGGGGTTATTTTTTATTTTTTTTTGTCTTTAACCACTTCAATACCGGGGGGCACTTAGACACCTTCCTGCCACGGCCAATTTTCACCTTTCAGCGCTGTCGCATTTTGAATGACAATTGCGCGGCCATGCTACACTGTACCCAAACAAATTTTTTATAATTTTTTCCCCACAAATAGAACTTTCTTTTGGTGGTATTTGATCACCTCTGGGATTTTTATTTTTTGCACAAAAAATAAACAAAGACTGAAAATTTTGTAAAAAAAACAAGTTTTTCTTTGTTTCTGTTAAATTTTTTTGTAAATAAGTAAGTTTTCTCATTCAATGACGGGCACTGATATGACTGCACTGACCGGCACTGATGGGCACCAATGAGGTGGCACCAATGAGGTGGCACTGATAGGCGGCACTGATGGGCACTAATAGGTGGCACTGATAGGTGGCACTGGTATGCGGCACTGATGGGCACTTATGGGTGGTACTGATGGGCACTTATGGGTGGCACTGATAGGTGGCACGGATGGGCACTGATAGGTGGGCATGGATGGGCACTGACAGGTGGCACTGATCGGTTGCACTGATGATACTGATGGGTGGCATTGCTGGGCATCACTGATGCCTGTTAGTACATACTGGTGCCAATCAGTGCCCATTTGTGGGCACTGATTGGCACAGATCGGGCATAATTTGCACATGTGGATGGCCATGGGGTACATACCTGGCCATCCACATGTTGCCCACTTCCCTGGTGGTCCTAGTGGCGTCCCTGGTGGTCAACTGAGGGGGCTCTCCTGATCCCCCGTAAGGAGAGCCGTCGATCTGCTCTCCTCTACTCGCGTCTGTAAGATGCAAGTGAGGAAAAGCCGATCAACGGCTCTTCCTATTTACATCGTGATCAGCCGTGATTGGACATGGCTGATCACATGGTAAAGAGCCTCCGCCGGAGGCTCTTTACCGAGATCGGTGGAGCGGTGTGTCAGACTGACACGCCGTTCCACCGACGGGTGGCTGTTATCCTGAAGGACGCCCAGTTAGGATAACGGAATCACCGCCCGGCCATCATTTTGCTATAGGCCAGGCGGGAAGTGGTTAACCACTTCAGACCCGGGAAGGATTTACCCCCCTTCCTGACCACAGCATTTTTTGAGCTACGGCACTGCGTCGCTTTAACTGACAATTGCGCGACCGTGTGACGTCCCAAAACAAAATTGACGTCCTTTTTTTTTCCCTACCACAAATAGAGATTTCTTTTGGTGGTATTTGATCACCTCTGCGGTTTTTATTTTTTGCGCTATAAACAAAAAAGAGCCACAATTTAAGAAAAAAAAAAGCAATTTTTAAAAACTTTTTGCTATAATAAATATCCCCAAAAAAGATATAAAAAAACAAATTTCTTCATCAGTTTAGGCCGATACGTATTCTTCTACATATTTTTGGCAAAAAAAAATCGCAATAAGTGTATATTGATTGGTTTTTGCGCTATTAAACAAAAAAAGAGCGACAATTTTGAGTGACAATTTTGAAAAAAAAGCAATATTTTTTTACTTTTTGCTATAATAAATATCCCCAAAAAATATATAAAAAAACTAATTTCTTTGTCAGTTTAGGCCGATATATATTCTTCTACATATTTTTGGTAAAAAAAAAAAAACAATTCGCAATAAGCGTATATTGATTGGTTTGCGCAAAAATTATAGCATCTACAAAATAGGGGATAGTTTTATGGCATTTTTATTAGTAATGGTGGCGATCTGCGATTTTTATCGGGACTGCGACATTATGGCGGACACATCGGACACTTTTGACACTATTTTGGGACCATTGTCATTTATACAGCGATCAGTGCTATAAAAATGCATTGATTACTGTGTAAATGACACTGGCAGGGAAGGGGTTAAACACTAGGGGGCAATCAAGGGGTTAAATGTGTCCTAGGGAGTGATTCTAACTGTGGGGGGGATGAGCAGTGATCTCTGTCATGTCACTAGGTAGAACGGGGAAATGCCTTGTTTACAAAGCGAACGATCGCAGGCCCCCGGCGGTCACCCAGTCCGCGGGACACGAGGGCACGGTCACAGAGTACTCGGTGGGCGTGCGCCCACAATCCCGCAATTTAAAGGGGACGTATCTGTACGCCCAGTTGCCCAGCCATGCCATTGTGCCGACGTACATCGTCATGCGCTGGTCAGCTAGCAGTTAACCGTATAACTTACACATATACAGCTGCAAACTGGCACTGCTGCGCCGGATCACGTACCTAGTGCATGATTCTGCACTTCTGGGTCTGGGGCGCGCATGCCGCCGCTGGTCCCCCGCTCCAGCTGTGATTATATACATAGCGGAAGCTGATTGGCGGGCTCGATGTCCACCGGCACCTGCCCATCCTTCGGTACTGAGAGAGAACGGCAGTCTGTCTATGTAAACAAGGCAGATTGCTGTTCTGTCAGTACAGAAGGCGTGGATCTATGCCCCCCCTCTTGTAAAAGCACCTCCCCCACAGTACACAGAAACACAGGCTAGGCACACAGTTAACCCTTTGATCGCCCTTGATGTTAACCCCTTCCCTGTCAGCGTCATTAGTACAGTGACAGTGTATATTTTTTAGCACTGATCACTGTATTAGTGTCACTGGTCCCCCAAAAAGTGTCAGTTAGTGCCCGACTGGCCGCCACAAAATCTCAGTCCCGCTATAAGCCACTGATCGCTGCCATTACTAGTAAAAAAAAAAAAAAAATATCCCATAGTTTGTAGAGGCTATATCTTTTGCGCAAACCAATCAATATACGGTTGTTGGGAATTTTTTTTACCAAAAATATGTAGCAGAATATATATTGGCCTAAATTGATGAATAATTTTGCTTTTTACATTTTTTATTGAGTGTGTTCTAAAGTAGAAAGTAATATATATACACATATTATATATTAGGCATGTGATATTCGTTTCGTTCCGAATTCGTTTTTTTTAACGAATTTCGACACATTCGTTAATTCAGAAATATCCGAATTAACGAAAACCCATTTAACGAATTTTTCCAAATGTTCGTAAATTCGAAAAATTTGTACATTCGTAAATTCATACATTCGCACATTTGTACATTAGTAAATTAGTAAATTAGTAAATTCGTAAATCTTAAATAATAATTAACTAATAAAAACTTAACTATTACTAGTAACTATTAAATGATAGGTATTGTAATTTAATTTCAAATTTGGCTGTTAGTGAACGTAACACATACAAATTTATCCAAAGTTGTGAATGATCCGAAATAACGAATGCCGTATCCAAACGGAATGGAACGTAATGAATTAATAATAATAAATAACAATAATAATAATAAAAACGTTTTAATATTATTATTTTTTATTAATTTGTTCCGTTCCATTTGTTTAGATGCAGCATTCATTTTGGATAATTCGTACCTTCGGATAAATTCGTATTTGTTACGCTCACTGACAGCCAAATTTGAAAGGAAATTACAATACCTATCATTTAATAGTTAGTTACTATTTCAGATTTTCGAATTTTCGGGTTTTTGGATTTTCAAATTTCGAATTTACAAATTTCTGAATTTTCTAATTTACAAATGTACGATTTGACGAATTTATGAATGTACGAATTTACAAATGTACGAATGTATGAATGAACGAATTTACGAATGTACGAATTTACGAATTGCGATCTATATATATATATATATATATATATATATATATATATATATATATATATATATATTTTTTTTTTTTTTTTTCAAAATAGTTTTTTTTGTTTATAGCGCAAAAAATAAAATAATGATAGTGATCAAATTCCACCAAAAGAAAGCTCTAGTTGTGCAAAAAAAAAAAAAAAAAGACATCAATTTTATTTGGGTACAGCGTCGCTCAACCGCGCAATTGTCAGTTAAAGTAACGCGGTGCCGTACCGCAAACAATGGCCCGGTCAAACACAATGTTTGGGGGTTCTGAGTAATTTTCTAGAAAAAAAAAAATATTTTTACATGTAGGAGCAAAGCGCCAGGATTGGCCCGGATGGGAAGTGGTTAAACTTTAACGCTTCTGCAGTATCTACAGAAACCGAAATATCAGTTTTTTGTTTGGACCGACTCCTTGACAGATGCAATAAAAAGAATGAGAGCTACTTAAGGAGTTTCCAGTTTTTTTTTTCAGCCGACGGCATTCCAAAATAAAAAAATGCGGTGCAGCTGAGAGGCGTGTGCGGAGCGGAGCCGGGTCTTGAGTTACACATAATTGGCACCGATGGCTGGATACAGCCAGACTTGGCACACACAGTCGGGACAAAAGCTAAAGAAAGGGGATTTTTTCCTGAAGAGCCACATGCTGACATAAGCATCAAATACTAAATCACAACTCAAGAAATGTGTTGTCCAGTTATATAAAAAAAAAGCAAAAAAAAAAAAAAACAGCTTCTTGTTTTTTTCCATTCTGCAGCGGGACAGATATTTGGCATCTATGGATAACTCCTCTGCTTTTCTTTTCCTTCATTTTTATATAACAGCCCCAGTAGTGCAACATAATAATACAATAATTATGAAACAATAATAATGAAAGAAAGTAAAGTGGTTGTAAACCTCAGACATGAAATCTGAACAAAAGCATATCCCTCTATAGTGTGTACTTGTCTCCAGGGGCGGACTGACAACTCATGGGGCCCCCGGACAATAGGAGATTTTAGGGCCCTCAGGCAATAGGAGAAGATTATGGGGCCCCCCGGGCAATAGGAGATTATGGGGCCCCCAGGCAATAGGAGATTATGGGGCCCCCAGGCAATAGATTATGGGGACACACAGTATACACACACACAGTATACACACACAGACACACAATATACACACACAGAATACACATACACACACTGAAAAGGTACTGGAGAGGCGGGGCAGCTATAATCTTGGGAGTTTAAAAAAAACACAGATTTTTACATACTGTCCCTGGTTTTATTGAGGCTGGCAACCCTGATGGGGCCCCTTAGTGGCATGGGGCCCTCGGGCAGTGCCCGAGTGCCCGAATGGTCAGTCCGCCCCTGCTTGTCTCAGTCCAGAGCACTAAGTGTCATTTCCGTCTGCTGCCTCCTTTCCTCTACAAGTTTTCCTGACACCAAGAGATAAAAAGGTGACAGGGGGAGGGAGCTCTGGCACACAGCATGTGACTGGAAGCCACAGCTCTGTTCCTGTGTGCTCTGTGAAGAGAAAGGGGGGATGCCCCTTCCCTCCAATCAGCTCTCGTTAAAGTGTTGCTAAACCCAGGACTCTGCATTCACTATATCTGGTCTCCCACAGTACACAGAACATGGAAATGCAATTATTTTAGTAAATATAAACTGCTAAATACCTTTTTCTCATCAGCAGTACAGTGAAACCCTGGATTATGAGCATAATCTGTTCCAGGAGAATGCTTGTAATCCAAAGCACTATCAAAGCGAGTTTCCCCATAGAAGTCAATGGAAATGAAGATAATTTGTTCCACATTGACTTCTATTGCATGCAGTACCGCATGTGGCCAGAGGTGGGGGGGCGCCAGAGAGCCTCGGAAATACTCAGGGACAGCTCGGCTGAACTCGGAAACCCTTGGAAACACTCTGGAACTGAGTATTTCCGAGTGTTTCCGAGTATTTCCAAGTGATTCCAAGCATGATTCCAGAGGATCTCTGCCTTCGCCTTGGTCAACATCACAGAGACTATCTCCTGCATTTCTGTTAAAAGACTTGCTTGGCTGACATCCCTTCTGGCTCCAGATCCTGCTTGCTGTTTTTACTACGCTCATCTCCGGCTCCCTGACGTTTGGCTTGTCTGATTATCGGTTCGGGTTCCTGAACTCTGGCTGTGTTTTGACTACTTTTTGTTCTATTTACTTTTATTGTTAAACAAGTGTGATTTAACTGTTCTTCTGTCTCGGTGTGATTTCATGGTTTCTGACAGCTCTAAACCAAAATGTCAAGCCAAAAAATGGCCAATGTCATAACATGTGCAGCACCATAAAAACGTCAGATCAAACAGAGACTAAGATGACATCTCCTGCATCCACTGATGTTTGGTAAAGCTGGAGGAATCTGACCCACCGTTCCTCATGGGGTTGACGCTTGTGGCCATAGAGCCTTAGCTAAAGGGTATCACCTTAGGTCCTGACTGGGTCACTGCTGATTTTGGCCTCAGACTTACTACTTACTAAAGCAACATTTCCTGATCCCTTTGGTTCATGATATATACAGATCGCTCTTCCGAGACCAATGCAAGTATGAACAAGCCCTCACACCAGAGGGCTGTACTGAGAGTAAAGCAAAAATGGGCATAGCGTCTTTGTTCCTTTACATAGGTCATATGAATTTCACATGTTAGTAGAGTAACTCTTCCTCTATAGTAACTATTCTTCTATAGTAACTCTTCCTCTATAGTAACTCTTCCTCTGTAGTAACCCTTCCTCTGTAGTAACTCTTCCTCTATAGTAACTCTTCCTCTATAGTAACTCTTCCTCTAAAGTAACTTTTCTCTATAGTAACTCTTTCTCTATAGTAACTCTTCTTCTATAGTAACTCTTCCTCTATAGTAACTCTTCCTCTGTAGTAACTCTTCCTCTGTAGTAACTCTTCCTCTATAATATCTCTTCCTCTATTAGCTCTTCCTCTATAGTAACTCTTTCTCTGTAGTAACTTCCTCTATTAACTCTTCTTCTATAGTAACTCTTCTTCTATAAAAACTCTTCTTCTATAGTAACTCTTCCTCTATAGTAACTCTTCCTCTAAAGTAACTTTTCTCTATAGTAACTCTTTCTCTATAGTAACTCTTCTTCTATAGTAACTCTTCCTCTATAGTAACTCTTCCTCTATAGTAACTCTTCCTCTATAGTAACTCTTCCTCTATAGTAACTCTTCCTCTATAGTAACTCTTCCTCTATAGTAACTCTTCCTCTATATTAACTTTTCCTCTATTAACTCTTCTTCTATAGTAACTCTTCTTTTATAATAACTCTTTCTCTATAGTAACTCTTCTGCCCCGTACACACGGTCGGATTTTCCGATGGAAAATGTCCGATCAGAGCGTGTTGTCGGAAATTCCGACCGTGTGTGGGCTCCATCGGACATTTTCCATCGGATTTTCCGACACACAAAGTTGGAGAGCAGGAGATAAAATTTTCCGACAACAAAATCCGTTGTCGGAAATTCCGATTGTGTGTACATAAATCCGACGGACAAAGTGCCACGCATGCTCAGAATAAATAAAGAGATGAAAGCTATTGGTCACTGCCCGTTTATAGTCCCGACGTACGTGTTTTACGTCACCGCGTTTAGAACGATCGGATTTTCCGACAACTTTGTGCGACCGTGTGTATGCAAAACAAGTTTGAGCCAACATCCGTCGGAGAAAATCCTAGGATTTTGTTGTCAGAATGTCCGAACAAAGTCCGACCGCGTGTATGCCCTATTCCTCTATAGTAACTCTTCCTCTATAGTAACTCTTCCTCTATTAACTCTTCCTCTATTAACTCTTCCTCTATAGTAACTCTTTCTCTATAGTAACTCTTCTTCTATTAATTCTTCCTCTATAGTAACTCTTCTTCTATAGTAACTCTTCCTCTATTAACTCTTCCTCTATAGTAACTCTTTCTCTATAGTAACTCTTTCTCTATAGTAACTCTTCTTCTATTAACTCTTCTTCTATTAACTCTTCCTCTATAGTAACCATAGGCGTGCGCACAGGGTGTGCCAGGTGTGCCCAGGCACACCCTAATCACCCTGTGCAGCATAGATTCCCCCTACTGCCCTAGCTCCCCCTCCTTCCCCCCCGCACCGCTGCTGGCTTCCCTCCTCTCCTCTCCCCACGGCTGTTGCTGCGGGGATGTTTTAGGATGAATGGGAGAAGGGGCCAGTAAATATGTAATTTACTGACCCCTTCCCTTTCTGAATGAACACAGTGAGCGATTGATTGAACACAGTGAGCGATTGATAGTGTGTGTTTGAGCTTTGGGGTGCACACCCTAATGCAAAAGGCTGCGCACACCTATGATAGTAACTCTTCCTCTATAGTAACTCCTCTTCTTCTTTATCATTGCAGGTAAAAAATGGATTCCAAGCAGAAGCAATGTGCCGTCGTTGAGTTCTTGATGAAGGAGGGGTGCAGGCTGTCCGACATCCACAGAAGGCTACAGAATGTTTACAGAGATGACACCATTGAGAAGAGCAACATCTTGTCATTGGTGACTCTTATCAATGGTGTCCTCTCCATAAACATTCTGTGGCCTTCTGTGGATGCAAGACAGCCTGCACCCCTCCTTCATCAAGAACTTGACGGCACAATCCACAGATGACCACCAGCCCATGAACATCCACTGATGACCACTATATCAGATTCTTTAAAACAATCAAAAAATCATGCAAATATTGATTAGTAAAAGCACAAGAAAATAATAATAGCAGAGAAGCCAATACTGATCCCAGACCCTGAAGGAGTATACATACGTTGGGTTGCTGCAGTGCCGCTCTGCGCTCTGAATTCCAGCTCCACAGGTACGAGTACATGAAGACCACGAGCTCCAGGAACCCCATAACCCATCCACCGCAGCGGGACGATGACCGACAAGCACACAGTCACCACCAAAACACCACTGCAAGGCAACCACACAAAAAATTAGACCAATGATGTCACAACTGCCCAGGCCATTTTTCAGGTTTCAGCGCTGTCGCACTTTGAATGACAATTGCGCGGTCATGCAACACTATACCCATGTGACATTTTTACCATTTTTTTTCACACAAATAGAGCTTTCTTTTGGGGGTATTTAATCACTACTGGGTTTTTTATT
Source organism: Lithobates septentrionalis (assembly GCA_037952835.1). Classification (NCBI taxonomy): domain Eukaryota; kingdom Metazoa; phylum Chordata; class Amphibia; order Anura; family Ranidae; genus Lithobates; species Lithobates septentrionalis. Next base: position 21,512 of record JBBDGP010004330.1, on the reverse strand, counting down.
TTTTGCTAAATATACGGAAAAAGATTGAATATTTTGAAAAAAAAAAAACACTTTTTCTTTGTTCCTGTTATAAACTTTCGCAAATAAATAATCATTCTTTATAAATTTAGGCCAAAGTGTATTCTGCTAAATTTTAGGGGCGAAAATAACCCGTGTAAATTATTTAGCCTGGAGGAAAGTGATAAAGTCCACAAACTATGGGATATATCTGGAATTGTACTGACGGCCGATCTAAGTTCTTGAGGCCCAAAAATGTCAGGACAGTACAAATATGCACCAAATGACCCCTTTTTGGAAACTAGACAGTCCAAGGTATTGGACTGACAAGGGCGTCATTCTCCTTGATTTTCTGAAACGTGGCCATACCGTGACCAGGGAGCGGTACACTGAGACACTTAAGAAGCTTAGAGAAGCCATTCGGAGGAAGAGACCAACAAGAATCTAAAAACCATTCACATTCAGTGTGACAATGTGTGACCACACACATCTTCAGAAAATAATCAATCGGCTAATTTGGCTGGTCAGTGGTTCTCTGTCTACCACACAGCCCAGATTTAGCACCCTCTGACTTCAACGTGTTTAGTCCAATGAAAGACAGTCTTTGGGGACAACAATTTGATGGCTTCCACAAGGTAAAAGTGGCTGTGAAGTACAACATTGCACCCCTGATTTTTTTCAAAGAGGATTCAAGAGTTGGATTCAACGATGGCAAAAATGCATTTCCTGTAATGTCGAGTAGCACTTTTATATAGGGCAGTGGTCTCCAAACTGCGGCCGGGAGACAGATGCGACCCTTTGCTTGCTTTTATCTGGCCCTTGGGGCACTATTTCATCCACTGATACCAACAATGGGGCATCATTTCTCCTACTGACACCAACAATTGGGCCCAATGACACAATCAATGGGACAATTCCTCCCAATGACACCAACGATGGGGCACAATTCCTCCCAATGACATCAGTGATGGGGCACAATTCTTCCCAATGACACCAACGATGGGGCCCAAGGACACAAACGATGGGCCCAAAGACACCAACGATGGGACACAATTCCTCCCAATGACACCAACAATGGGGCACAATTCCTCCCAATGACACCAACGATGGGGCACAATTCCTCCCAATTACACCAACAATGGGGCACAGTTTCTCTCAATTACACCAACCATGGGGAAAATTTTTTCCTACTGACACCAACAATGGGCCCAATGACACCAACAATGGGGCCCAATGACACCAACAATGGGGCCCAATTACATCAACGATGGGACACAATTCCTCCCAATGACAACAATGATGGGACACAATTCCTCCCAATGACATCAGTGATGGGGCACAATTCTTCCCAATCACACCAACGATGGGACACAATTCCTCACAATGGCACCAAAAATGGGGCACAATGCCTTACAATGACACCAATGATAGGGGACAATTCCTCCCAATGACACCAACAATGGGGCACAATTCCTCCCAATGACACCAACGATGGGGCACAATACCTCACAATGACACCAACAATGGGGCACAATTCCTCACAATGACACCAACAATGGGGCACAGTTTCTCTCAATTACACCAAGCATGGGGCAAAATTTCTCCTACTGACACCAACAATGGGGCCCAACGACACCAACAATGGGGCCCAATGACATCAACGATGGGACACAATTCCTCCCAATGACATCAGTGATGGTGCACAATTGTTCCCAATGACACCAACGATGGGACACAGTTCCTCACAATGGCACAGCAACTTACAATTACACCAATGATGGGGGACAATTCCTCACAATGACACCAACAATGGGGCACAGTTTCTCTCAATGACACCAACAATGGGGCAAAATGACATCAGTGATGACACCAACAATGGGACCCAATAACGGGGGCACAATTACTCCCACTGAAACAAACAATGGGGCGTTGATTTTTCCCACTGATGTCGGGACCTTTTCGACTCATACTGACCACAGTCCGGCCCTCGTAAACTCTGAAGGACAGTAATTTGGCCCTTTGCTTAGAAAGTTTGGAGACCCCTGGTATAGAGGAAGAGATACTCTTCCAACATGTGAAGTTTGAGCGACCTATGCTAGGTAATAAAGTTTTGCCCGCTTTGTACACTTTCCGTTCATAGTACATACCTTGTTTTCACCGCAAGTAGTTCCATCCACTGCAGCATCAAGCTTGGAATGACAAGTGGTACCAACAGAGCACCACAGCGAGTTACATACGTTCTGTAATGGAAATGAATGAATAGTAAAGAATAGTTCTGGTAAAGTTCAAGGAACCGATTATACAGAATAACTTAAATCTTAAACTGTCAGTACATGTAGTGTAGCTGTACGGACGTTAAAAAACTCATATAGACCAATAATTAAAATTTCTAAAGTGACACTAAACCCTGCTTTAAAAAAATATATTCCAGTATATATTCTAAACTAAAAAAAAAAAGTGTCTTCTATTGCTCTCACCCTCCTTTAATCCTCCAAATTCCTTTTTTTTTTTTTTGCTCCTGTGATTCGACTTCCTGTTAGGCCTCATTCACGCCTGAGCGTATTGGAGAATCCGCCAGATTCAATTTTGCACTTAGATCCATTTTTGTTCGGGCCTTTAGACTCACAACATGAGGTTGGGCCCTGTGGTTTCTGTCTGGGGAATGTGTTTAGCCCTTTACTGAAGTGCGGTCTTTATTTTTGTTGCACAACTAAAAGTTGTTGAATCATAGGTCTCGTTATTCAATTAATTCTCACATTCTTTCCTGAAGAAGCCATACGGCGAAACATGTAGAAAACATGAACGTGATTTCAGTAAATCATTGTCCATAATAGGATGTATTGCCCACATCCATGGCCATGACTGTACTGTATGCATTACTTTTAATGATGTTGTTCAATTAATAAAATTTGTATATATTTTTATATCTTGTTGTTTCTAATGATTCGCACCTTTAAAGTCCCATATCTCCTATATATTTTTGTTCCTATTTAAAAAAAAATGCCAAAGCTCAAAAAATGCTTTAAAAATTCTGTACAAAAACATGCAAAAAAAACGCCTGAAAAAAAAAACGCTCAAAAACTTGATGCTCAGATGTCAGTGCAGCCTTAAAGGGTGGCTACGTTCGTTCTCATGGTCTCACTGTATGTAGGAATGTAGCCACCCTCTCTTGCTCATTCCTGAGATGGACTATGGAACTATGGGATTTGCACTTTGCATAGAGTGGTGTACATGACCGCACTGCTCATTTCAAATAAAGGAAAGTGAGGGGTGAAAGGAGAGGTTCCGGAGCTCACGGAGGAGATTACAAGGAGATAGAACAACACATTAGGAAACAATTTCCTGAAAAATAGCTCACAGGGCCATTAAGTAGTGGAGGTGTGTGGATTATTTTAGGAGAATAAGGATATTGTTTAGTGTCACTTTAGTAACTCTACAACTGTACTGTGGTTGCAGAATCCTTCACACTAGACATGTGCAATTCGTTCAGTTCCGAATTAGTTTTTTTAACGAATTTTGACAAATTCATTAATTCCAAAATTTCCGAAGTTTTACATTTCCGAAATTTCCTCATTTCGATTTTCCGAATTTCCTAATTTTTACATTTCCAAATTTCCGGAAATGTGGAAATTCTAAATTTCGGAAATGTGGAACTTCGGAAATTGGAAAATTTCGGAAATTCGGAAGTTCGGAAATTGGAAAATTCGAAATTAGGAAATTCGGAATTTCGAAAATTTGAAAATTCTAAAGTTTGGAAATTTCAAAGTCCCAAAATAAGAATGAAAATCTGAAAATTCAAAAGAATGAAAATCCTAAAATTCGAAAACCCGAAAATCTGAAATAATAAAATAATAATAAATATTAAATTATAGGTATTGGAATTTCCTTTAAAATTTGTCTGTTAGTGAACGTAACGAGTATGAATTTATCCAAAGTTATCTGAAATAACGAATGCCGTATCTAAAAGAATGGAACGTAACGATCTAATAATAATAAATAATAATAAATAATCATAATAATAAACCTTTTTATTATTATTATTTATTATTAATTTGTTCCATTCCATTTGTTTAGAAGCAGCATTTGTTATTTCGGATAATTAGTAACTTCAGATAAATATGAAAATTTGGAAATTTGAAAATTCGGAAATTCGAAAATACGAATTTTCGGATTTCCCAATTCTGAATTTTCGAATTTCCGAATTTCCGAAAAAATAAAAAAAAGATAAAATTTTTTTTTTGTCAGTGCACATGTCTACTTCACACTGCTTGCATGTTCTGCCACCGCTATAACTTTGTTATCTCACAACCCTGAGATTTATAATATATATATATGCTATATCACCTCTCAACCAAGTGATAATCAGAATCTTACGTCAATGTCCTGGCAAAAGGTGGAAGCCGATCCATACTGAAGGCGGCATTGATGTCCAACATCATACAGCACTCCCGGAGGAACAGAAGGGAAATTAAGTAACTCCTTACTGGGGGGGTCATCCAAGCAAAGCCCCCAACCTCGGCTGTAAAGGAATAAGTAAAAAATAAAATAAAAATTAGTGTCACCAATAGATAAACATCCATCAGACCTATCTTGTGCTCACCCCCTGCAGGGGCCGCAGGATGCCATGGTGGGTTCCTCTCCCAAATTAGGGCAGAGGCAGCCAGGCACACAGCAACAGTCACTCTTTCTGGCTGAATGAACAGTCTAGGGTCAGTGATGGCGAACCTTGGCACCCCCAGATCAGGGCCATCTTAATGCAAGGGCACTACTGGGCACTACCCAGGGGCCCCAGGTGCATGGGGCCCCACAATAATCTTGCAATACACCATATTTGCCAACTGTCTGGGACATTCATGCTTTTTACTAAACTGTCCCGAGTTGGCCGTGTCCCGAGAAGCGTCCCAGAACCTATACTGTGCCCTCCTGATCTTAATATTGTGCCCTCCTGCCCACTTCTGTACTGTGCCCATCTGTATTCCCCCCCCTGTACCATGCCCTTTGTGTTGATTAGTCTTTGATTTATGGAATGTTTTCCTTTTGTAAAATTTATTTTATTGAAAGTACTAATGAATCGATGTTTAATTCTATCAACTATTTATACTTTATTTCTTGAGGTAGGTGCGTAAACTGGGACAAGCTGGTAGGGGCCCCAGTGCATTGCTTTGCCCAGGGGCCCATGATGCTATTAAGACGGCCCTGCCCCAGATGTTTTAGAAACTACATTTCCCATGATGCTCTGGCACTCTGCAGTGTAGTTGAGCATTGTGGGAAATGTAGTTCCAAAACATCTGGGGTGCCAAGGTTCTCCATCACTTGTCTAGGGGTGGCTTTTTTTCTGAGATCTAGTGCTGAATAAACTTAGATAAGGCAGGGGGAGCTGTGGGATACTCCATTAACTCTGAACGGCAACGGGAGGACACTTTTCACTTTGGCACGACTCCTTAGGACAGTCCCTTTTTAACGATGGCCCAGAAAAGGGTCTGCGCTGAGACACTATCAGAGAAATCCCAGGCCAGGCAAGCACTAGTTCTAATACAACGGTCACCAGCATCCCGCACTCAGCTCTGAATACTTGGATGCCTCCATCCAGTATCAGGCAGATTTCTCCAGTGAACGCTCCAGACCAGATCCTTAGTCAAATCCCTTTGGTTAGTTCCAGAGACTTTCAGCAAACCAGCCCCCCCCCCCCCCCCCCCAGCTTTAGCTTAGCTAAGACCTCGATGAGCACAGGTAGAATTTCAGCTGGGCTGCCTAGAAGGGTGGAAGCCCTTCAGGTTGGAAACTTCACCTACTGGACAAGAACAGGGCAGCCTCAAATCCCAGACTATTTATGCACCCCCCAGCCACCTTCTGGGCAACCTTCCCCAGGGATTGGCTAGGACAACATAAATATTTAGGTTGCTGATTTGCCTTTCCAGCCCACTACATTCTGCAACCATCCAGAAGGCAGGGGGGAAACAATCAAACCTGCAACCAGTGGGCCCTGGTGGAGATATCTCATACTGGAGAAGTGCCAACCTGTCCAAAGTTTTTACTAAACTGTCCCGAGTTGGCCGTGTCCCGAGAAGCGTCCCAGAACCTATACTGTGCCCTCCTGATCTTAATATTGTGCCCTCCTGCCCACTTCTGTACTGTGCCCATCTGTATTCCCCCCCCGTACCATGCCCTTTCTGTTGATTAGTCTTTGATTGGGAAACAATCAAACCTGCAACCAGTGGGCCCTGGTGAAGATATCTCATACTGGAGAAGTGCCAACCTGTCCAAAGTTTGGTTGGAGCTGGTAATTCCTTATATTGAAATAAAGAGCGACCTCCTAACTTCATTTTACATTTAGATCACAAGAATGTACTTCTTCTATTGCTTCTATTTTGTTCATTGAATCTCCAGCTGGAGTATTTATGAAAGTCAATCATTGTGATCTATAGTTTAAAAACAGAGGCGTGCAAACTATGATCCATGGGCCAGATGCTGCCCTTTGCTTTCCTTTATCCGGCCCTTGGGGCACTATTCCTCCCACTGATATGAGGTACAGTGCCTTGAAAAAGTATTCACACCCCTTGAAATTTTCCACATTTTGTCATATTACAACTAAAAATGTAAATGTATTTTATTGGGATTGTATATGATAGACCAACACAAAGTGGAAAGAAAATGATAAATGGTTTTCAATTTTTTTTACAAATAATTATGTGAAAAGTGTGCCATGTATTTTGACGGAACTTTTTTAAGGGGTAATTCTGATCAGGATCTGATGTAAGGGGGACCCTAATATAAGGAGAAATTCTGATGATTACCCTAAGGGAAAAGGGGGGGGGGCTCTGATGTAAGGAACACTCTGTTGGGGACCTTGATATATGGGGAGACTGAAGGGGACCCTACTGTAAAGGGGGGACTCTAATGGGGACCCTGATGTAAGGGGGATCTGATGAGGACCGTGATTTTAGGGAGAACTCTGATGGGGACCCTTATATAAGGGCGGATACATTCATTTAACTCAGTCCCTGACCATTTTCCATATCATGTCTGCAGACTCTTATCACCTCTTCTATGATCCCTTCCATTTCTGACCATCTCTTGTATCATGTCCGGAGTCTCTGACCATTTCTGGTATCATGTTTGCAGTCTCTGACCATCTCCTGTATCATGTTCGCAATCTCTGACCATCTCTTGTATCATGTCTGCAGTCTCTGACCATCTCTTGTATCAGATCTGCAGTCTCTGACCATCTCTTGTATCATGTCTGCAGTCTCTGACCATCTCTTGTATCATGTCTGCAGTCTCTGACCATCTCTTGTATCATGTCTACAGTCACTGACCATCTCTTGTATCATGTCTACAGTCTCTGACCATCTCTTGTATCATGTCTGCAGTCTCTGACCATCTCTTGTATCATATCCGCAGTCTCTGACCATCTCCTGTATCATATCCGCAGTCTCTGACCATCTCCTGTATCACGTCTGCAGTCTCTGACCATCTCCTGTATCATATCCGCAGTCTCTGACCATCTCTTGTATCATATCTGCAGTCTCTGACTATCTCTTGTATCATGTTCGCAGTCTCTGACCATCTCTTGTATCAGATCTGCAGTCTCTGACCATCTCTAATATCATGTGTGCAGTCTCTGATCATCTCTTGTATCATGTCTGCAATCTCTGACCATCTCTTGTATAATTCCCGCAGTCTCTGACCATCTCTTGTATCATGTCTACAGTCTCTGACCATCTCTTGTATCATATCTGCAGTCTCTGACCATCTCCTGTATCATATCCGCAGTCTCTGACCATCTCCTGTATCATGTCTGCAGTCTCTGACCATCTCCTGTATCATATCCGCAGTCTCTGACCATCTCCTGTATCATGTCTGCAGTCTCTGACCATCTCTTGTATCATGTCTGCAGTCTCTGACCATCTCTTGTATCATGTCTGTGCAGTCTCTGACCATCTCTTGTATCATATCCGCAGTCTCTGACCATCTCCTGTATCATATCCGCAGTCTCTGACCATCTCCTGTATCACGTCTGCAGTCTCTGACCATCTCTTGTATCATGTCTGCAGTCTCTGACCATCTCATGTATCATGTCTGCAGTCTCTGACCATCTCTTGTATCTATGATGTGACATTTTTACTATAAAGTTTCTAGTCCACTTATGCTATGATCAGTCAATGTGATTAGCTCCGACGCTGACTCAGTCAGCACCATAGAAGGCGCTACTTCGCAGCACTAAATCATTATTTTTTATTTTAATTATTTGTTTAATGGTTCAATCATGTCATTATTATTATTTTTATTATTATTCTTGCGTAGCCAAAAAAAATGCATTGAGTGTTTGCCAAGAGTTTGTTATTGCTTTATTATAGTAAATAATGAGTTGCGCAAGAAAACAAATACTAAAAATGGAAACACAGAATTTGATTGGCTTTAGTTAATTATAGAACAAACTACAAATAAGGACAAAAGAAGATGATAAATAAGCAAATGTAAAATTTCAAAATTACAATTTTTTCACACTGTGGCGTCCATGAAATTATTATTATTAATTTTTTTTTTTGCCTAAATTATCCCTATAAAAGGATGGCCGGGAACGTCGATCTGCGGGGCGATCGTTCATATCCCCAGGCCGTTCTTCACAGTTATCTCTGATGTGATGTGGCAGGAAGTGGCCGATTCTCATGTTTGCATTTGGAAACTTTAGAGGAAGTGAGTAGGGGGGAGTTGGGGTGAGAGGGTGGTGAGTGTCCTGCCGGTTTTGGGGGGGGGGGGGGGTTGCGTAGGCCGATCACCAAAGATTTACATTTGTGTAAATAGAGGCGATAAAATTAGAAGACATTTCGCTGACAAAACAGAGAATATGAGCTGAATTGTATTTCATTGCCAGCTGGGAAATGTAACTTTACAGGGAAGCCGACATACAACACAGAGCAGAATAAGGACTTGTAAATGTTCTCATTGATCGTTTACCAGTTAAAGATTAATATTTATACACGTTTGAGACCAGAGATCTGCAGACTGCCAGAGCGGAACCTTTGTACATACATACGGCTTCCCTTGCATTTAAAGTGGAACTAAACTCTCTAAACCACTTAAGGACCGGAAGGATTTACCCCCCTCAATGACCAGGCCATTTTTTTTTTGCGATACGGCACTGCGTCGCTTGAACTGACAATTGCGCGGTCGTGCGACGCTGTACTCAAACAAAATTTGACGTCCTTTTTTTCCCCCCGTCCTCTTTTGGTGGTATTTGATCACCTCTGCGGTTTTTATCTTTTGTGCTATAAACAAAAAAGCCCGACAATTTTGAAAAAAAAAAAACAATATTTTTTTCCTTTTTGCTATAATAAATATCCAAAAAAAAAAAAAATTCTTAATCAGTTTATGTATTCTTCTACATATTTTTGGTTAAAAAAAAATAAAAAAATCGCAAGAGCTTTTTGCTACTTTTTGCTATAATAAATATCCCCCCACCCCCCCAAAAAAATAAAAAAACAAATCTCTTCATCAGTTTAGGTCGATATATATTCTTCTACATATTTTTGATGAAAATTTTTTTTAAAAAATTTCCCTAAGGAACGCCCTGAATAAGTTTGATGTTATCTGGTCTAGATGGCTTCAATCTATGACTTAGGTATCATGTCAACCAATGGGTACTGTGTACTTTGTAATACTGGATATTGTTATTCTTTTTTTTTTCATGTGTCATATATACCCTGAGTGAGCGGGGGGTAGTGAGATAGGGGGGGTTTGTTGAAGGGGGGTGGTCTGGGGTTTGTTTTTTTGGGGGGTTTTGGTTTGGTGTGATTTTTATTTTTGTGGTTTTGTCTCTATCGTGCCAATGTTGTTTTCATATAAAATAATAAAAAGGGACTTGATTTAAAAAAAAAAAAAAAAAACACAATAGCCGTATATTGATTGATTTGCGTAAAAGTTATCGCAAACTATGGGATAGATTTAGGGACTTTTTTTTAATTGTTTTTACGGCGATCTGCGATTTTTAGCGGTACTGCGACTTTGCGGTGGACAATTCTGACCCCAAATTACACTTTTTTGGGGACCAGTGGCATTATTACATTGATCAGAGCTATAAAAATGCACTGATCAATGAAAAAATGACACTGGCAGGGAAGGGGTTTACACTAGGGGGCGATCAAGGGGTTAACTGGGTTCCCTGGGTGTGTTATAACTTTGGGGGAGGGGGGGGGGATGGGCTGCCAGAGACATGACAGAGATCACCGTTCCCGATGACTGGGAACAGTCGATCTCTGTCATGTCCCCTTTGCATTGTTTACAAAAGGTAGATCCCCGTTCTGCCTCTGTACTAGGAGATCGCGGGTCGCCGGCAGACATTGAGCCGCGTACAGCTACGGAGATTCACGCAGGAGAGCCAACCTCCTCGGCTGGTCGGCAAGTAGATAACCAACATGAACTATTTTTAATCTTTAGGCTGCTAGTATTAGTGAATAGATAGGAAGGGAGATTATATTTACTTGTTTTCCTCAGTTGCTTCCTGGTTTCTGGCCTAGGCTAAAATGGAGTCAAAACCGATGGAGGTTGAAACCATTCCTTACTCTATCCAAAACGGTTTAGCCATCCTTGAATCTGATGTGATTGGCAGGCTTCTGGTGTGAATGGGGGACCCTGATGTATGGGGGGACCCCGATGTATGGGGTGCCCCCGATGTATGGGGGAACCCTGATGTATGGGGGGACCCTGATGTATGGGGAGACCCTGATGTATGGGGAGACCTTGATGTATGGGGAGACCCAGATGTATGGGGGAACCCTGATGTATGGAGTGCCCCCGATATATGGGGGAACCCTGATTTATAGGGGGACCCCGATGTATGGGGGAACCCTGATGATGTAGGGGGGACTCTAATATATAAGGGGGGCTATGAAATGATGGGGGAGCTCCTGATATAAAAGGCGGGCTCTGATGTTAAAGGAAAGCTCTGATGTGATAGAGAAGGGGGCCTTCTGATATGAAGGGGGAACTCTGAAGGGAACCCTGATGTAAGGGGAACTCTGATACGTAAAAGAGGGGCTATGAAGAGATAAGGGGCTTCTGATGTGAAATAGGGACTCTAATCTTAAAGAAGAGTTCTGATGTGATTGGGGGGGGGGGGTTCTGATGTGATGGGAGGGGGAGGGGTTCTGATGTGAAGGGAGAAGTCTGAAGGGAACCCTGGTGTAAGGGGACTCTGATTTGTAAGGGGGGCTCTGATGTTAAAGGGGAGCTCTGATGTGATGGGGGAGGGGCTTCTGATTTGAAGGGAGAACTCTGAAGAGAACCCTGATGTAAGAGGGACTCTGATATATAAGGGGGGCTATGAAGTGATGGGGGGCTTCTGTTATGAAAGGTGGACTCCACAGGAATGCATACAGGGTGCGCTGGGTGTGCGTGGGCAGACCCTAATTACCCTGTGCGGCACAGATTTTCCTTGCTGCCCGCCCCCCCCCCCCCCCATGCCTCCCTGCAGCGATGCTGACTTCTCTCCTCTCCTGCTGAATGCTGCAGTGGATTGTTACAGGATAGCGGGGGGAAGGGGCCGGTTAATGTGTCATTTACAGGCTCCTTCTTTTCTGAATGAACACCGATCACTCCTGTGTTGGAGAAAGTTGTGTTTACTGTGCTTCAGTTTGAGTGAACTGTTAAAATAGTTTTCAGAATGAACAGGAAGCTGCTCAGCACAGAACACTTCACATTCATTCACTGTCCAGTGCAGCTGTGGCTGCAAAGAAAGGGACCTTATTGTGTTGATTCATTCATGTAATCTGTATTCATTAATTTATAGGGAGACCCCCCGATCAGTAGAATGTAACACACGCAGACTAATTGAAGGCGAATTCCACCGTTACGCCGGTGAGCAGTTCTAGTCAATGATTAGGCACACAGACGTGCCAAGGTCACCTATCGGTCCCATGACAAAGTCAGTGCATTAGCATTGATGAGAGAAGCCAGTCAAGCAGTGCAGGAGAAATTGTTTAGTGACCTTCACACAGAGAAGCTCCTCCGGCCTCTGAGGGCTCATTCATATTGGAAATGAAGGGGATGTACGGGTATTGTGCATTTTCACTGAGCACATACTTTACGTTATCATTTCAGTCATTTTTTATGTGACTTTTACATTTCTACATGCTTGCTGTCACATATTTTTGTTCTTGTGTAAGATGTTGAGATTTCCCTCTAGAGGTAGATTAGCTATTTTATTAACTGCCTAAAGCAGCTCTGACCCAGCAGACAGCGGCGTAGCTAACAAGAGGCTGAACGTACACCGAGGACGGAACGCTCCCCAGTATGGACACTCCAGCTTCAGTGAAGCTCCCTCCATATGAGAGACTCATATACCTGTTTCCGGGGCCAGGACTGGGGGGGGGGCTGCTGGCCTGGGCACAGTGTCTTATGTGTTGGGGGAGAACATAGAGTATATTCAACCAAGCTGAGAGCCTTCCCTCACCCTTTTCTGTCCTTTACTGACCCGCCATCATGATGCCCTACTTGACAGAAGGAGCTCGAGCAGTGGAGCGGTGATGTCCCCAGTGGTGAGGTCCATTGCCTGCACTTGTGGCGTACTTAGGGGGGTGCGGTCTGCACCAGTTACTAGCACTCTGGGGGTACCGGTTGGCCCCCCAGACATTTTGTTGTGCTCCATGCAACTATCAGACAGGCAGAAGCAGCGCTGTAGTGCTAGTGTCATGGATCCCATCTGCAGATGCCACTCATGGGCGCCCACATTAAAGCGAGGGGGGGGGGGCAGTATGGCTTCCTTATCTGGGGCACTGGGTGGCCTTACTCTGCCACTGCCTGTTCCTGTAATGAATCAGCCATTTGTTGTGCGGAGATTGTAAAGGGTGTCAATGGCATTCCCCAGAGTGCCTCTGTTCTGAATTTTGAAAATTAATTTCTTCACAATGCTTATAGATACAGAGATGAATGGGGGCCTAATTAAAAGTGTTTTAATTGATTGATTAGAATATTTAAATGCTTTATTGTGTAGGATCTGGACGCAGCTGCACTTTAACTACAGTAGTTACAAATTATTTAAACTATATAAATACAGTTAGGTTCATATATATTTGGACACAGGCACAATTTTAGTTTTTTTCACCTATTTACGAAAACTTATATAAGCTGTAGTTATATAATGGATATGGGCTGAAAGTGCACACTCTCAGGTTTAATGTGAGGGTATGTACATCCTATTCGAAGGAAGGGTTTAGAAATTGCAGCTCTTAAGATTAGCCACCCCCCTTTTTCAAGGGACCAAAAGTAATTGGACAATTGAATCAAAAGCTGTTTCATGGCCAGGTGTGGGCTTCTCCTTCGTTATTTCTTCATCAATTAAGCAGGTAAAAGGTCTGGAGTTGATTAGTGTGATATTTGCATTTGGAATCAATTGCTGTGAACCTACATCATGTTTTTAAAGGAGCTGTCCATGCAAGAGAAACAGGCCATTGTAAGGCTTCAAAATCAAATCCATCAGAGAGATAGCAGCAACATTAGGAGTGGCCAAATCAAGTGTTTGGTACATTCTGAGGAAAGTAGAATGCACTGGTGAGCTCAGCAACATAAAAAGGCCTGGACGTCAAAGGAACACAACAATGGTGGATGATCACAGGATCTTCTCTATGGTAAAGAAAAACTCATTCACAACATCCAGACAAGTGAACGACACTCTCCAGGAGGTGGGTGTATCATTGTCTAATGCCCTGTACACACGGTCAGATTTTCCGACGGAAAAAGTGCGATCGGATTGTGTTGTCGGAAATTCCGACCCTGTGTGGGCTCCATCGGAAATTTTCCGACAACAAAATCCGATCGGTTAAAGTCCGATCGTGTGTACACAAATCCGACGCACAAAGTGCCACGCATGCTCAGAATAAATTAAGAGACAAAAGCTATTGGCTACTGTCCCATTTATAGTCCCGATGTACGTGTTTTACGTCAACGCGTTCAGACTGATCGGATTTTCCGACAACTTTGTGCGACTGTGTGTATGCAAGACAAGTTTGAGCCAACATCCGTCGGAAAAAATCCATGGATTTTGTTGTCAGAATGTCCGATCAATGTCCGACCGTGTGTACAGGGCATAAGTCTACAATCAAGAGAAGACTTCACGAGAGCAAATACAGAGGGTTCACCACAAGGTGCAAACCATTCATAAGCCTGAAGAATAGAAAGGCCAGATTAGACTTTGCCAAAAAACATCTAAAAAAGGCAGCCCAGTTCTGGAAAAGAATTCTTTGGAGGGATGAAACTAAGATTAATCTGTACCAGAATGACGGGAAGAAAAAAGTGGGGAGAAGGCTTGAAACAGCTCATGATCCAAAGCGCACAACGTCATCTGTAAAACATGGTGGAGGCAGTGTGATGGCATGGGCACGCATGGCTTCCGGTGGCACTGGGTCATTGGTGTTTATTGATGATGTGGCAGAAAACAGAAGCAGCCGGATGAATTCTGCAGTGTTTAGAGATATACTGTCAGCCCAGATTCAGCCAAATGCAGCAAAGTTGATTGGACGGCGCTTCACAGTACAGATGGACAATGATCCAAAACACACAGCAAAAGCAACCCAGGAGCTTTTGAAGGACAAGAAGTGGAATATTCTGCAATGGCCGAGTCAATCACCTGATCTCAACCCAATTGAGCATTTCACTTGCTGAAGGCAAAACTAAAAGGCCGAAATACCCACAAACAAAAAACTGAAGACAGCTGCAGTTAGATCCTGGCAAAGCATCAGAAAGGAGGAAAGCCAGTCTTTGGTGATGCGCATGGATTCCAGACAGTCATTGCCAGTAAAGGAGTCTCAACAAAATATTAAAAATGAACATTTTATTTATGATTATATTCATTTGTCCAATTACATTTGAGCTCCTGAAAATGGGGGGTCTGTGTATAAAAATGGTTGCAGTTCCTAAAATTTGTACTTGATATTTATGTTCAACCCCTTGAATTAAAGCTGAAAGTCTGCACTTCAAATTCCTTTTGGATTGTTTTGTTTTAATTTTATTCTGGTGGAATACAGAGCCAAAAAGTATGAAAATTGTGCCTGTGTCCAAATATATATGGACCTAACTGTATTGTAAAGTGCTGCAAAAACTGTTGGTGCTACACTGGTGGAGCTTGAGAGGTCCCGCCCATGCTCCAGGGGGAGTCGTGTGGTCTCCCTGTCACGTTAGCTTTTTTACCAGGACAGGAGCCATACCCTGTTTACCCGAAAATAAGACCTAGCGTGATTGTCGGTGATGGCTGCAATATAAGCCCTACCCCCCAAATATGCCCTAGTTAAAGTCCTTGCAGGTCTTATTTTCAGGGTAGGGCTTATTTTCAGGGAAACAGGGTAGGGCTTATTTGGGGGGTAGGGCTTATATTTCAGCCATCACCGACAATCACGCTAGGTCTTATTTTGGGGGAAACAGGGTAGTGGCAATTACTGGAACCGATCCCCTGTACTTTCCTCCTGCAGCTGCTGAAAGACGGCTTCTCCTCCCCTCCCTCCTGCCGGAATTTAGCAGCTGCAGGGGGAAAATACAAGGGATCAGCATATTTTCGCTCCTCCTGTCCAGGCAGTGCTAGGAGAAGGCCACCTAGAGCCCAGGACAAACATGGCAATTTGTGCAAACGCCCACCCCCCCTCCCCCCCCCCACAAGATGTATGAGCATGTCAGCAAAAATCCCCATCCCCTAAAAAAATCGAGCACTAATCTGCATGCTTAGCTCAAATCCTTTAATTCCACATATGCTCCCAGCACAATTCCCCCCCCCAAAAAAAAATCCCCCTTCCCCTCACAAATCCTTTACCCCTCAAATTAACCCTCCGGGAACAAATCCTCTCCCCTCCACTCCAAATCCCCCTCCCTAGCACAAATTACCCTCCCCCATCACCCTATCGTTGAACAACCCCCCCGCCCCCCCTACATTTCCCATCATAGGCGTGCGCAGGGGGGTGTGCCAGGTGTACCTGGGCACACCCTAATCACTGCGTGCAGTGCTGATTCCCCCTATCCCCTGGGCTTCCCCCCTGCTGCACCCCCTCGTAGTGCTACTGGCTTCCCTCCTCTCTTCTCCCCCCCGCGGGGGATGTTTCAGATCGGAGAGTGGGGGAAGGGGGTAGTAAATATGTCATATACCGTCCCCTTCCTTTTCTAAATGAACACAGTGAACACACCCACTCACTGCGTTCCTTCATAACTGAAGCATAGCAAACGGTGTTTACTATGCCTTAGTTTGTGAATGAACAGCCGCTCAGCACAAAGCTCTTCCCATTCATTCACTGTCCAGTGCAGCTGAGGCTGCAGAGAAAGACATGTGTGTTTGAGCTTTGGGGTGCACACCCTAATGTAATAGGCTGCCCACACCTATGCCCCCAATCATCCCCCCAAATCACCACTCCTAGCACACCTCCTCAAATTTACCCTACTAGAACAACTATTACCGCCTACCAGGTGCGGCCCGTCCATTAAGGGCATACGGGTACCACCCCCCCGTCCATCGCCACCCCCCCCCTCCCATCCCTGCGTCCGGCCACTTTTCAGGACACCAGTGCATGGATTCCAATGCGGGGGGGGGCTTTTTTTTTTGAAGCACTGATTAGAGCCAGAGGCTCTAATAGACTTCAATGTAGGGTGGGCTTGGGTCTCAGAGGAAGCACTCAGATCCCACCCAGGTGTGTTACAGCAGCGAATGAATATTCGCTGTTGTAACACTGATCCTCCTCCCGGCCAGTCAGGAAGCTGGTTTTGACACCGGTCACCCGATTGGCTGAAAGGGCAGGCGATCCTATTGGACGCCTAGGGGGAGGAGCCAGAAGCCGCCATGGAGGACACGGCGCCGCTGCACCATGCTGCCTGCCATCCGCCGCCTCTGATGGGGTAAGTGCCGGGCAAACCGGCAAACAGCAGAGAGGGGGAGGGGTGCCGCTTGGGTAGGGGGGGGGGTGGGTGGTTGTTTGCCACCCCCCCCAAAAAAAAACCCCCACCAGCTGCCACTGCCTCCTACCTACCCACCCCCCCCCCTCCAAATTCCCCCTCCCAACACAAATCCCCTCCCCCCTAATCTCCTTGTGGTGCCCCCAAACCTTTCACGATACCACAGTGCCCAGGGCAGCGCTGTATCCTGGCCTAGGCCAACAAGGCCCAGGCCTAGGGCAGCACTTTTCAGGGGGGCAGCACGGAAAGAGTCCCTGCCGGCTTGCATTGTTTGTGTAGAGCCAGTCTTATGGGGCAGACTGGGCTGAGAGGCAAATAAGGTCTAGCACCCCCATAAAGCGGCCGCACTGCTTCCGGTGGCCGGCATTCCGCAACTGTGGGGGGGTGCCACTTCTAATTTTGACTGTCCTATCATCCTGGACCACAAACCTTCCTCACTATGCTATAATGTTTTCTGCTGGCACCATTGGCCTGGTTATATCTTCTTAGTCCTCTCCATAAAATTATCAGAAATTTGTGCTTAACTGGTTCAATACCGGGCATTTTCACCCCTTCCTTCCCAGACCAAATTTTAGTTTTCAGCGCTGTCGCATTTTAAACGACAATTGCGCGGTCGTGCGACGTTGTACCCAAAAAAAATTGACGTCCTTTTTTCCCCACAAATAGAGCTTTCTTTTGGTGGTATTTGATCACCTCTGCGGTTTTTATTTTTTGCGCTATAAACAAAAGAAGGGCAACAATTTGGAAAAAAACACAATATTTTTTACTTTTTGCTATAATAAATATCCCAATTTTTTTTAAAAAAAACTAATTTTTCCTCAGTTTCGTCCAATACGTATTCTTCTACATATTTTTGGTAAAAAAAAAAATCGCAATAAGCGTATATTGATTGGCTTGCGCAAAAATTATAGCGTCTACAAAATACGGGATAGATTTATGGCATTTTTAAAAAAAAAAAATGTATTTATTTTTTTTACTAGTAATAGCGGCGATCGCTATTTTATTTTCGTGACTGCGACATTATGGCGGACACATCGGACACTTTTGACACATTTTTGGGACCATTCACATTTATACAGCGATCAATGCTATAAAATTGCATTGATTACTGAATAAATGTGACAGGCAGGGAAGGGGTTAACCACTAGGGGACACAAGGGGTTAATTATGTTTCCTAGGGAATGATTCTAACTGTAGGGGGAGGGGACGTACAAGGGGAGGAGACCGATCAGTGTTCCGCTGTACTGAGAACACAGATCGCTCTCCTCACAACTGACAGGACGTGGATCTGTGTGTTTACACACACAGATCCACGGTCCGGCCCGGTTAACGGGCAATCGCAGGTGCCCGGCGGACATTGCGGCCGCCGTGCACACGCATGGGGTCCCGAGCAACGCGGCGGGTGCGCGCGAGCCCCCTAGATGGCCGGGAAGCCCAGGCCGTCATATGACGTCCACCCGGGATGGGAGATCCCATCTGTGGACGTCATTTGACAATGGCCGGGTAGTTAAGTGGTTAAAGTAGAACTATAGGCAACATTTTTTATTTTTCATTTTGGATAGAGTAAAGGAGGGTTATAGCCCCTGTCAGTTTATTTTTTACCATCCTTGTCCCATTGCAGAGATTTCCCTTCACTTCCTGCCCCACAGCCAAACAGGAAGTTTGAGGAAATCTATGCAAATTAAGGGAATCCATTGCCCCCCCCCCCCAGGCCCTCAGAACTAGTGTCCCTACTCAAAAATTTCAGGGCAGGTCTTAAATAGCAAGGGGTGTGACCTTGACAGGAAGGGGTGGATCATATTTAAATTAGGGGGTGCACGAGTTTCATCAGGCCTAGGGCAGCACAAAACCTAAATACACTACTGGCCCAGGGCAGCCTCCCCACCTGCCCACCACTTGTCCCAGCCCGTGTCCAGGTTCTGTCGCCCCCCCCCCCCTTTGTGTTCAGCAAAATGCACCATGCACACCTTTGTGTAGACAAAAACCCTACTCCAGATAAAGCAATGAATTGCTAAGTGTTGCGCCCTCACACAGGTTTGTTATCAGGTGTTCTAGGATCCCATTGCAGTGCGGAGGTGAGAAGCCTTAAAACATAAAGCCAATGCTCTGCAGAGGCTCAAAAATCAGATAAGAAAACCGACAAGGAACAAGGTGCTGATGACGTCATCCTTCGTCTGCAATGACATTGCATGTTCTGCTCAGGACACTCCGCCTCACAACCACTCACAAAAATATGCCTCCAAATCATGAATTTCCTGCCTCGGGTGGAAGTGTGGATGAGGGTATAACTTCCTAATTCTTAGCTGACTCCATCAAGGTTGGCCCAGTGGCCTAATGGATAAGGCATCAGCCTCCGGAGCTGGGGATTGTGGGTTCAAGTCCCACCTGGGTCGTCTGATTTTAGAATTAAATCTATGCATCGATTATGTACTAAAAAGAAGCAAATGCCTAGAAGGTGATTTTCAGCATAAGAGAGTAGAAAAAAAAAAGAATGAAATGCAACAAAATAAACACAAAGTATCCTTAGACAGCAGACTGATGAGTACATGGGCTCCATTCTCCTCAGTCAATTGTTATTAATAGGATTAGTTTTTTGTACTTTGTACTTTGATTTCAATTTATTTATATCGAAGCCTAGCAGGTAGGAGCTGAGGCCCACACCTTCTAGACTTTGATAGAAATGAATGCAAAAAAGAGAAAAGCAGAGTTCTGTAACTGCAAAGGGGCAGAGCAATAAAACGAAACAGGAATGCTGATAAACATCTCCAGCAAACACACCGGATATTCCTAGATATCCGATTACAGACATTCGCTGTGTCCTTTTGATTGTAAGCTCCTGCGTCACCCAACCAGTCGTTCCTCATAGCTGAGCGCTTATTCATAATTGCAGCAGTTTGTTGATGAAGGTACATGTGAGGGGCGACAATAGGCAATCAAGCTGCATAATGTGCAATAGCTAGTTGGGATCATAACTACATAAAGCAGCATCATGCTGATAAGAAGCGTCATTTACTACTACAAGATAGTATGACATCATTATTTTCTACTACAGTCCCACAAGAGAGTATGACATCATCATTTCCTACTACAGTCCCACAAGATAGTATGACATCATCATTTTCTACTACAGCCCCACAAGATAGTATGACATCATCATTTTCTACTACAGCCCCACAAGATAGTATGACATCATCATTTTCTACTACAGTCCCACAAGATAGTATGACATCATCATTTCCTACTACAGTCCCACAAGATAGTATGACATCATTATTTTCTACTACAGTCCCACAAGATAGTATGACATCATAATTTTCTAGTCCCACAAGATAGTATGACATCATTATTTTCTACTACAGCCCCACAAGATAGTATGACATCATCATTTCCTACTACAGTCCCACAAGATAGTATGACATCATCATTTTCTACTACAGCCCCACAAGATAGTATGACATCATCATTTCCTACTACAGTCCCACAAGATAGTATGACATCATTATTTTCTACTACAGTCCCACAAGATAGTATGACATCATCATTTTCTAGTCCCACAAGATAGTATGACATCATTATTTTCTACTACAGTCCCACAAGATAGTATGACATCATAATTTTCTAGTCCCACAAGATAGTATGACATCATTATTTTCTACTACAGTCCCACAAGATAGTATGACATCATCATTTCCTACTACAGTCCCACAAGATAGTATGACATCATTATTTTCTACTACAGTCCCACAAGATAGTATGACATCATCATTTTCTAGTCCCACAAGATAGTATGACATCATCATTTTCTACTACAGTCCCACAAGATAGTATGACATTGTCATTGTCTACTACAGTCCCACAAGATAGTATGACATCATAATTTTCTAGCCCCACAAGATAGTATGACATCATCATTTCCTACTACACTCCCACAAGATAGTATGACATCATCATTTCCTACTACAGTCCCACAAGATAGTATGACATCATCATTTTCTAGTCCCACAAGATAGTATGACATCATCATTTTCTAGTCCCACAAGATAGTATCACATCATTATTTTCTACCTCAGCTCTGCATCTTAATGGGCCACAAACCCCCAAACATTATATATATATATATTTTTTTTTAAGCAGAGACCCTAGGGAATAAAATGGCAGTCATTGCAACTTTTTTGTAAGAAAAACTGTTTCATGAATTGAAAAAAAAACCCAGTAAAGTTAGCCCAATTTTTTAGTATAATGTGAAAGATGATGTTACGCTGAGTACATAGATACCCAACATGTCACGCTTTAAAATTGCGCACACTCAATGGCGCCACGTTTTGGTACTTAAAAATCTCCATAGGTGACGCTTTAAATGTTTTTACAGTACCTGTTTAGAGTTACAATGGAGGTCTAGGGCTAGAATTGTTGCTCCCACTCTAATGCACGCGGCGATACCTCACATGTGTGATTTGAACGTTGTTTACATATGTGGGCGCAACTTACGTATGCGTTCACTTTTGTGCGTGAGCATGCAGGTACGGGGTGGTTTAAAACATTTTTTTTTTTTATTCTTTATTTTACTTTTATTTTTTTATTGTTAGCTTTCT